>JAKSZT010053887.1:92249258-92357645 GCA_026826555.1 Tolypeutes matacus
CAGAATTAGACTCAAATAAGTCCTCCCTGCACATGGTTCACCAGTCCCTTCTATTCAAACCTACATGTGATGCTGGAGTTTCTTAGGTATACTTCCAGAGACTGGAGCCTCCCGCCTACCTATGTGCCAGGTGTGCATGAAATCTAGGTGGAGCTGCAACTCCTACCCTACAGTTCAATGGACTCATTCAAGTCACCTGGTGAGGAGACAACGATGGGAAATGGCCATCCCAGGGAATGGAGAGGGCCTGCATCCGCAGCCAGGATCATCCCACCCACCATATCCATGGGATATAAGCCCTCTCTCACTTGGAGTTGGAGTGGACATCACCATCCCAGTCGCCTCTGGATTGGGGGAAGAACTATGGACTAGAGTGGACTTGATGGTATTCTCTTGCTCACATATGGTGATTCTTGCAATGCAAGAAATTATAACAATGAGGTGGAGCCAGTGGCCACTTGACAGTTTTTGGGTAGGGAGGGGATGACAGTTGAAATACAGGGGCTTCTTTGGGAGTTGGAGGTTGTCCTGAGTACTGTTGTGGCAATGGATGTAGGCCATTTTAAATCAGCACACACCACTCAGAACGGAGTGGGAGAGAGTGTGGTCTACAGTGTGAACTGTGGTCTATGGTTGGTGGCAAGGCTCCAGGATGTGTACGTTCATTGAGGTTGGTGGGCCACACTGAGGGAGATGTTTGTGTGGGATGTGGTGGGAGGTGTGGGAGGTGGGCAACATGGGAATCCCAGTGGGTTCCGTGTAATATTTTAGGTAATCTAAGCAACTCTTAAAATATATGTATATATATATATATAAATAACATTTTTGTAAGCAAATACACATATATGCATATATATTTATATATCATTTTACAAATGTTTGTATGTATTGTGAGAATTTTGATTTTTACCCATAATAAAAAAAAAAAAAAAACAGAGGGGATGAAATAAATTATAGTGAATCTATGGAATGGAATGCAGCTGTAAAAAATGATAGGAAGGAATTTTTTTTTTGACAAAGTAACATTCTTACAATTGTTAAATGGAAAAGGTGATTATCAAATAATATATACAGTAGGATCCCAAAGTGGTTAAAAACATGTCGTTTGTGAGCGTATGTAACTGAACATACATATGAGCATGAATATATATTTAACAATCCACCAAACTATAAACAGTGCCTATCAAAGGATGGTGATTAACATTTTCTTTTTTGTATTAGATTTTTATGCTAAATGTATACAATGAACACGGTTTTCTTTTTCCTGAAGTATTTTTTAAAAATTTTGAACTTAAACAAAAATAGAATTGCGATAACCCTTCCCCCATGTGTCCATCACAGAATTTCAACAACTATTAATTTATGCCCAATCTAGTTCTATCTTGTTTTACTTTTTAATAGGAAAAAAAGAAACCTAGCTACTTAAAAAAAATTTTAAGACTCTAATTATGAGAGGAATCATTAATTGCTCATTTCATTCTTATTGAAGGACAAATAATAAGGAATTAATTCAAGATTCACTATGGTCGAGACATTGCATTTTTAATCATTTCCAGGTAAGAGCAATTCTGCAAAGACCAGGTCTTCATCAGCCAAACATCCCAATCAAGACTGTTTCTGCTGCAAGTGACAGAAATCACCTCGGGCAGAGGTAAAAACGGCTGCCAAGATGCATGCCGAGTTCCAGACATCTCCATTTCACAGCCTCCCAGCACAGGGGAGAGGGAACTGCTGGGCTCCCAGTCATAAATCCTGGGCAGGTCTTTGGGCCCCCTTAGGTCAAGTCACTTCCCTGAAGCCGGGGAACAGGGTCTTCTATCCTCAGCAGGGACAGAGAGCCAGGACCATGTTGAACTATTTAAAGATTCTAAGAATAATAATGCTAGCAGCAATGGCTTACAAATACATGGCACCTATTTGGTGTCAGGGGCTGTCGAAACACTAGGTATGTGTAAACCCATTTAAGCCTCATGACAACCCTAAGAGGTAGGTGCTATTGTGAGCAGCATCATCCGCATTCTAGAGATGGGGAAACTGAGGTCCCAAAAGGTCTAGCAACTTGCCCAAGGTCCTACAACTAGTAAATGACAAAACCAGGATCAAAGGTAGGCAGCCAGGCTCCAGGGTCTGTGCAATTAACCATTCTGCAATTCCAAGATTCTGAGCACCAAAAGTATTGGGGTGTCTCTTATCATTTTTGATACTAATAAAAAGTACAGTATATACTCTGAATTAGGGTATAACGTTGAACAAAATTCATATTTTTTCCCACCATGGATGTTTGCTATTGCCTTCTTTTCCTTTGGTTTGGTGTCCAGGCATTGCTGGTGCTCTAAGTGATATTTTGCCATTTGGATAACTGGCCCTGGTGGTCTTTGAAGGGATTTGTGATGAGCAGGCAGTGCTCTGGGTACTTCTTCCAGCTGAAGGTGTGCTCATGCCTCGCCCATGCCCAGCTCTCACTTCGGGGACTCTGGCAGCAGCTACCAGTCTGACAGCCCACTTCTGTATAGGGCCTGACCGCACATCCCTCTGGCTTTTCTTCTCCTTTCTTTCCTGCCCCCTTTTATTCTTAACAGGAGTTTGACAGTAAGTAACCAGAAATTTGACTATCAGTGCAAACCTAAATCTTAAAGAAGCTTCATATCTTCTTAAGAAGTCTGAGGTGGAGCGCTCCTTGTACCACAGTGGGTTTGAAGGCTCAGCGATGTCTTTAAGAACCCAGGCCATTCCATCTTGTCACTCTGCCATCCTCATGTGTCTGTTCTTGTCTTCAAGCTCATCCCTTATGGTCTCAAGATAGTTGCTCCAGGACCAGGCATCACTGTCTTCTTATGAGAGAATTTAAACAGGAAAAAAGAGGGGGTAGGAGGCAAAAGGGTTTTCTTTCACACGGTTCTCTCTTATTTAGGGGGAAAAAAAGTCCATCTAATAAATTCCCCAACAGGCATCTATTTACTTCTCATTGGCCAGAACAGGCTAATGCGATCATGCCAACAACCAATCATTGGCAAAGGTGAGGCTGGGCTTAGACCAATCACCATCCCCTGGGCCTGAGCCTGTGGCTTCCCTGGCGATAATCAAGATTTGTGGACAAGGAAGAAGAAATGGCTGTTGAGTAGCTGCCATATAACTCCCTTTCTCCTTTCTCTTGCATCCTTCATCCCCAAAGGCCTAAAAAGTGGAGAACTTGGGAGCAGGGTCAAGAGCAGGGTAGGAAAGCAGGGGAATTAGTTTGCTCGTTGATGAAATTCATAGTAAGTCTCCACAGACCAATTATCCTCTGCATTTTCCTAGCTCTTCTAGGGCCTCAAAATTTTCTTAAATTCCAAAGCGGGAAAAAAAAAAAAATCATTTGCATCTTGTATTAGTTTGCCACGGCTGCTATAACAAATTACCACAAATTTAGTGGCTTAAAACAACACAGTTTTATTCTCCTACAGTTCTAGAAGCCAGAACCCCAAAGTCAGTTGCACAGTGCTAAAGTCAAGATGTCTGCTGGGCTGGTGCCTTCTGGAGGTTCCAGGGGAGAATCTATTTCCCTGCATTTTCCCACTTTTAGTTGTCCTCTGTGTTCTTTGGTTTGTGGCCCATTCTTTCGTCCCCAAATTGCATCACCCCAATCTTTGCTTCCCTGTATCACATTGCCTTCTCCTCTGATTCTGATTTCCTCTGCGTTGCTTTTATAAGGAGAGTTGTCATTACATAGGGCCCCCTGGGGTAATCCAGGAAATCTCCTCATCACAAGATCCTCAAATTAATCACATCTGCAAAGTCCCTTTGCCAAATGAAGTAATACTCACAGGTTCCAGGTATAAGGACATGGATTTCTCTGGGGACGGTTATTGGCTACCACACACTCCACTGCCCTAGAGTCCAACCCCAAAAGCTTAAAAAGAGCGAGTTTACAGGGCAGGAGGGAGAACAGACCAGGCTGTCCACAAACTGCGTATCAGACACTAGAACTGATCAAACATAGAACCAAGCCTGGAAATGTTGCTGAAGAAGCCATGTAAAGCTAGAACGTTTCTGAAAAAAATCTACAAGCCTGGACAAACCTCCCAACAGCGGCATCTGCAATGCTCTTCTTAATGGGCCTACACCCCAAAACAACAAGAGTGACTGGCTGAGGGCTGCAGGGCACACCGCCCCCGTCAGGCACCGACAATGGCATCAGTGCCCGCTTGGCTGAGCTGCTCTCTCACCATTGTCTGCCTTGCTACCGGTTCTGACATGTGCCAGATCAGCCTTCGCCCCTTCATCCCTCTGGCATTTGTTAAACCAACATTTGCCAAAACCCAATCTGGATGTGCCTTTTAGCCTGGCTGTAATTTTCCACTTTAAACTTTAAGGGAACTGTATGAGGGCTGTACAAGTCCTAATGGTACAGCTTTTTTGAGAATGAGAATTTTGAAGAATAAACCTAGGAGAAGTTCTTTTAAAGAGGAAAAGATGAGGGAAACTGGATTTTGGTCCCTAAATACTCCCTGGGACATTTGCCATTTAGTCCTTGGCACCAACTAAAAGGGGACAAGAGAAGTAGGAGAAATTATTGACTTATATTGGCTAATAGGGATATCCAGCCAATGGTTGAAATGTAAACTATCCAACAACCCAGATTGAGGGAAGAGTGTGTGTGTGTGTATGTGTGTGTGTGTAATACTCAAGGTGGACTGGTCTGTCTTGGGCTGTATTCCCATCACCTACATGTTAAGTCCTGAATTAATGTTAGTTGAATGAACATATGTAGATGTTTGTTTCTGAGGGTGCAAGCAAATGGAGAAATGTAGTTTCCAAAGGACTTTTTTCAAGTATCTTAAACCCCAGGTGCCTGGTCCACAGGCTTGGAATTAGTATGAGGTGAAAGAGATGCCTGGAGAGCGAAGTTTAAGGAGGCCAGCACTTTCAGTTCATGCAAATGCCTGGTCCTGGCCCTGCTACTCCATTTAAGGACTACAAAATTTATTTTTAAAAAACTTCTTCTTTGGGCTTGTCCACTAACTCTCCTCTGAGCTCCACAGGAGGCATTTCTGGGAACAGGATCCGAGGCAGTTCCTACCTGGGGAAAGCAGCGGCCTCAGAGCCATGTTCTGTCAGATAGACCTGCTCGGCACATACTAGCTGTGTGACCGGGGGGAGGGTCAGTAATCTCTTGAAGCTTCACTGTCTGCATTTATAAAAAACAGATAATGATAACTACTGCACAGGGTGATTGTGATCGGAAGGTATACACAAAAAGTGCCAAGTACTGTGCCTGGAAGATAGTAGGTGCTCCATAAGTGGAAGCTATGTGTCCTGCCAACTCTCTGTGATGACAATGACACAAGAACTATACCCCAGGACAGACCTGACGGATTCACGTCAGATTCAGATTCAAGCAAGGGGAGTGGAGTGATGACAGTGTGCTAGGAACTGTGCTAGGAGTTTCCCTGCGTTTTATTTAATCCTCACCACAGACTACTCTTAGTTAGTTATCTGTACTCATGGACAACAAATAGTTTTTTAGTATAAGTGTGCCCCGTGAGACATTTGGCATGTATTTATACTAAAAAAAAATTGTGTCATTTGTCTGAATTTCAGAGTTTCTCTGAAATTCAAATTTAACAGGTCGTCCTGAATTTTTTCTGGCAACCCTAGGAGGAGAGAAATTACTACGGGGCTCTACAACAGGGCCTGCTTTTGGGTGAGCCTCAGGAATATACATTTGTACAGAGTACCCTGGAGGCTTAGTACACCCTTTGCTATTAGCAGGTGAACTTCTGAAGGCTTCCTTGGTTCTTTTGGCTCCTGGCTTTCTCCTCCCTGCCTCTCCCTCTCCTATAGCTTCTCCTGCCACATGCTGCGACTGCAGCCATGGCAGGAATGTATGGGACAGCTGGCAGTGCAGATGGGAAAGGCAGGGTGGGGTGATTCAGTTTAAAAATATATAATACTCAGCTGGCCTATGCATCCCAACGAACCCCTGCGGAAATGCAAACCGCTTTTCAGGGTCAGCACCATCCCCACCCTCTTTTTTGGGGGAGGAGGGAGCTCTTCTCTCCGCTGTGTGTTTCATAAGAGAACAAAAGGAGAGAGGATTCTTGCTGAGAATTTTTTCTTACGGAACCAAAATTCCAAAACTATGCCTCCGGTTCCTCGATCACTTTTGTAACTTTCTGGTTGTGTTAACTTTACCCTCCAAAAAGGGTAAAATCATGACTGTCCTACAGAAATAAAAAGGAACGTGTTAAAGAGTTGAGCTAATTACTGAGGAAACTGATAAGATGTGACAACCAGTTCAAAGTCAAGAAAAGCATACATTTATATGGAATAAAAGGATGTTGAAACGAATAAGCAAATGCATGTAAAACTGGCTTTGTGAGTAAAGAATTGTTTTGCATCCCCATCACTTACCTACAGCTTACAGAGTTCTAAAATAGCTACGACAGGATCAGAATCAGGGCACCCATTTAGCTTAATAAGAATTTATGACTAAAGGTCAGCAAGCTACTGCCTGTGGGCCAAATCCATCCCAAGCACCTGCTTTACTTTTTAAATAAAATTTTATTGGAACACAACCACACTCATTCTTTTTATAAAAGAAGATATTTTAAAGTGAATAGCATTTGAAAAACTTGCTGCATTGTCCTTCTTCCTTTCAGTTTCTCTGGGGTCTGGTAAAAACCTTACCAGTGACCAGCCCCAGTTCCTGTTCTGGATTGTGGAATCATTGACTGGGCCCAGACTTAGGTACCAACTGCTAGTTCCATCAGCTCATACCAGGAGTCTTGGTCTCACTCCTGGAACCCAGGCTGATGCCCTTCGAAGGGAAGGGAGCTCTTGGGGGCTGGTCATCACCAGAGCTGGCCTGGGCATGTCACCCACCCAGGTCCAGAGATGACGGATCCTGCTTTGTTTTTAAATAATATAATTTTTCTTGATTTTAAAAAGACATTCATTGCAGAAATTTTGGAAAAAATGTAGAGCACAACATTCACCTTTATGTAGAGCTATATAAAGATTTACTAATACATAGGGGGAAAATTACACTTTCCAACCTAAAAGTCTTAAAGGGATAAAAAACCCAGCATATATCCCCAAACTACAATGGAGCCTGGCATAGGGAAGGCACCAATGTTTATTGAAAGAATAACTGAACCCAAGTAATTATGATGATTTTTCCTACCTAGACCCAAGAAAATTTAGCAAGACTTTTTTTTTTTTTGATAATCAAAAGGGTAAATGTGGTGAATTTTCCAGGTAAATATTACTTTTGTCTATTTTTTCCCCTTTGTATTCTTTATTTCTGGTGTTTGTTCTCCCCCCCCCCCCCTTTTCAGGCTTATAACTGTGAAGAATAACAACTAAAGAACAAATTTACATAAGTTACATCTTATTATTAAACTACCCTAATGATACATATAATATAATGATCTTTAAAACTTGATCTGGTAGACTCTCATGATTTCAGATGATACTCTTTAGCCATTCCTAAGAAACAAGATTTAAATGATTTAATTATTTCACATTCGTGCCTGGTCATCCAAATAAGAAACATCTTAAATTTCATCTTCAAAAAAAAAAAAAAAAAAAAAAATTTAAGAATGATATTTTAACTTAAAATCAATAACATCGCTTAAAAAAAAAAAAAAATCACCCATATCTTCTGCTTTGCAGGGCTGTTTTTAAGTCCTCCTTTAAGAAACAAACATTCAAAATAATCGCTGATAATCCTGAAGAAGAAAAATGACTTCTCTAGTTATTTGTCTAAATATTTAACTCATATATATCTCTCATGTTTTATTATGTTTCAAGAACTTTGTTATAAAAGCATCAGCTCATTTTAGCTTTTTAAAAATAAGCAAGCCTAAGAGAAGTCATCCCTTCTCAAAAATCACTGCCTCCCTTTGATGAGACATCTGATTGCATCTTTTTCAAGCCTTCACTTGAATCCCACACCCAACCTGCACTTTCCCTTTCTGTCTATTCATTTACCTCAATCTCCAACATTTAATCTCCCCACCAAGCCTGTTACTCTCTGTGCCCTGCAGGGGAGCTGGTGTGGCTCCCCCACCTGGCATATGATGACAAGGAGGCCTGGGAGGTGACTCTGGCCCCAGCGTCTCCACTTGCGTTAATCTTATCTTTTCTTCAAAATTAGACTTTTCTTTCTTTGTGTAAGAAAACTTTTCTTCTCAACTACCCTTCCTTCTCTCACTTCCTCTGGAACTTTTTTTTTTTTTTTTTTATGATTTATCCATTTATTTACTTTTTTTTTTTTTTTATCCCAAATTAGCTGCATGTTAGAATCACATGGGGAAGTTTTAAAAAATCTAAAAGTACAGGCTGTACCCCACAACTATTAAGTCAGTATGTTTTCAAGGACCCTAGGTGATTCCAAAGAATAGTAAAGTTTGGAAACCTCTGGCATATGTAATTCACTTGAAGGCAATTTGTAGCATGCTACATAAAAGACTCAATTTAAAGAACACTTTAATTCACAAACAACATGGATACTTAAATTTAAAATACTTCAAAATTATAATAATAAATTATTTCAAAATATAAAAGAAAACCATCAGTGAAATTGAAAATTATTTTGCCCTCTGAAATATTGCCAAAATATTGCAATTTACTCTTTTTTAGAGGGAGAAAATCAGAACATTTATTTGCAGCTTCAAAATCCTTTTTATAAGTACAGAACCAGGAGAAATACTGAAAGATGAAGGGAAAAAAAAGAATATAAACAAAGAAAAGCTAAAATGATTATTTACTAAGAATTGCAAATGCTCATTTTCTGAGTATACCACAAATTTCCATTCTCTGTTCCTAGGACTTTACGTCATTTGCAGGGACATGACGGTGGAGGGCCCATGCTTTAGTTTATCAAAATAAACCTGAGTGTTACTTTTCTCCGCCTGTAGTGAAAGCTGAGACGTTGCCCATCTTTATTTAAAAAGAAAAGAAAAAGAAAAAAGAAAAAGAAGAAAGAAAGAAAAGAAAATGTGTCCTCGTGGTGAGTCCTCTGCACTGTTCTGTGGTTGAAGTACCCCTCCTAACTGATCAGTCCTCATTCATTTGGAACATTTGTGGATTACGTTAACCGAGACTCCTACCACCAGTCTGGTAGAGAGTACAATTTACAATAACAAGCACATACCAGACTTGGATGAGTTCCCCTCCACACAGCCTGCAGGCTTGTTGGTGTCATTCAGTTCTTCAAACGCTCCCATTGCAATAATCTCTTCCTGCCACGCTGTGGGGACAGCACCTGTTGCAAATCCTGGAAGAACTTCTTATCTTTGCTATCAAATTCAAACCCCTAAACCTCAGAGAAATCTTCAGTTTCAGTGGTGTCTTTGGCATAAACCACTGAAGGGTCTGGCACAAATGAGAGTTCAACAAACCTGGCTTGCAGGCAAGGAAAGTTGATGGTTTTTAAGAAAGGGTATTTCCTGGGATCACCAGACTTTTTCCTATAAAGAAAGAGATGATCAGCCTGAGACACAGCTAATCAACCAAAATAGGAAATGTCCTAAGAACACAAACAGGTAGCTTTCTTTTCCTACAGTACATTTAATTCCACACACACCGCCCCCTGCCCCCCGCCCCCGCCACCAATTGCTCCCTCGTCTGTTTGTTCATTGTTTTTACTCCTTGTCTGCTCATTGTTTTTTTGTTGTTGTTGTTGTTCGTTTTCTGTTTCTTTCTTTCTTTTTTTTTAGGAGGTACTGGGAACTGAATCCAGGATCTGCCATGTGGGAGGCAGGTGCCCAACTGCCTGAGCCATGCCTGCTCCCAGTACATTTAATTTTAAATGAAAAAGACAATATAATGACATAAAGAATAATTTTGAAAAGTAATAACTTTTTAAATCACCCATAATTCCACCACATATAGATAGTAGCATTTTCATTATTTGCAGACATGCTTCAGGTATAATTTTTAAAGAGTGAAGCAGTTGGCATGTCTTTCATCCTTGGTATTTCATGTCTGCTTCCAAAGCCAGAAGGCTTGCCAGGAAGGTTCCATGGGACTAGAACCTGCTTGCCAGCAATTTCTAGTCACTGCTCCTTGCTCTGCCTTCAGGGTCACATAGAACAAGTCAAGTATACCTTTGTTTCCATATGACCATTATACATATATTAAAAGACAGCACTTATGTCTCTTCATTCTTCATATGACACTATTTCCTCTTGGCGGTATTTCTTAAGACTGAAAAAAAAAACGTTAGTAATTTGCAATAGCAGAAATGAGTGTATGTTCAGTGCTCAGGGCTATGGTTATTATTATCAAACCCTCCTAACTTATGCTAGAAATTGCTCTAGCATCTGCCTTGGAATGAGGAGAAAACATATTGCTGGGTAACAAATTACCCTAAAACTTAATGGCTTAAAACAACAAGCATTTGCTATCTCATAGGTTCTATGGGTCAGGAATCTAGGCATGACTTAACTGGGTGCCTCAGGCGCAAGGAGTCACATGAAGGTTGCAGACAAGTTTCAACTGGGGTTGGGGAACTGGAATCAGCTTCCAAGCTCCCACATGGTTAAGGGCAGGCCTCAATCCATCCCAAGTAGGCCTCTCCTCAAAGCTGCTTTATAACAATGGCAGCTGGCTTCTTCCAGGGCAAATGTTCCAAGACAGATAGAGGGAAAGATTTATTTTATTTATTTCTCCCCCTCCTGCCCCCCATTGTTTGTGTTTGCTGTCTGTTCTCTGTGTCTGTTCATTGTGTCCTCATCTTCTTTTTTTAGGAGACACTGGGAACCAAACCTGGGACCATCCCATGTGGGAGGGAGGCACCTAATCGCTTAAGCCACCTCTGCTCCTTGCTGTTGTGTCTCTCATTGTGTTTCCTTGCTGTGTCTCTTCGTTGTGTCATCTTGCTGCGTTATCTTGCGTCAGCTATCTGCCCCAGCCTGTTACACCAGCTTGTCTTCTTTAAGAGGCACCGAGAACCAAACCTGGGACTTCCTGTGTGGTAGGCAGGCACCCAACTGCTTGAGCCACATCCGCTTCCTTAGATGCCATAGTCTTTTTATAGCTTAATATTGGAAGTGACACTTCATCACTTTTGCTGTATTCTATATGTTAGAAGCAAGTCAGTAAGTCCAGGGATTATACAAAAGCATGAATACCAGAAGGTGGGGCTCATTGGGGACCATCTCAAGGGCTGCCTACCATACTTCTCCGGGTTTCTCTTAAGACCAGGCTTTAAAGAAATAAAAGGGGGACTGTATAATTGCATTTGCTTCAAAATGTCAAAATGAATTTTTCCTTTTTTTTCTTTTTTTATTGTGATTAGATTTCTTGGTCTGACCAAAAAATGTCTTTCTTTTGGAAGAAGTCCAAAAGAAAAAGGTATAGTTCATTGCTATCATAACAAACTATAATGAAAATTAATCACAGACAGGGTCTGTCTTTTTATACTTTCCATTACAGATCTCAAAGAGCTTTTTTGGGAAAGGACTGAGGGCTTCCCTCATGCATCCACTTCAGAGACTCTCCCACCATGTCAGACAAGAACTGCAGCAGACTTTGCCCAGGAAAATGGCTAGAATCTAAACAAATTAACGACACTAATAACAATAACAACAAAACCTAAGATATATTCAGGACCCAGTCTCTGCATGCACTACATTGAGTTCTTCACTTACATTGTTGCATTTAGCCATCACAATAATCCTATGAACTGTTTAACATAATAATCTCCATTTATAAATTTAAAAAAATCCTTAGGCTTAAAAGAATTGCTGCAGGATCACACAACCAAGATTTAAACACAGATTTGTCTGTTTCTAATGCCTACATTTTTAATCTCTTTGCTTACTTCTGCATGCATCAATAGTTTATATCTGAGGAGCCCAAGGAAAATGGGTAAATTTTTTCAAAGGAAAACTCATAATCAAATTTTATTATGGAGAAGAAACACTCAGTTGGTGGCATCTGTTAACCAGCAATTCCTTGGGTTGTTCTGTGATTCAGGCCTAGCCTCATCCAGAAAGGTCCATTCAGGACTTCTTGGACTTTTTCTACTGTGACCCAACCAGATAGCAAACACATGTAAGGAGAGCTGCGTCGTGAGGTGCTACACACTGACTCTTTTTTTCCAAGAGCCGCCAAATCTCCATCAACTTGAACAAAAGGAAAATGCAGACTTACCATCCACTAGAACCTACTGACCTGGTGTCTGTGAGGTTTACATCTTATACAGTAAGAGCAGTTATTGAGACAAACCAAAGCTTTAAGATAGATTTTTAAAAAATATTTATTTTATTTATTTATTTCTCCCCACCCCCTTGTTGTTTGCACTTGCTATGTCTGTTTATTTTCCTTGTTTCTTTAGGAGGCACCGGGAACTGAACCCGGGACCTCTGATATGGGAGGAAGGCGCCTAATCACTTGAGCCACCTCCGTTCCACACTTTGTTGTGTCTCTCATTATGCTTGCCTTCTTGTGTCTCTTGTGTCATCTTGTTGCGTCAGCTTGCCATGCCTGCCTGTTGTACCAGCCTGCTGCCTTCTTTAGGAGGCACCAGGAACCAAACCAGGGACCTTCCATGTGGTAGGCGATAGCTCAATTGCTTGAGCCACATCCGCTTCCCTAAGATAGATTTTTAAAGTCAGTTTTATTGAGGTATAATTCTCACAATGATTCACTTTTTTTCAGCAACAGATGGATTTTAAATGTGGCAGAACAGGGATAGAGCTAGAATTCCATCCTAGTAGGTCAGGAACAAACCCCAGACCTGTGTGTCTCGAGGAGAACAAAGGGGTAGGAATGGGACCAGGTGCTATGAGGAAGGAGCTTGCACCACCTTCATGACCAACAGCAGGCATGAGCACATTCTTCCAGAGGTCAAGAGGACGCCTTAAAATTTACTCTGAGCAACATTAACGCGGATAAATGGAGAGTGCCCAAGGGCTTGGTAACCATGGGAGAACTGTTAGGCCAATCAGTACATTAGGATGACCAGGTTTCAAATAGCATCTCAGGCAAATCAGGCACTGATGACTGTGGCTTGCTCATCAGGGCTGTCTGACCGTAACCCTTTTTCCAATAGTGATGTAAGAGAAGGGAACGACAAGCCACTCTGAGGTTTCCTTTTTGTTCCTCACACCCCCAGCTAGCTGCCCCTGGATGGCAGGATCCATGCCTTGTACCTTTTCCCCAATACATGCCTGTGGTCCTGATGCAACAACGAAAGACCAGACTTTCCAACCTCTAGTCCTTATTCTTAAGCCTGGCCACTGCCAAGCTGATCACTTTGATTATTTGTGCTAGTGACTCTCACCATTGTTATGATTAGCAATAGTATGAAGGTTGTTTTACTTTTGGATCTTTCCCTGACAGCTTTGTGAGGGACTCTTTTGGCTCATCATAGTGCAGTGCACTTTGGAACAAATAGGGTCTTAATGGAGGCAACATCTTTGATACAGCCAAATGGGCAGCTGCAGGAAGACTTCTGTTTGTTGGAGTGGACTATATTTCAGAGCATTAACAGAGGCTGAACCCAATGCAGAGATTACAATGGATTTCTTACATCAGCCAATAAAGAAACAATACCACCTGTCCATACATGTAGCCCAAGTGTGGAATCTCTTTTACCGAGAGCAGTGGATATTGGCATGAAATTGTGTTTGAGAAGCACATAAATCAGAGAACCACGTGGTTATTTGCTTGCATTCTGCTGCATTGGTGACAAAAGGGAACATATTTTTAGAATAAAACCTGCCAAAAACATAAGTGGTTTTCATCTTTTATTTTATTGGAAATCATCAGAGTTGGCCCTACCTGTGAGATGCTCAGCAAAGCTTTTGGCTTCTCTGCAAAATTAACTCACAGACCCATAAATGCAAAGGAGGAAATCCTCTTTAGTGGTGTCTAGAGAAGGAATAAAGGTTTTTAATATATTTCGAATGCACAGGAATGCAAGAGGAAGGGAGGATTTGAGCCATTAGCTGTGTAATGTGCTTCCTGGGCATCCAAGGCTTGGAGGACACCCTCTAAATTAATCAAACGTTACCCCATTTGAAAATACAAAGAGCTGGAATAAAAATGTTGGAAGGCTTTCTCTTTCACTGAAGAGCTGTTTCTTATGTGCCTTTTCTCTAATGTTGTAAAGAGTGTTATTCAAAACAGTCATAACCACATATAAAAAGGCTTTGCTTGATGGAGCAGCTTTAGGCAATGATCCAGTGCTTTGTGGTGGCATTTTCTTGAAGTTGGTCAATATATCATTTTATAAACCCAAAGTGTGCTTGTAAACTATTGATATAGTTTTCAATCCAACAAACGGGAATTGAGGCATCCAAGTGGGTGGTGTCCCCTTCAGGGAAAGCATCTAAGAGACTGTGTCACTTCCCCTACTGACTCTGCCACTGTTTGTGAGCTCCCTGATTCTTCCTGAACTTAAGAACCAGGACAATAGAGATGCCAGTGGTCACCATATCCGGTTCTCCTGTCCTTCCTGGGAACGCAGAACACCAGCCAGCTTGGGACTGGTCTACAGACTATGAGCCAAAGTGATGTGTGAGGAGTCACTTCCCAGCTGAGGCAGTAAAATGTCCCATAAGTTCTCTATGCTCTCTTCTGTTGCCAAAGCAACCAGAAGCCATAAATCCCAATGTAGCTGTCAGATGAAAGCAGCCTGAATCTCTGAGTCACTGCTTGGAAGGGAGCTACCCCTAAGAGCCGCTGGACTCATAATGAACTTTGCGTGAAGGAGAAATTCACTATTTGTTTTAAGCCACTGAGACTTGGGGGTTTGCTGGCCATTATAACATAGCAGTGCTAACCTTACCAACACAACAAGGTTGGGATCTACACAGGAAAATCATTCTCATATTTTTACTTCCACACACATATGGACTTCTATCTAATTTCAAAATAGTCAGTTGATCTGTCATGCTTTGAGTGTTATTACCAATGAAATTTTCTTTTGTTATTTCAAAAAAAATCAGGTCAAAATGTGGAAAATTTAACTCCATTGACAATAGTCATATGTTAAGTGAAGTTAGCCTTGTTCTAGAGTTTTCACAGGCAACTGCTTTGGAAGATTTAAGATTAATTTGGCTGCCCAAGTTCTGGTGTGATGTTAAAACTCAGTCATATTATTTTATGGTTGTGGGCTTTATGTTTGTGTAGATTTTTAGATTTTGAAAATTCTGTCTAAATAATTTAAGATATTCAAGCTCAAAATTTAATTAATATTACCTAATATCTCCTTAAAATATTAATAATAATTGTTTTCACTTATTGAATGATTCATACGTGCCACAAACTTTATATACATTATATATAAACCTAAAAATATTTCCCAAATCTCCTGTTTTATGTATGAGGATATCAAGACTTGAGAAAGTAATTCAATTGCTTGGAGTAAAATGACAACACATAGCAGAGGTGGGGTGTGAGTCTATGTCTGTAACTCTAAAGCTCTTGGTTTTTGGCTACATAACTCAGTCACCCACTGTCAAGGTTTTTTTTTTTCCAGGTCAGCTTTTACTTATTTTTTTCTTCCAGGATACCTTGATCATATTATTACATTGTAAGCAATACAGCTTGACTTTCCTCAAAACTAATTTCAACTGTATTTAATGCTGTCGGCAACATCATACGTACTCACTGACTATCTGTTGACTGACTGATGATATTTTACAGAAAAGTTTGAAAGAGGAATAATTTTCTGGAACTATGACTATCAGTACTGAGGGATTTTTATTTTATTTTAAGTTTTAATTGTATTTATTTTATTTTATTTGTTAGAGAAGTTGTAGGTTTACAAAAATATCATGAATAAAATACATAAAATACAGAGTTCCCATATACTCCCCTATTAATAACACCTTGCATTTGTGAGGTACATTTATTATAATTCATGGAATAACATTTCTATAAATATACTATTAACTATAGCCCGTCATTTACAATTAGGTTCATTGTGCTCTACAGTCCTATGTTTTTTCTTTTAATTTTTATTCTAGTAACATATATATAACCTAAAATTTCCCTTCTAACCACATTCACATTTATAATTCAGTGCTGTTAATTACATTCCAATGTTGTTCCATCACCAAAACTTTACAATGTACTCCCTTAGAAAGTCTATATAATTTAAGAACTAACTCCCTATTCCCTACCCCTAAGCCAGCGCCTGGTGACCTATATTCTAGATTCTGACTCTAAGAGTTTGCTTATTCTAATTATTTCATATCAGTGAGACCATCCGATATTTCAGCTTCTTGCTTCCATGGCTTTCTCTCTCTTTGTCTGTATTTCCTTCTCTTATAAGCAACTTCAATAATAGGATTAAGACCCATCCTGAATGAGGTGGGTCACACCTCAACTGAAAGAGCCTCATCAAAAGGTCTGACTTACCATGGGACCAAGCCCACAAGAATGGATTAGATTTAACGACCGTGTTTTTCTAAAGTACATACAGCTGCTAACCACCACGCTCTACCTTCTGGACCCCCAAAAGACATGTTCTTTCCATACTCAATATGCATTCATTCCATCACCATATCCCAAAAGCCTTGAGTCATTTCAGAAATAATGCTTAGTACAAAGTCTCATCAAAATTGGTTGTAGGTGTGGTCAGTCCTGGGGCACAATTCCCCTCTGTCTGTGGAACTGCGAAACCTAGAGAACAAGTTATCTGCTTCTAATATACAATGGAGGGACAGTCATAGGATAAACATTCTCATTCTTATCGGGAGAAATTGGAAGGAAAACAAATTTCATGGGTCATTGATCCCAAGCAATTCCGAAACCCTGCAGGGCATACTCCATTAGATTTTTTTAAAAAATTCCCACCGCCCCCCGCCCTTGTTGTTTTGTGCTCGCTGTCTGCTCTCTGTGTTTTCTTCTGTGTCTGTTTGTCTTCTCATTAGGTAGTACTGGGAACTGATCCTGGGACCTTCCGGAGTGGGAGAGAGGCTGCTCAATTTCTTGCGCCACCTCAGCTCCCTGGTCTGCTGCATCTCTTATTGTCTCTACTCTGTGCCTCTTCTTGTTGCGTCATCTTGCTGTGCCAGCTCTCTGTGCAGGCCAGGACTCCTACATGGGCCAGCTGTCCTGTGTGGGCCAGCTCGTCATCAGACCAGCTTGCCTTTCACCAGGAGGCCCCTAGAATCGAACCCTGGACCTCCTATATGGTAGACAGGAGCCCAATCGCTTGAGCCACATCTGTCTCCCTCTATTAGATTTTAAAGGTCTCAGAGTCATCTATGGAATAAGGTTTTGCCCTCTGGACCCAATGGAGCCCTTTCCAAGTGCTTGTGCAGTGGCCATGCTCTCCTAAATACTGGGGTGAAGGCTCTACTCTGTCCAAGCATTGGGGTGAAGGCCAGACTCTCCCCAATCCCCGGAACACAGACTCAACCCTCTCAGAAAACTGGGATGGTGGCCAGAGTCTCCACAATCCCCAGAAAATAGGTTCCACCCTTTCTGAAGACTGGGATGGCAGCACTCTTCCTGAACAACTAGGTGGAAGGTCCATTCTCTCCAAGAACCAGGGCAGATTAGCCCTTTCTACACACATGAGTGGGCCTGCTCTCTTGGCCCAAGAAGATGTCTTTGTTCCAGACCTCAGTTTATCTGATTCTGTCCTTGAAGTGATTTTTTCCCCCTCCAATCTGTCCCTTTTCTGTCCCTTGTAGTTCAGGTTGGCAGTGCTTCTGTTCTTACAGATTTTGTAAAAAAAAAAAAAACCTTGTTGGTATTGCATGTAGTACACAGGGGTCCAAATCATCAGACAAACAGACTTTCCACAGGTCCTTCCTGGATAACTGCATTTTCAATCCTGATTTGCACTGAAATTGCTGACTCGTTCCATGTTCAGTTAAACTCTCACATGGAGTCCTTTTCTTTGGGACTTACTTTCTAGAAAGTCAGAATTTTCCAAATCATCAATTTCTGGTTTCTTTGTGCCCAGGATTTCAGTTCTCAGCTAATCTCTTTTTTCTTGCATTTTACTGTAAGATGCAAGGAGAAACCAGGCTGCACTTTCCACACTTAGCTTGGAAATCTCCTCAGCTAAATATCCAAGCTCATCACTCTCAAATTCTGCCTTCCATCTGACACCAGAACTCAATTTTGCCAAATTCTCTGCCGCTTTAAAAAAAAGTATTGCTTATCTTCCAGTTTTGAATGACGCATTCATCTTTTCTGTCAGAGTCCTCATCAGAAGTACTTTAATCATCCTTATTTCTACCAACAATCTTTTCAAAGCAATCTAGGCCTTTTCTATTAAGCACTGCACAATTCTTCTAGCCTGTACCCATTACCCAATTCCAGAGCTGTTTCCACACTTTTGGTATTTGCAATAGCAGCACCCCATTCTCCTGGTACCAAAATCTGTTTTAATTTCCATTACAAGCAAATACTATGAAATGGTTTAGCTTGAATAATGGTTATTTATTAGCTCACACTTTTGAGGCCAAGAAAATGAAGCATCATCAGGGTGATGCTTTCTTCCTGAAGACTGGCTGCAGGCAATCCTTGGCTCCTCTGCCCCATGACAAGGCACATAGTGACGTCCACTGGTCTCTCCCTTCTCCTCAGGCTTTCAAGGATTTCAGTCTCTTGCTTCTGTGGCTTTCTCTGTCTCTGTCTTCATTTCACTCTCTTATAAAGGACTCCAGTAATAGGATTAAGACACAACCTGATAGAGGTGGGTCATATGTTAACTGAAGTAGCCTCATCAAAAGGTCCTACTCACAATGGGTTCACACCTACAGGAATGTTTTTCTGGAATATATACAGCTTCAAACCACCACAGGTGTTGAGCATCTTTTCATGTGCTTTTTAGCCATTTGTATATCTTCTTTGGAGAAATGTCTATTCAAGTCTTTTGAACATATTTTTGTTGTTGTTGAAACTATTTATTAATAAAACCAAGGAAAGCAAATTAGCACATCAAAATCTTGGATCAGAGTTAGCGAGAATAGTGGGCCTGGGAAGGAATGTAGGAAAAGAAATAAAAACTGGAATGTACAGTTTATTTTATTTATTTATTTATTTTATTATTTATTTATTTATTCATTTATCCCCCCCTTGCTGCTTGTGCTCGCCGGGTCAGCCAACCACGCCGTGTGGGTGGGTCTGCCCCCACCAGGAGGACCCGGGAACCGAACCCGGGGCCTCCCATATGGTAAACGGGAGCCCTACTGATTGAGCCACAGCTGCTTCCCTACAGTTTATTTTGATATTGATCAAATCCTGTCCAAATGATCTGCTAGCGGAATCAAAGGCAGAAACTTCGTGTAACAAAATTGCAGTTGCCCACCTCCCACACCTCCCACCACATTCCACACAAGCAACATGGGAATCCTGGTGGGTTCCGTGTAGTATTTTAGGTAATCTAAGCACCTCTTAAAATATATTTATATATATAAATAACATTTTTGTAAGCAAATGCACATATATGCATATATATTTATATATCATTTTACAAATATTGGTATGTATTGTGAAAATTTTGATTTTTACCCACAATAAAAAATAAATAAATTAAAAAAAAATTGCAGTTAATCAATTTAAAATAATATTCTCTTTTTAAAAACTTATGTAGTAAATATTTGGAAAATGGTGATGGAAAATTTGTAGCAATTGCCATCAGATTATAACATTTCCAACTCACAAACTCTTAAAGAATATATACAAATTACAATTAGCATTAACCACAAGAATGGTCAGTATCATGAAACAACTTACTATGGAGATTCCCTTAGTTTTACTGCAGGGGGATATTCTTAATTATCCAGTTCTGGAATTTTAAGAGTTTGTTCCTTTGTCCTGCTTCTGCCACTGTATAACTTTTAGTAAGAAGTTTCATAGGTGTATTTTTGCAAAGCCAGCTTGCTGGTATATGCACAGCTGGTTCATGAAGGGTTTACATTTACATTCACATTTTCACAGGGAAGTTCACAATCATTTCACAATCATTACCCCTTTGCAGCAATCACTGTATTTCTTCTGCTGCTGGCCAGCCCCCTTACTTCTCTGTAGAATAACCTTACTTTAAATTATTTGCTATTTCTTGCTGCTTATTTATAGTCCCTTCTTTTCACATTCTTGCTCATGTGGCAGGTACCTCACTTTTTAGACTTTGATTTCCTTGTTAGTAAAATGAGCATGAAATCTGTGATTCTCGACATTGGCTCCACATTTAGCATCATCTGAAGAGAATTTTGAGGCTGAGAAAAATGTCCAAATCAAGGCATCCTCAAGGCGATGCTTTCTCCCCAAAGACTGCTGCTGGTGATCCTGGATTCCTCTGTCACATGGCAAGGCACATGGCAGTGTCTGCTGGTCTTTCTCTTCTCTTTCGGGTTTCATTGCTTTCATCTTCATGCTTCTGCGGCTCTCCTTCTTTTGCCCATTTTTAATTGGGTTGTTTGCCTTTTTATTGTTGAGTTGTAGGATTTCTTTATATACTCTGAATAGTAAACCTTTATCAGATATGTGGTTTCCAAATATTTTCCACTGAGTAGGTTGTCTTTTCATTTTCATGATAAAGTTCTTTGATGCACAAAAGTTTTTAGTTTTGATGAGGTCCCATTTATTTATTTTTCCTTTTGTTGCTTGTGCTTTGGGTGTAAAGAATAAGACCACTACCTAACACAAATCCTGAAGATATTTCCCTACCTTTTCTTCTAGGAGTTTGATCACTCTAGTTCTTATATTTAGGTCTTTGATTTGTTTTGAGTTATTTTTTGTATAAGGTATGAGATAGGAGTCCCCTTCCATTCTTTTACATATGGATATCCAGTTCTCCCAGCACCAATTGTTGAAGAGATGGTTCTTTTCCAATTGAGTGGACTTAGCAGCCCTATGAAAAATCAATTGGCCACTAAAGTGAGGGTCTATTTCCGATCTCAATTTAATTCCACTAGTCTATATATCTATCCTTGTACAAGTACCATGCTCTTTTGGCCACTGTAGCTTTGTAAGAAGTTTTAAAGCCAGGAAATGAATCTTCCAACTTTGTTCTTCTTTTTCAAGATATTTTTGGCTATTTGGAGCCCTTTACCCTTCCAGATGAATTTGATGATTGTCTTTTCCATTTCTGCAAAGAAGCCTGTTGGAATTTTGATTGAGATTGCATTGAATCTGTAAATCATTTTGGGTAGAATTGGTATCTTGACAACAGTCTTCCAATCTATGAGCTTGGAATATCCTTACATTGATTTAGATCTTCTTTGATTTCTTTTAGGAAAGTTTTGTAGTTTTCCATGTATATTAGTCAGCCAAAGGGGTGCTGATGCAAAATACCAGAAATTGGTTGGTCTTTATAAAGGGTATTTATCTGGGGTAGAAGTCCACAGTTACCAGGCCATAAAGCATAAGTTTCTTCCCTCACCAAAGTCCATTGCCACGTGTTGGAGCACGACAGCTGCTGACATTTGCCAGGGTTCAGGCTTCTTGGGTTCCTCTCTTCCCGGGACTCTGTTTCTCTCTGGGCTTAACTCCTCTGTTTCCTCCACAAGGTCAGCTGTAGACTATGAGGCTCTCTAGGTTTTGCTTCTCTCCACAAGGCCAGCTGTAAACTCTCAGGCGAGTGGCTTATGTCTTTTCGCAGGGCCTTCTCTCCTTCCTCACGACCAAGCTCCCTTACTTCCCGGGGCTCCAGCTCAAGATTCCAACATCAGAACTACAACAACTCTGTCCTTTGCCTTGCCTTTTATATTTGATTCCCCCACCCACCAAGGGGTGGGGCTCAATGCCCTACTGACGTGGCCCAGTCAAGGCCCTAATCATAACTTAATCATGTCCAGATTAACAGACCAGTTTACAAGCATAATCCAGTATCTATTTTTGGAATTCATAACTATATCAAACTGCCAAACTGCTATACCATGTATAAGTCCTTTACGTCCTTGAGTAAATTTATTCCTAGATATTTGATTCTTTTAGCTGCTACTACAATAGGATTTTTTTCCTTAATTCCCTCCTTAAATTGTTCCTTACTAGTGTAATTATATTTAATTTTGAATAGGTAATTCATTCACTTGATTAAAATTCAAAAGACAAAAAAGAATATAGTAGAAAAAATCATTTGCATCCCCATGCCCTAGCCCTATATTTCCCCATATTCCCCTTCCTAAAAGGCAATCAATCCTATAAATTCCTTGTATAGTCTCCTTGAAATATTTTCTATGCAACTACTTGAATGATGTATTTTCTCTTTTTTTAAAATGCATGCTGTTTTGCACTTCATTTTTGCACTTCAAAATATATCTTGGAGATTGTTCCATATCAAATGCCCACAGTGTTTGAAATTATTGGAAATACTTGGCCATACAATAGGAAAATAATATTATGAAAATAACAACAATGCTTAATTCCAAGGCTTTGTCACAAATCAATAGGATTCTCCAACTCATTGTGGATAATGCTGACAGTAAACATCTCTCTTAGATGGTAGTTTACCCCTTTCCTAAGTATTGCTCCACTTTCTTAGCCAAGAAAAGTCTGCAAATGTCTTTTGCTTCCTCTGTGAAATTATCATGTTGGAACCTGACGTCTTCTTTTAGGGTTCTTTACTTTAGATACTATCTACTGACCTTTTTCTTACATTCTTGGAAATCCACCCAAATTTTGTTTGAGGTGGCAATGTGTCTACCCTATTTTATTCCTTGCTTTCCCAGCAGCCTCTGGTGCAGCCAGGGGAGACCATGTGATTCCTTCTTGTCAATGAGACATGAAAAGGAGTAGGCTGAGGGTGTATTATAAAAAGGACAGATGTGGCTGGCCTTGAAGTAGGAAAATCACTTACCCTCTCTTGGTCTCATCACCTCCTCTTTAGGGTGAATGGTTCAAGTGGATGTCTCTAGGACTACTAAAGTGCTGCCTCTGTTTTCCAGTCACATATGATAGAGAACTAGATGCATGATTTTAATACATTCATTTAACAAATTTTAATAGATACCTACTACATACCTTGTAATTATAAAGTATGTATTAACATTGTAATGCTTTCACAAAATTGCAGATGCTTTTGGTTAAAGTATAATGTATAACATCCTTATCAATTAAAAATGCCAACACCCTAAAATGACAACCACCTTCTGTTAAGCCATTAAATGATGTAAAGTTTTGACAGAGATGTGGGAAACAGATAATATGTCCTATAAATTGAATCAGATGTTTAGGAGAGCAATAGGACACAGAGAAAATGGAAAATAAGAGATATCAAATTTTCCATGTCTTCAACCAGGTATGTTAACTTTGGAGTATTTACCTCAAAGAAATAAATCAAAATGGAGAAAAAAGGATTTATACTGAGATGTTCATAGACCCATTATTCAAAATGGCCACAACCTGGAAACATCCAAATACCCGTCATTAAAGACAATGGACCAGAATCTTGTTAATCCCAATAAATTGTATACATTTAATGGTCTCTACACATTGATTGCAACCATGAATTTATCAGTATATCAAAAGAGGTTAGAAAGTGTTTTAGCTGTTCATTAGGAGATTATTTCTAATTGCCTAGGTGTATATTTTATGTGCATATAATGTGTTGGGAATATTAAGTTTCATGGATGATTTCTGCCTGAATAACAGGTAAAGAAACACAAGTGACCCAAGCACTAATGAGGAGTAATTGGCCTGTGCAAGAAAATTCTGGAAGTGACTGGGTCTGACAAGCTGGGCATGAGTCAGAAAAGCACTGTTCTTTTCATAGAAGCTGGTATATAATTTGGTGACTGTATGTTTCACTGTATATAATTTGGGTGACCATGTATTTCAGTTTGCCTGAGACAGTCTCGGTTGACATCTGTTATCTTGGAGTCTTGTCTAGTTTAGCATTTCCTGAGACAAAAGGATCGTGTACATGCCTCCGAGGTCCAGGATATAGCATTACTCAACTGTTTCCAAACCCAGGCACTTACTGCAGGGTCTTACTTGGTGGATGCCCAAGAAAACGTTTGTTAAATAAACAAGAGAAAAGATGGTAACTAGACGTTTTCCACTCACCACCAAACAACATGCCAAGCCCTGCAGTGAGTTCCAGGGATACTAAGGCACATAAGGCCTGGTCCCTGCCCTTGATGATTTAAATACTGGTGAACAGGGACTGGTTAAAAGTGTGATTCAATAAAGTAGGGTAAGGCCATAATGGCGGTGTGAAGCAAATGCAGGGGCCCAACTGGATGTGTGCGTGTGTCGGGGATACTTCACTGTGGAGTGACAGCTGAGCTGAATCACGAGGGAAGAATCTGTTACCCCAAGAAGGCTATCCAGGTAATAAGCATGTGCAAGAGATGGAGTCAGGAAAATTGTGGAGTGTTTAAAGGAATTTAGCATTTCTGGAATATAAGATCTGTAGGATGCAGTGATGGAAGGGAAGGCTGGAGGGGGAGATGTGGATGAGATTGAGAAACCCTGTACACCAAGATGGCAGAATCCATTCCCAGTCCCCCTTTTCCATCTCTCTACGTAGGAGGCCATAAAGCTCAAATACACCATCTCCCTGCCTCCTTTGCTTTTAGGTTGACCATGTGATATGAGTTTAATTTGGGAAGTACACAAGCTGAGGGCTAGGGGAAAAGAAGTGAGCTTACATGGAAATACATAAAAGATATAAGATGGATTAGTGGATGGATAGATATGCAATAAAGCAAGTTCAATAAAATGAAAATAGTATACAATGAAATATTGTTCAGCAATAAAAAGAAACAAAATACTGATGCATGCTACAGCACAAAGGAGCCTCAAAAACATTATGTTAAGGGAAGCAGATGTAGCTCAAGTGATTGAGCCCCCGCCTACCACATGGGAGGTCCTGGGTTCAGTACCTGGTGCCTCCTGGAGAAAATGAGCAAGACAGCAAGCTGGCACAACAGGCAGGTGTGGTGAGCTGACACAACAAGGAGACACAAAGAGGAAAGACAATGAGAGACACAACAAAGCAGGGAGCTGAGGTGGCTCAAGCTATTGAGTGCCTCTCTCCTACATGGGAGGTCCCAGGTTTGGTTCCCCATGCCTCCTAAAGTGAAGAGCACACAGTGAATGGATACAGAGAGCAGACAGGGAGCGCAAACACCTGGGGGGGGCGGGTTGTAGGTGAATAAAAAATAAATAAAAACAACAACAACAATAAACCATATGTTAAGTGAAACTAGTCAGCCACAAAAGACCACATGTTGTATGACTCCATTTATATGAAGTCTCCGGCATAGGCAAATCCACAGAGACAAAAAGTAGATTTGTAGTTCCCTAGGGTTAGGGGAGGAGAATGGAGAGTGACTGCTAATGTGTGCAGGATTTTGGGGGCGGGTGATGAAAATGTTCTAAAATTAGATTGTGATATTTGCACAACTCCGTTAATAGACTAAAAAACCATTTAATTGTACACTTTAAATGGGTGGATTTTATGATATATATAAGTTGCTATACTATAAAGCTGCTAAAATGTTAATGGGTACCGGCTATACAGGTGATTGTTGTATATCTGAAAAATTTTATAATTGACTGTTGAGGGAGAAAATGGAGTCAGGGGAAGCGGCCGAGATGTTGGGTATTACCAGGCTGGCTGCTGGTTTAGCAGGCACAAGAGACTCTTCTGTTAGGGTTGTAGAGAGGAACCACAGGAGGGAGAGGAGAGGGAATCTGCCTGCCCAGCTCCCTCCCATCGCCCATTACTTCAGGATCTAACTTGTCTGTATTTCCAGGTGTATCATCTCTAGATCCTCAGCAGATGCCCAGTAAATCACATCCCACATCTGGCCGTATGGTGTTTCATCAGGTTCCAGAAGTGGGGCAGGGGACAATCCAGTCTACATAGGGTGCCGATGAGGCACCATCCGAGAGAGAGACAAGGAGGCAGTAGAGGGAATATGGGAAGGTGCATAAAGTTTGTGGCCAAATACACTGACATTATGAAATTCCTTAATGATGTACTTTAGTGTGGGACTTTTTTCATCCATGGCACTAGGTACTGGCTGGCCCCTCAATCTGGAAATCTATTGCAGCCAGTCTTGGGATTTTTTCTTTGATTTTTTTCTCCCTTCTATTTTCTCTCTTCTCTCTTTGTGGAAATCCTGAACTTGTCCTTTATGTTTTTTACCTTTCTCTGCTATTTTCCATCTCTTTGTGTGTTTTTTTCTGGAAGACTTCCTCTATTTTTCCTTTCAACTCTCCTATTAAAAATCATTTTATAAGGAGCATTCCGAATCTATACAAAAGAAGAGAGGCCAAAATAATAAACCTAACACACTTAGCTCCAACAATTATCAATTCATGGCCAATCTTGTGTCAGCTATATTCTTTCCCACTCTCCCACCCCAGACTATCCTAGATATCATGCTAATTATAAGTACTTCAGTATGTACTTCTACAAGATGAAGTCATTTTAACAAAAGCAACTTCAATAATATAATCTTACTGAAAAAATAATTTAATATAAAATATCTGGACATGTCCACATTTCCCCAATTACACGGTAAACTTTAAACAGTTTGCCTGTTTAAGTTTGGATCTAAATAAAGTCCATATATTGTGATTGATTGGTATGTCTTTTCAATCTCTTTACATATCTAGGTTCCTCCTCTACCTTTTTTTTTTTTTTTTTCTCCCAGGCAAATTTTTGTTAAGAAAAACCGACCAGTCTGTAGAGTTTGCCAGTCAGGTTTTGCTGACTGCCTCTGTGTGGTATCACTTAACATGTTCCTCTTTTTTACATTTCCTGTAAATTGATAGCTAGACTTGGAGACTTAATCCTTCTAATGAACTCTTCATTTCTACAGATATGTTTTTCATTGACAAATACCTAACATACAGTCATATGCACAGATCTTAGGTGCTCAGTTCAATAAATTTTGACAATTTACCCAAATACCATGTAAATACCACCAAAACAAGATGTAGAACATTTCCACCCACCCAGAAAGTTACCTGGTGCCCCTTCCCAGTCAGTTCTCCTCCCCACTGCCCAGGCAACAACTTTCTGAATTCTATCACAATAGATTCATTTTGTCTGTTCTTGAACTTCACATAAATGGAATTGTATAGCAGGTACTCTTTTGTATTTGACTTCTTTGGTTAACATAATGTTTTGAGATTTATCTATGTTGTTCATTAACATATTTATGTATTTTTTTATTTTCAAATGTTCTTGTTATCCAAATGTCCCCTGTTTTCGAGCATCTGTTCTTGTTTCATGCAAACAATATCTTTCCTTAAATCTCAAAAGATATTAATTATAGGTTTTACAATTTCCCCCCCAAGTTTCTTTCTTCTCTTTGCTTTGGTATCGTCTTTCATTTTGGAGGATTTTCTCAAATGACAAATGATCTTTGGCTATTTTTTCATATTTAAGAACAAAAAAGCTGGGCTTGAAGCTCTGTGGGGGCCAGTTTGTCTCCTGATGGGCCTCACTTAGGGTGATCCTCCTGAGCAGTTCATTGGGGGGACCCCACCTTGAGTATCTATAGACCCTTTCTCTTAGGCTGGTCAGTTTCCCCAGAGAGGGATCCTGCATATCCCACCTGAGAGGTATCAGCCTGCCTGTCCACATTCTGGAAGGTGAGGTGGCAAAGGGGCTGACTGTCTCCTTAGTCCGGTGGGTCCTTTCCTTAAATTTCCCACAGCTCTTAGTTGAGCTTCATATTCCTGAGTTCAGATTCTCTCAGGTTCAACCTCTTCTGCTGGGGCGGGAGAAGCATGAAGGAAAACCATCAACACTACCCAACTGTGCTCGTTTGGGCAGTACACATCCTAAAATTGGAACGATACAGAGAAGGTTAGCATGGCCCCTGAGCAAGGATGACACACAAATTCGTGAAGCATTCCATATTTTTACATCTGTTTTTATATTTGTGAATTCATCTGTGGGAGAAGTAAAGAAAATCCAAGAGTATTTAATGATTAATGTGGTTTTCTTTTCACTCTAAAAAGATTTGAAAATGTATTTTTATATTATTTTAGTTATTTGGAATTTACAGAACACATCTAAGTAAATACGATATATCAATGTTACTTATCCTTTTTGCAACCTTTCTGTTTTTTTAAAACTTTTCATTTCTAAAAAAAAATGAAAACATAAATTCTTGATTTGTAATTACTTAAAAAAAAATCCAACTAACGTTAAGACAGCGGTGATTGGTAAATTCTACTTAGCAATATTTATTGTGAGCTTGCTCCGTGTGTGACACTTTTCAAAAAGCAAATTTCAGAGGCGAGTGACATCAAGGATGTATTAGTCAGCCAAAGGGGTGCTAATGTGAAATATCAAAAATGGGTTGGTCTTTATAAAGGGTATTTATTTGGGGTATAAGTCCACAGATACCAGGCCATAAAGCATTAAGTTTCTTCTCTCACCACAGTCCATTGCCATGTGTTAGAGCAAGACAGCTGCCGGCATTTGCCAGGGTTCAGGCTTCTGGGGTTCCTCTCTTCCCGGGGCTGCGTTTCTCTCCGGGCTTAGCTCCTGTTTCCTCCACGAGGTCAGCTGCAGACGATCAGGCGAACGGCTTGCTTCTCTTCTCCTGGGGCCTTCTTTCCAACATCAAAACTGCTTCTCAAAAGACTGCTTCAACTCTGTTCTTTGCCTTGCCTTTTATATTCAATTCTCCACCCACCAAGGGGTGGGGCTCAATGCCCTAATCCTAACCTAATCATGCCCAGATTAACAGATCAGTTTACAAGCATGATTCAATTATATTTTTGGAATTCATAATTACATCAAATTCCCCAACGGTTACATTCCACCCTCTGAATTCCAAAAATACATTACAATTCTCACAAAAAACTTAAATCAGTAACAATTCAAGTACAAAATCATATCAAAATCATTTTAAAGAAATACAGTTCATCTTGAGGCAAAGTCCCATCTGCTATAGACCTTTGAAACTTACAAAACCAGTTAACTGCTTCCAATACACAAATGGAAAGACGAAAGATAAACATTTTCAATAGTATAAGGAGAAATTGGGATGTTAAACATGAGTTATGGATCCTCTACAGTTCAGTAAACTTGCAGGGCATCCTCCATTCGATTTCAAAGTCTGAGAGTCATTTTCAAGAATATGTTTTCTTTCCCCTGGGGCCACATGGGAACCCACCCTTTCCACAGGCTTGCCCAACAGCCATTTTCTTGGTTCCACCCTCATCAAGCATCTGGGTGTCGACCAAACTCCAGACCTCACCCTCCAAGAGTGTTGGGGTGATTGCCACACCTTACCCAATCTTTGGTTTAGAGTTTTAGCCCCCTTAGCACACTGAGGTGAAGACAACATTCCCCCTAACCTTTGGCATACAGGCTCAACCCTTTCAGAGCAATGAGTTGACCACCTGGCTTTCCCTAACCTTTGGCATACAGGCTCAACTCTCTCAGTACAACGAGTTGACCACCTGGCCTTCCTTAACCTTTGGCATACAGGCTCAACCCTCTCAGAGCAATGGGTTGACCACCTGGCCTTCCCTAATCCATAGGGGACAGCTATACCCCTCTCAGACCAATGGGGTGTTGACCTTAACCGCCCTAATCTTTGAGGAATGTGCTCCAACCTCCCTGCACCCTGGGGTG
Organism: Tolypeutes matacus; assembly: GCA_026826555.1. Classification (NCBI taxonomy): domain Eukaryota; kingdom Metazoa; phylum Chordata; class Mammalia; order Cingulata; family Chlamyphoridae; genus Tolypeutes; species Tolypeutes matacus. The sequence continues at coordinate 92,278,783 of JAKSZT010053887.1, forward strand.
GCAAAACTCTTCCTGAACATCGGGTGGGGACATCCACCCTCTTCAACTGCTGGGGAAAACTCACCCTCTCAGTATATATGGGTGGGGCTCCTCTCTCGGCCCAAGGAGATGTCTTAATTCTAGATCTCTGCTTCCACGGTTTTCTTCTTAAAGCTTTTTCTCCTTCAGTTTCTCCTTTCCATGTCCTCTTTTGTCCAAGCTGACAGTGGTTTTGTTCATACAGCATTCTCAAAAACGTTGTTGGTTTAGCATGCAAGAAGCAGGGGTCCAAGCCATCAGACAGTAAGACTTTCCACAAGTCTTTCCGAGATAACTGCATCTTCAATTCTGAGTTATGAGTTCCAAGTTTAGTAAAGTCTTCAAATAGGGCATTTGCATCTGGGAATTTGATTTCCGGAAACTTGGAAGTTCCTGAATTAGTTTCTGTTTTCTTTTTGCCCAAAAGTTCAGTCCTTAGTGTATTTCTCTCGTCTAGTATTTTGCTATAAGCTACAAGGAGAAGCCATGCCACATTCTCCAAGTTTACCTTGGAAAGTTCTTTAGCTAAATACTCTGGTTCGCCATTTTCAAATTCTGTCTTCCATATAACACCAGGAGTTAATCTTGTTAAATTCTCTGCAACTTTAAAACATGGATCGCCTTTCCTCCAGTTTCCAATAATAGTTTCATCATTTATTCCAAGGCATCATAGAAAGTCTCTTTAGCGTCCATATTACTATCAATAGTCTCTTCAAAGTGATCTAGGCCTTTTCCATCAAGCATTTCACAATTCCTCCAAAAAATACCCCTTACCTATTTATAAAACCGTTCCAACATTTTGGTAATTACAAAAGCACTTCCCCACTCCTCGGTACCAAATTCTGTATTAGTCAGCCAAAGGGGTACTAATGTGAAATACCAAAAATGGGTTGGTCTTTATAAAGGGTATTTATTTGGGGTATAAATCCACAGATACCAGGCCATAAAGTATTAAGTTTCTTCTCTCACCACAGTCCATTGCCATGTGTTAGAGCAAGACAGCTGCCGGCATTTGCCAAGGTTCAGGCTTCTGGGGTTCCTCTCTTCCCGGGGCTGTGTTTCTCTCCGGGCTTAGCTCCTGTTTCCTCCACGAGGTCAGCTGCAGACGATCAGGCGAACGGCTTGCTTCTCTTCTCCTTGGGCCTTCTTTCCAACATCAAAACTGCTTCTCAAAAGACTGCTTCAACTGTCCTTTGCCTTGCCTTTTATATTCAATTCCCCACCCACCAAGGGGTGGGGCTCAACGCCCTAATCCTAACCTAATCATGCCCAGATTAACAGATCAGTTTACAAGCATGATTCAATTATATTTTTGGAATTCATAATTACATCAAATTCCCCAACGGTTACACAGCTCTTAGTTGAGCTTCATATTCCTGAGTTCAGATTCTCTCAGGTTCAACCTCTTCCGCTGGGGTGGGAGAAGCATGAAGGAAAACCATCAACACTACCCAACTGTACTCACTTGGGCAACACACATCCTAAAATTGGAACGATACAGAGAAGGTTAGCATGGCCCCTGAGCAAGGATGACACACAAATTCGTGAAGCATTCCATATTTTTACATCTGTTTTTATATTTGTGAATTCATCTGTGGGAGAAGTAACGAAAATCCAAGAGTATTTAATGATTAATGTGGTTTTCTTTTTGCTCTAAAAAGATTTGAAAATGTATTTTTATATTATTTTAGTTATTTGGAATTTACAGAACACATCTAAGCAAATACGATATATCAATGTTACTTATCCTTTTTGCAACCTTTTTGTTTTTTTAAAACTTTTCATTTCTAAAAAAAAATGAAAACATAAATAAATTCTTGATTTGTAATTACTTAAAAAAAATCCAACTAACGTTAAGACAGCGGTGATTGGTAAATTCTACTTAGCAATATTTATTGTGAGCTTGCTCCGTGTGTGACACTTTTCAAAAAGCAAATTTCAGAGGTGAGTGACATCAAGGATTAAAATCTCTAATCAGGACATCAGATAAACATCAGTTGCTCAGGAGAAGGTGTAGGATGAAAGTGGACAACATGCTTTGTCAAATGAAGCATGAGCAAAGGATTATGAAACACATGCTGGGAGAAACATGAGAAGTAATAGGGGATACTACTTGGTGATTGCTTATTACATGATGAATATTTTCTTAAGTGCTTTATATGGATTTCTTATTTAATCTTCATAATAATCCTAGGAGATAGCTACTATTTCATCTCCATTTTACAGATTAGAAAACTGAACCCCAGAGAGGCTAAATCTGGTCCCTGATCACCCACCCAAAATTTCACACACAGGCCTATACTTTCAACTACTACATTATACTGCCTCTATGGAAGGAGGTGAAGTGGCTTTTCCTTATCCCTCCAAGTTTTTTTCGGCATCCCTTAGAGTCCCCTCTTATCCTTTCCCAACCTGCCAAGTACTGCAACGGATCCATTTTTGCTCAAGATGCTCCCCTTCCCGTTGGGTTGGGGCGGTGGGGGGCGGCCTCTCCTGCTTCGCTCCAGCTTTCCCAATGAGTCCTCCTTTCTTTGCCTGTAGCTCTCCTCATCAGGCTGGCTGGGTTGCCACCGAGGCTTCTGGGAGGTGGGGAGCAGACCCTGCCTCAGGCTCTGAGACCACCCTGCTCCCTCCCCAAGGAAATAAACGAAGAATTGGCATGCCTGGAGTAGTGGAAAAAGCGTGAGGCAGCTCACAGGGTAGCCTTACATTTGTTCCAAATAATTTTCAGAACTAAATTTACCACTTGTCCCTAAAGAGAGAAAAATGTGAGTGATGGAATTTTGAAGGGCACCATCTCCTTGAAGAGCGAAGGTATTTCACTGAGAAGAATGGAATTAGCGGCTCACACAAAGTCTAAGCACCCACATTCCATTGCAGCCTCCAGCTGAAAAAATTAATTGCCTGCCCTTTATGCCATTTGTCTTGTGCATGTGAACTGCCTCCTCCAAGTGGGGTGGGAGGAGGGAACAAACCAAGCAGCATGGGGCAGGGACCAACCAGGCTGACCTCTCCCAGCTCTGTTTAACTCCTGCCGTTACAAAGGGCCCGGGCACATCGGCCTCTGTGGCATCAAAACAGTCTCTTTCAGTCCACGTGACCAGAATTGTCATGGCCAGGGTTGTAGGGATCACCCCAGTGTCAGCAGCAACAGAACTCTTAGTGTAGTTTTTTCTTTCTTTGTTTTGCCTTTGGTTTTATAGTGCCCTTTGGAGGACTCACCCAGCCAACATCTGGTCAGGCTAAACAAAGTATGCCCAGTATGCCACTGCATGAGGCACCAGACCACATGGTCTGGGAAACTAGTGGCACCCCTCCCTCCCCTGCCCCACCCAAGGGGCAGCAAGAAGGTCATCTGCCACAGTCGTGCACATGGATTGCCTTGTCGCTGCAGGATCAGCTGTCACCTTGCAGAAGGTGGGCACCCTGAGGTGGCACTAAGATCAGAGCCTGCCCGACACCCCTTCTATCGCTCTTGTTCTTGGGTGCTGGCTCCCGCCCACACTGTAGGTGTCACTCATCCCTGAGCCCGCGGAGCCTAGTGGATGACCCAGGCAGGACGGGGTTTGCACTGAGTAGTCCCAATGCGGCCCTGGACAACAAGGAAGAGAACAGAGAGGGGCCTTTCAGTGGGGCTGAAAGGGCACAAGCTCACTTCTTAATAGTCTTACAAGTCCCTGAAAAGTGTGTGTGTGTGTGTGTGTGTGCGCGCGCGCGCGCGCCTCAATGTCAAACCAACAGACACGGCTGAACCTTCAGCTCCTACTAAACCTGAAAAGTTGGCAACCTTAAATGTCATCATTAAATGAAATGCCTGTTTCGGGGCTCTGGTGTGGCACAGGCAGGTTGGAGTTGATGACCCGGGCGGAGAGAAAGAAGCCGAAGGAGAAGCTGTGAGCGTTTCCCGGCGGCGGCCGCGGAGCAACCTGGCAAGCAGAGCCAGAAACCGCCCGCGGATGCCTCTTTCCCCCCAGCTCATCACAAACCAGATCCAGTCGACAGCACAATCCAAACAGAAGAGGGAATCAGAATGTACATCTTTTGTTTGCCGTGGCAGGAGAACTGTTGAGCAGAGGAAAAAAACAAGCTGAGCTTAGCGCTATCAGCTGTTTCCTGGGGCTCGCTCCTTCCTTCCTCCGAGGGGGGCCTGGCCGCTTTGTTCTCGTTCCCAGCTGCTCCTCTGCGCCTTTAAGCGGTGGCCTTTGCAGACCTCGGAGGAATGCGGCCCTCAGACCCCAGGGGACTTAGCTCGCAGGCCCCGCCTGTGTGTTGGGCCGCAGCCTCGAGAGCGCCGGCCCGCACCACGGTCTGCTTTTGCTCCTGGTCTGGGATCTGATCCATTCCTACCAGCCCCTTCCTGGGCGGGGAAGACGAATCTCCCTGACACCCCTGGGAAGATACCCGGTTCAGAGAGCGCCCACAAAAGGGTCCAAAAGAGGGGTTCCTGCAATAATTCCGTCTGCAGATATACAGTCTGAACTGAAATGCTCCCGCATTAGCGTCAATCTGCGTGTTTCAGACCCCGACATTACTAATTACTAGCTGGTGACCTTGGGCCAGTTACTCAACTTCTCTGAGCCTGGCAGCTCGTACCTCATAGGACTGTGATAAGCATTAAAGCCATGAAACAGATTGAGAGCCTTCCAAATGCCTGTCACCTAGAAGGCCCTCAGTAGGAATTAGGTTCTAATCACCATGGCTGGAATTCAGGGGGTCATGGGTCACTCCCCCACCCCCCACCCCTGCACCTTATGGCTAAGCAAGAAGAAAAATCCCAGAAGCCCCTCAGAATCCATCAGATTGAAGGACAAGGCTTGGCATATGATCAGAGATCAATATTTAGGATCCTTTCACATGAGTGTGTGCTCTGGTGGTTTCACATTCAGTGATTCTATCCAGCCGCAGGCTGCAGCATATTTTTTATGGTGCCTCCAAGATGCTCAGAACAAAAGCCCAAATGAAACTCTGAGTGGCTGTGAAGAAGCAAGACAACTGCCGGTGCCCTCTAGGCTCAGTCTAGAAGCAAACTGCTCCTCCACCCACTGCCCACCCAGTGCTGGGGTCCTGCCGGCTTCCTGTGCGTCTCCGAGAACAAGGCATGGTTGCAAAGGTCACGCTGAGGAGTGACAGCACTGGTCAGGTGAAGGAGAAACAAAGCAGCAGTGGCTCTCAGCTTCTTGTAAAATGATAAAATGATCTCAGCAATCATTTCTTGAGTGCCTATGAATGGCTGACCCTATATTAGGCAATTGTGTACTGGGCTTTTGCACAGGCCTGTGGCTAACCTCTGTGGCGTCTCTGTGCCAGTGAGAAGAAGGCACTTGCATGGCTTGGTACATGCAGCACAGGCTGGACCTCGACCTCTATTGTCCCCGGGGCATGGCACCCCACACGAGGGGACAGCTGTGCACCTGTACACAGCAGCCACAGTAAATGCAGGACCTGGGTTCTCACACTCAGGCTCTTTCAAGCCCATTAACCCAGAGGACCATATTTCATCAACTGCACATGATCTGAATAGATGATCTGAGCTTCCAACATGTACGCCTAAGCCAAATCAGATGATGCGGAAGCTTTTGGTCCCAGACCGCGTCATCTCTGTGACAGTCCCTCTTGCCTCACTTGCCGGCCTCCTGGTTCTCTCTCCTTACTCCCACGACTCCTCCAGACAATGTGCCAGTCCCTCCCAGTGCCCAACCCTCTACTTCACTCTCCTCTTTTTTTTTTAACATTTAATTTAATATGTATTTATTTAAATTTTATTTTAGTAACAATATATACATATATTTTAACCACTTTCGTGTGTGCAATTCAGTGATATTAATTATATTCACAGTGTTGTGCTACAATCATCCTTATCCTTATCCATCACTCAAAACAGAGACTCTTTACCCATATTAAGCAGTAACTCCCCATTCCCATGATAACCTCTAATCCACTTTCTGGCTTATTTGCTTATTCTAGATATTTCATATAGGTGGAATCATACACTATTTGTCTTTTTGTTTCTGGTTTATTTCACTCAACACGTTATCTTTAAGATTCACTCATGTGATAGCATGTATCAGAACTTTTTTCTTTGTAAGGCTGAGTAATATCCCATTATATGGATAAATCAGATCTTGTTTATCCATTTATGTGTAGATGGGCATTTGGGTTGCTTCCACCTTTTGACTACTGTGGATAATGCTGCTATGAACATTGGTGTACTCCCCTCCTTTTAATCCTCACCCCAATTTCCTGATCATCCTTCCAAGGCTGATTTTGTCACTCCCCTGGCTGAAAACCTTCAATGGCTCCGCAGCGCCCTTGGTATTTATTAGGTTTGAATGCCCTTAAACCCAAGGGGCCTGCTCTCTGTTAGATTCTCTAGCTGCATCCTTGTCAGCCCTCCCAGCCTGTGACTTCACATCCCAGGCACTCAGACAGGCAGAGCCCCTCAGTTCTGTGATTGAGCCCCCCTCTCCCTCTCTTCCAGGCCTTTACCTAGGCCAGGGTTTCTCAACCTCCACCCTATGGACAGCAGGCCGGCTCATTCCTCACTGTGGGGGGGCTGTGCTGTGCATTGGTGGGTGTTTAGCAGAATCTCTGGCCTCTGCCCTCTAGATGCCTGGTGCACTTCCCCAGTCATGACAACCAAAAACGTCTCCAGACATTGCCAAATGTCCCCTCGGGGGCAAAATCCCCCTCAGTTGAGAGCCACTGGCCTATGCCGATCCCTTTGCTAGCCTGCTCTTCTTCGTCCTCTTCACCTGCCTAGCTTCTACTTGCCTTTTAAGTCTCGACTTAGTTGTCATTTAGTCTTTCCTGACCTCTATGTGGAGCTGCGTGACCTGCCTATATACTCCATGCAGGCAACCCTGATCACACTGTATTGTCAATGCCCATTTTCATTCATTCAGTCATTCATTCATTCCCACCCCCCTTGTTGTTTGCACTCACTGTCTGTTCTCTGTGTCTGTTCACTGTGTGCTCTCTGTGTCTGCACATTTTCTTTTTAGGAGGCACCAGGAACTGAACCCAGGACCTCCCATGTGGAATGGAGGTGCCCAATTGCTTGAGCCACCTCTGTTCCCTGTTTGTTGTATCTCTCATTGTGTTTCCTTGTTGTGTCTCCTTGTTGCATCATCTCGTTGCATCATCTTATTGCGTCAGCTCATCACGCCAACCTGTTGCATCAGCTCACTGTCTTGCTTGTCTTCTTTAAGAGGCACCGGAAACTGAACCTGGGACTTCCCATGTGGTAGGTGGGCACCCAACTGCTTGAGCCACATCCACTTCCCAATGCGCATTTTCTTGTTTGTCACTTCTCTCTTCTGAGGCTTCATGAAGGCAGGGATTTACTTGCCTGGTTCCCTTATTTGTACTTGGGATCCAAATCTGTGCCTCTAACATAACCTCACCCAATAAATCGTCCCTGACACCCCTTTCTCCCTCACTCCCATATCCAAACCATGACTGGGGCCTATTCATTCTGAAAGCTCTCCCAAATCCATCTTCCATGCTCTGTCTCCATCACCCACTCTGTGGCCAAACCACCATCTTCTTTCACCTGGATGACAAATGACCACGATCCTCCTGAATCTGCTCTACTCTGTTCTCCCCACTGCAGCAGGAGGAGTCTTTTCAGAACAAAATCCTAAGCTTGTCACCCTCTTGGTTAAATCCTTTAAAAGGCTTTCTGGGGCTCTCAGGCAAAGAAAAACCCAAGTCTTTAACACGGCCTGTAACGAACAGTTTTGCTCTGGCTCCTTCGCACCTCTCCAGCTTCATTTGAACCAGATTTCCTCATGCTATGTGCTTTCCATTTCCCATCTTCCTTCCATTTCCCCAAAAGCAACAGGTGCTTTGTACTGGCTGTTCCCATTGCCTGAAATCTCCTCCCCCACCCCAGTGTGGTGGATACTGTGGTCCTCTGCCCACATGCCCTCTCCAGGTTCTTGGGCCCCAACCCACAGCTGAGCCTGGCCCAGGGCCAACTTCATGGGTGTGGCTTCCATGCAATCATACGGGGCCTTGGCACGCAGAAGGGGGATCCTCGCTGGGAATTTAATGCTCTGCGGTAGTTGTCTGGACATTCTTTTTTTTTTTTTTTTTTTTTTAACATTTTTTAAACTTTATTTTGTACATTTAATAATTGAAAATATAAACAATTAAAAACTAAAAAGTAAACACAGATGAATAAATATGTACATTTCTCAATCAAATGTAATGGATACATATAAAAAATCTTTTTAAATCAAACAATATGTTACACAATATATTTGGTTCATAGTAACTCTTTCATACAGTATTTGTCCTTTTGTGTCTGGCTTGCTTCACTCAACATAATGTCCTCCAGGTTCATCCATGTTGCCATATGCTTTATGACTTCATTTCTTCTTACAGCTGCATAATATTCCATTGTGTGAATAGACCACAGTTTGTTTATCCATTCATCTGTTGATGGACACCTGGGTTGTTTCCAACTTTTGGCAATGGTGAATAATGTGGCTATGAACATCCGTGTGCAGATGTCTGTTCGTGTCACTGCTCTCAGTTCTTCTGGGTATATACCCAGTAGTGGTATTGCAGGGTCATGTGGCAAGTCTATATTCAACTTCTTTAGGAACTGCCAAATAGTCCTCTATAGTGGTTGTACCAACTGCATTCCCACCAACAGTGAAGAAGTGTTCCTATCTCTCCACATCCTCTCCAACACTTGTAGTTCTCTGTCTTTTTAATAGTGGCCATTCTGATAGGTGTGAAATGATATCTCATTGTAGTTTTGATTTGCATTTCCCTAATCATGAGTGATGTTGAACATTTCTTCATGTGTTTTTTTGCCATTTGTATTACTTCTTTGTAGAAATGTCTATTCAAGTCTTTTGCCCATTTTTCAATTGGGTAGTTTGTCTTTTTATTGTTGAGCTGTAACATCTCTTTATATATCCTGGATATTAAACCCTTATCAGATATGTGATTTCCAAATATTTTTTCCCATTGAGTCGGCTGCCTTTTCACCCTTCTGAAAAAGTCCTGTGAGGTGCAAAAGTGTTTAATTTTGAGGAGGTCCCATTTATCTACTTTTTCTTTTGTTGCACGTGCTTTGGGTGTGAAGTCCAAGAAACCACCACCTACTACAAGGTCTTGAAGATGTTTCCCTACATTTTCTTCTAGTAGTTTTATGGTCCTGGCTTTTATATTTAGAACTTTGATCCATTTTGAGTTGATTCTTGTATAGGGGGTGAGATAGGGGTCCTCTTTCATTCTTTTGGTTATAGATATCCAGTTCTCCCAACACCATTTGTTGAAGAGACTGTTTTTTCCCATCAGCGTGGGCTTGGTAGGTTTGTCAAAAACCAGTTGACTGTATAGGTGAGGGTTTATTTCTGGATTCTCAATTCTATTCCACTGATCGATATGTCTATCTTTATGCCAGTACCATGCTGTTTTGACCACTGTAGCTTTGTAATATGTTTCAAGGTCAGGCAGTGAAATTCCTCCCACATTGCTCCTCTTTTTTAGAATACTTTTGGCTATTCAGGTGCACTTACCCATCCAGATGAATTTGGTAATTGTCTTCTCTAATTCTGTAAAGTAAGCTGTTGGGATTTTGATTGGTATTGCATTGAATCTGTAAATCAGTTTGGGCAAGATTGACATCTTCACGATATTTATTCTTCCAATCCATGAACACGGAATGTCTTTCCATTTGTTTAGGTCTTTTTAAATTTCTTTTAGCATTGTTTTGTAGTTTTCTGCATATAGGTCCTGTACTTCCTTGGTTAAATTAACTCCTAGGTATTTGAGTCTTTTTGTTGCTATTGAAAATGGAATTTTCCTCCTGATTTCCTCCTCAGATTGTTCAGTACTAGTGTACAAAAACATTACTGATTTTTGCGTGTTGATCTTATATCCTGCCACTTTGCTGAACTCATTTATTAGTTCAAGTAGCTTTGTTGTGGATACTTCAGGATTTTCTAAATACAGGATCATGTCATCCGCAAACAGTGAGAGTTTTACTTCCTCTTTTCCTATTTAGACGCCTTTAATTTTTTGTCTTGTCTAATTGCCCTAGCTAGAACTTCTAGTACAATGTTGAATAACAATGGTGATAGTGGGCATCCTTATCTTGTTCCTGATCTTAGAGGGAAAGCTTTCAACCTTTCCCCATTGAGTATGATGTTGGCTGTGGGTTTTTCATATATGCCTTTTATCGTATTGAAGAATTTTCCTTTTATTCCTATCTTTTGAAGTATTTTTATGAAAAAAGGATGTTGGATTTTGTCGAATGCCTTTTCTGCATCTATTGAGATGATCATGTGTTTTTTTTCCTTCAATTTGTTAATGTGGTGTATTACATTGATTGATTTTCTTATGTTGAACCAGCCTTGCATACCAGGAAAAAATCCCACTTGGTCATGATGTATAAGTCTTTTGATATGCTGTTGGATTCAGTTTGCAAGTATTTTGTTGAGAATTTTTGCATCTATGTTCATGAGAGAGATTGGTCTGTAATTTTCTTTTCTTGTGGAATCTTTATTTGGCTTTGGTATTAGGGTGATGTTGGCTTCATAAAATGTGTTGGGTAATTTTCCCTCCTCTTCAATTTTTTGGAAGAGTTTAAACAGGATTGGTGTTAATTCTTTTAGAAAGGCTTGGTAGAATTCACCTGTGAAGCCATCTGGTCCTGGACTTTTCCTTGCTGGGAGATTTTTGATGACGGATTCAATCTCCTTAATTGTGATTGGTTTGTTAAGTTCTTGTATTTCTTGTTGTGTCAGTGTAGGTTGGTTATGAGTTTCTAGAAATTTGTCCATTTCATCCAGGTTGTCTAGTTTGTTGGCATATAGTTTCTCATAATATCGTCTTAGGATTCTTTTTATTTCTGTGAAGTCATTTGTAATTTCCCCCCTTTCATTTCTGATTGTATTTATTTGCATCTTCTCTCTTTTTTTCTTTGTTAGTCTAGCGAGGGGTTTTTCAATTTTATTGATCTTCTCAAAGAACCAGCTTTTGGTTTTGTTGATTTTCTCTATTGCTTTTTTGTTCTCATTTTAATTTATTTCAGCTCTAATCTTTATTATTTCTTTCCTTCTTTTTGCTTTGGGATTGGTTTGCTGTTCTTTCTCTAGTTTCTCAAGTTGTTCAGTTAAATCTTTGAGTTTAGCTCTTTCTTGTTTCTTAATATAGGCATTTAGGGCTATAAATTTCCCTCTCAAGACTGCCTTTGCTGTATCCCATAAGTTTTGATATGTTGTGTTCTCATTTTCATTTGTCTCAATATATTTACTGATTTCACTTGCAATTTCTTCTTTGACCCACTGAATATTTAGGAGTGTATTGTTCAGTCTCCACACATTTGCAAATTTACTTTTTTCCTGTCTGTTATTAGATTTCTAGTTTGATTCCATTATGATCTGAGAAGGTGCTTTGTATAATTTCAATCTTTTTTATATTTATTGAGAGCTGTATTGTGAGTTAACATGTGGTCTATCCTGGAGAAAGATCCATGGGCACTTGAGAAGAATGTATAACCCACTGAGTTTGGATGCAGTGTTCTGTATATGTCTGTTAGGTCTAACTTGTTTATCATATTGTTCAAGTTCTCTGTTTCCTTGTTGATCTTCTGTCTAGTTGTTCTATCTAATGATGTGAGAGGGGAAGTCCCCGACGATTATTGTAGAAATGTCTATTTCTCTCTTCAGTTTTGCCAGAGTTTGTCTCATATATTTTGGGGCACCCTGGTTAGGTGCGTAGATATTTATGACTGTTATATCTTCCTGGAGGATTGTCCCTTTTATTAATATATAATGGCCTTCCGCATCTCTTATCACCTTTTTGCATTTGAAGTCTGTTTTGTCTGATATTAGTATAGCTACCCCTGCTCTTTTCTGTTTAGTATTCGCATGGAGTATCTTTTTCCAACCTTTTACTTTCTGCCGGCTTGTGTCCTTGTGTCTGAGATGAGTTTCTTGTAAGCAGCATATGGATGGCTCATGTTTTTTTATCCATTCTGTCAGCCTGTATCTTTTGATTGGGGAATCTAATCCATTCACATTCAATGATATTATTGAAAATGCACTATTTATTTCCTCCATTTTATTCTTTGGTTTTCATATGTCATCTTATTTTTGTCTTTCTTTTTACTCTTTTGGTTATCCTTTCTGCTTTTCTTTCTTCTATACTCTCCTCCAAGCTTCTCTCTCCTGTCTTTTTCTTTCAGGTTCTAAGGCTTCCTTTAATATTTCCTGCAAAGGTGGATTCTTTTTTGCAAACTCTCTAAGTTGCTGTTTGTTTGTGAATACTTTATATTCACCTTCATATTTGAAGGACAGTTTTGCTGGATAAAGAATTCTCGGCTGGCAGTTTTTCTCTTTCAGTTTCCTAATTGTTTCATACCACTGTCTTCTCGCCTCCATGGTTTCTGAAGAGAAATCTGCCCAAAGTCTTACTGGACTTCCTTTGTACGTGATCGTTTGCTTCTTTCTTGCTGCTCTGAGCATTTTCTCTTTATCTTTTACATTTGACATTCTGAATAATATGTGTCTTGGCGTAGGTCTATTTGGATTTATTCTTATTGGGGTACGGTGTGCTTCTTGGACATGAAAGTTCATTTCTTTCGTGAGAGTTGGGAAATTTTCAGCTATTATTTCCTCAAATACTCTATCTGCCCCTTTTCCTTTCTCTTCTCCTTCTGGAACTCCAATGACACGTATGTTCTTGCGTTTTGTGTTGTCATTCAACTCTCTGAGCCCCTGCTCAATTTTTTCCATTCTTTTCTCTCTCTGTTCTTTTCTCTCTTCAATTTTAGCTGCTCTGCCTTCAGTATCACTTATTCTTTCTTCTATCATTTTGAGTCTGCTGTTGTATGCTTCAAATGTATTTTTTACTTCACCTATTGTATCTTTCATTCCCATGAACTCCATTACTTTTCTGTTCATGATTTCAATTTCTTCTTGATGTTCGCGCAATGACTTCTTGATGTCGTTGATCTCTTTAACTATATTCTCTTTTATCTCATTAATTTGATTTTGGAAATGTGTGCTCATCTCACTGATTAGTTCTCTCAAATTCTGCATCTCTTCTGGGACTTTGCTGTATTTCTTTTCTTGGGCCATGTCTTCTATTTTCTTAGTATGGCCCGTAATTTTTTGTTGGTGCTTAGGCATCTGGTTAGTTTGTATTTTACTTAGATGCTCTATCTCTTTCTCTTTTATGGGGTTTTAGTGGCAGGCGGCTGTGAGTTACCACCGCTCTTTGATTTTTGGCTCAACCTTGATTGTTAGGATTGTTCTGCTGGTTGCTCAAAACTGGGCACTGGACCCAGTAATTGGTTGTAGAGTCGTTTCCTAGGGCCTTGGGCAGAGAGGCTATAGAGGCCAGGAAAAGACTCTCTTACTTATTAATTTTCTTATGTGTACTTCCTTGGTCTGCCAGGAGATGGCGCTTGTTGGCTGCTCTCAATTCAATGCCTGGTCGGAGCATATTTGTTGTGACATAGACCAGATCAATGTGATAGAGCTTCCTGTCTGGGGGCTAGGAGCCCTGTGATTCAAACTTTCTGAGACAGTTCTCCAGACTTCTCTCGTAGGGCCCCCCTTTTCCCAGCTAGGAAATATTTTCACTCCCTTCTGAATCCTTAACAATCACTCCCTGTTAGTAGAGGATGAGATTGGGAGGTTTGTATATCTTTAGCCCCTTGCAGGCTCCAAGGCAAACGATGGCGCAGCCCCACCCAGCCTGGAAGGGCTCTCAGGACCGGGCAGACCAAACCTGGGAGTCCAAAGCAGGGTCAGCCCCAGGCTCTCTTTCCCCTCTCCCGTGGTGTCCTCAACAATTAGTCCAGACTAGAAGAGAGGGAGGATGCGAGGATTGGATTTCTCCAGTCCTTTCTGGGCTCCCAGGGCTAACCGCCGTGTGGAAGGTCCTTTCCAGGCTCCCAGGGCAAACCGCTGTGTGGAAGTGTCCGTGGGGCTTTGCAGCCCAAATTTCAGGTCCAAACCTGAGTCAGCCTAAGGCTGTATCCCTCTCTCTCCCCTTTCCGGGGTGGCAGATCCCTGAAGCCCCCTTTGTCTGTGGTCGCAGGCCTAGGGGCCCGAGAATTCTGAAGTGTGTGGGGGAGGGCGCCAGCAGCAGCAGAAGCTGCTACTTGCAACTAACAGTTCTGTAGTCGCGATTTCCCTCTTCTGTCCCTCTCTCTTCTGGGTGGTGTGCAGCCTTCACCTGGCAGTGGGCCCAGTAATTGGTTGTAGAGTCGTTTCTTAGGGCCCTGGGCAGGGAGGCTATAGAGGCCAGGAAAAGGCTCTCCTACTTATTAATTTTCTTATGTGCACTTCTTTGGTCTGCCAGGAGATGGCGCTTGTTGACTGCTCTCAATTCAATGCCCGATTGGAGTGTATTTGTTGTGACACAGACCAGATCAATGTGATGGAGCTTCCTGTCTGGGGGCTAAGAACCTTGTAATTCAAACTTTCTGAGACAGTTCTCCAGACTTCTCTCGTAGGGCCCCCCTTTTCCCAGCTAGGAAATATTTCCACTCCCTTCTGAATCCTCAACAATCAGTCCCTGTTAGTAGCGGAGGAGATTGGGAGGTTTGTATATCTTTAGCCCCTTGCAGGCTCCAAGGCAAACAATGGCACAGCCCTACCGGGCCTGGAAGGGCTCTTGGGACAGGGCAGACCAAACCTGGGAGTCATAAGCAGGGTCAGCCCCAGGCTTTCTCTCCCCTCTCCTGTGGAGTCCTCAACAATTAGTCCAGGCTAGAAGAGAGGGAGGTTGCGAGGGTTGGATTTCTCCAGTTCATCCTAAGCTCCCAGGGCAAACCGCCGTGTGGAAGGGTCCGTGGGGCTTTGCAGCCCAAATTTTCAGGTCAGAATCTGAGTCAGCCTAAGGCTGTGTCCCTCTCTCTCCCCTTTCCGGGAGTGGTAGATCCCTGGAGCCCCCTTTGTCTGTGGTCGCAGGCCCAGAGGCCTGAGAATTCTGAAGAGTGTGGGGGAGGGTGCCGGCAGCAGCAGAAGCTGCTACTTCCAACTCACGGTTCTGTCGTTGCGATTTCCTTCTTCTGTCCCTCTCTCCTCTGGGTGGTGTGCAGCCTTCACCTGCTGTCCTAAACCCTAGAAGATCTTTTTCGGGGCTGTTTCAGCCTGTCCTCTAGCTATTTTCTGGAGAAGAGATTCCCGTGTCTTACTAGTCCGCCATCTTCCCGGAAGTCCCCCGGACATTCTTAAGCCATTATAGTTGAATTTGCACTTTGCAAGTGAAGTCCAGGAAGATGATGGAAGATACACCATCATACAATGGAAGATACATGTGAGCTTCGGCTCATACATGGTCCTGCCTCCCCAGGATGGGTTCCTGGCTGTCTGCTTCCCTGCTGTGGCTCTCCGTGCCCAGTTGCGGGGCTGCACACAGGTGCACAGAGGCTTGGGATCAGGTAAATGCTTTCTGCATGAAGAGGCGTGGGCCAGTCTCCGGGCGAGTCTGTACTTGCCCCTTGAGTACCCTGGAGCCTGAAAGAGTGCAGTATAAGTAGCACCTAAAATCCACCATGACTGGTGAAAAGAAAGACAGTGGAAGAAAGGAGAAAGCCTTTTTCCTGGTACTTGAACAAGGGGCCCACACTTTCATTTTGCACTGGGTCCCGCAGATCATGTAGGGGGCCCTGGCTGGGACCATTGGATGCTGGTGGCTCACAGCTGCACCTCTCTTTGGGAAGAGCCATCTGCCAACTGGGAACTGTGGGTCAGCTTCTCCCTCTGTCCAATTCTGTTTTCTTTTAGGTGTATCTAATGAGAGCTCTCCCATAAATCTTTTGCATGCAAAGTTTCCAGGGAACCCAACCCAAGACACCATCCAAACCACTTCGCTGAGTCTATTCCTGTCTGTCTTTCTGATATCCAGTTAGTGGATTTTCCATATGGTTAACTACCTGATCCTCCCATATTAAGCCAAACCTACCTCTGGGAGCCCCATGTACCACTTCTTCACAACGTTGATTGTAACTGAAATTTTATGTTCATTTGAGTGATTATCAAGTTCTATTTCCCCTCATTAGACTATACACTCCATGAGGACAGGAATCGTGCCCATTCTTTCATGTTTAGCACAGTCCTGTGGGAAATGCCCAATAAATATTCATTGAATGAGTGAATACCTTTTGAATGAAGAAATGTTAAAAATCATTCCAAGACTGTAGTGAATAATTTTGAATGCTCCTAATGATAAATACTTTGAGAGTGGATTTGAAATTTTTGAAGTGGCCAAAAGTTAGTAGGAACTGAATTTGGTCACCGAGATGGTAGTAGTAATTTTAGTCAAAATCAGGGTGTGATCATGAAATAACCAGAATGCTTCTCCTGCATGTCTCTTAAACTGGTACTCAGAAGCAAAGTCTCAAGAAGGAAAATTCTGGAGCAGGGTCATGATGGTTTTGATGTGTGTAGATGCTAACTTACAAGGAAATACACTCAGAGATCTTTTAAAATTCACTTATTCAGTATGTCCCTAGCATTGTATTCAGTAAATAATCTTCAAAATAAATATAATGCCCAACCCCTGTCTTCCATTAACCTTCTGAGTGCAAGAACTTGGCCAAAGGCTCAAAGTTAAGACAAGATCACCAAACAGGTAGCATGCTTTTGGGTCACAAATGTTCCTCACAACATGGCAAGTTTTAAGGACACATGTTTCCTAAAATATGAAAATCACTGTTCTCCACATAGAATTCTGAATTTGAGATATCCTGGTATGAGCTCCATTGTACCAATTTTCCCATTGTATTTACCTGGAATCTTTAAGAAATGATATGAGTTACTTTCATTGTGTGCATGTAGATGTCAGCTGAGAATGGGCAGATGCGCTTGTCATATTTATTAAGAGTGAATGTAGACAGTGGCTGGGACCAATTTAATTATACTGTGTCTTTGTGTGGGAGGCTGGCTCTGAGACATTAGTCATCAAGGCAGCAAGGCTCATCCTTCTCTGTGTAGGTGGGGAAGAGTCCAGAAATGGACTTCCCCACAAACCTCTGTCAGAGGTTCAACTAGGCTGTGGTTGGTATTCATATCAGACCAGACTGAGGGAGACGTGCCAACGTCATCACATGAAATTATTCTGTCTGAGTTTTTACTGAAGGGAGAGCCTCTCATAGCATTAAAAACCAACGGCATGTTCTGTTCTGTGCACGAACCAAATGAGGTGGAGTAGAAACTGTACGTGCTCTTGAATCAGACATACCTGGTTCATATCATGTACTAGCGGTGTGACTTTGGGTGGGTAACTTAGCCTCTCTGAGTCTCAGTTTCCCCATCTGTAAAATGGAGCTGATGATGGAACCTACCTCATAGATCTTTTTGTAAAAGATCTAGATCCCATCATCCCTTGAATTAAGCAGGCAGAAAGCTTCCCAACTCTTTTTCAGACCATTGAGGTATAGCAGTGTTTTCAAAGGAGAGTTTAGACACTGTGTCACCTCTTGATATTCATTATCAGCTGGTGGGTGCTCCTAAAGGTAGGTGAACAAGTCGATTATCTTTTGGAATTTGTACTTAGAAATCAAAGTACAGGGCATCAGTACTACCTCTTTCTCCCATTCCATCTTTTAGAAACAATATATTCAGTGGTTGAACAAAAGCACTCTCTTTGAGGCAGCTGCATAATGTCTATATTTTTGTACACCACTCCTTTTACTTCAAATGCCTTCTGTGAATTTCATTTGAATTAGACCAGAGATTGGTAGGTGGCTCATTAGACATCTTTTGTTTTACAAACAT
Organism: Tolypeutes matacus; assembly: GCA_026826555.1. Classification (NCBI taxonomy): domain Eukaryota; kingdom Metazoa; phylum Chordata; class Mammalia; order Cingulata; family Chlamyphoridae; genus Tolypeutes; species Tolypeutes matacus. The sequence goes on from JAKSZT010053887.1 coordinate 92,296,557, forward strand.
TATGCCCATTCCAGTTCTTTCTGTATCATGCACTGCAGTAGTGTGCAAATTGCATGACACTAAAGACTTTCTGCATTATTTTCCTGTGCATAGTAGCTTGGTTTCCTCTACCTGTTAATTGGGATGTTTATGCTACAACCGCCTCCTAAACCGCTTACTCAGAAAATCAATTTAAGCCCTGTCAGATTGAATTTTGCAGCTACTCCTAATAATTACTTACGCTTTGGGAATTTTTTTCAGCTCCTAAAAGCTTTTATCCATTTCAGTTTGAATTTCTCTCTGTTTAATATATATATATATATATTTTTTTCTTCTCTGTTTACTATATATATATACACACATATATATATATATATATATATTTTTTTTTTTTTTCTTCTTCCCTTCTGTCCCCCTATTTGGTTTTGCATGCTTTGTAGTTTTGTACCAGATGAGACTTAGCCTTGGGTACTTTTGCTGAAGCTTTATAAATAAAATCAGATGCTGATTTAAAAAAATCCTATCCATTCCCCATTCTTTTGCTTTCTGACTTTCCTTTGAAGAACACATTTCCTCTATTCTCAGACCATGAGATTTAGATGGGACAGGCCTTACCCTGATCCCTGGAGGGAAGTGACTGAATCCTGGCCAATGCAACTGGACGTGTGATCTGAGTTGTCCGTTGAAAGCCTCCCTGGGATTTGTGGGAACTCTTCATAAGGAAGTGTTTTCTTTCCATGGGAGTGGCTCAGTCAGTAGGATGTGTGTGGAGCTGCTGCTGGCCTCTGTGAGGAGAGTGCCTGAGAGTGAGGCCTCCTCAGAGGAGAACAGAGCCAAGAGATGCCCAGTGAGAGCGCTCGGACCTCGGAACAGCCCAAGCCTCTGGACCTCTTAGTTATGTAAACCACTAATTTTATTTTCTTCAGTAACTTAGTTGTGTCCCATAAGAGCTCTGAATGTATTAGTTTCCTATGGCTGCTGTAACAAATTACCACAAACTGGGTGGCTTTATTCTCTCACGGTTATGGAGGCCACCAGTCCAAAATCAAGGCCACGCTCCCTCCGAAGCTTCTAGGGACGGCTTCTTCCTCGCCTCTTCTAGCTTCTGTTCTTTGCCAGCAGTCTTTGATATTTCTTGGCGTGGAGCTGCATCACTTCAATCTCCACGAGAACTTCTCCTCCGTATATTGCTCTGTGTGGCCTCTCTTCTTATAAAGACACCAGTCATTAGATTTAGGGCCCAGCTTAATCCAAGATGACCCAGTGTACTGAAATAATGACATCTGAAAAGGCCCTTTTTCCAAATAAGGGCACATTTGGAGGTTCCAGGTGGACATGAATACTGGGGACACTATTGACCTAGTAAACAATGTTAACCTATTCCATATGTTAGTCTTTTGAGTTTACAAGTCTTTCCCACTAAATAATGCAAAGACTATCTCATAGATTTTTTAAAAAGATTTATTTTATTTTTCTCCCCTCCCCGCCCTGTTGTTTGCGATCGCTGTCTGCTATCTGTGCCTCTTCGTTGTGTGCTCTCTGTGCTTGCTCATCTTTTTTTTTTTAGGAGGCACTGGGAACCAAACTCGAGGACCTCCCATGTGGGAGGGAGGGGCCCAATTGCTTGAGCCGCATCTGCTTCCCTCATAGATTCTTAAAATCTTAGAGATTAAACACATCCCAAGGCCTGGCTGATAAGGCAGGCTCCAAATCAGTCGTAAAACTGGGAGGAGGACTCAGGATTTCTCAGTTGATTATCTTTTGGGATTTAGAGTAGAAATCAAAGTAGAGTACATCAGAAACCCTGAGGAGAACTCAGGATTTCTGCCTCCCAGGACAGTGCTTGTAAATATCCCTGTCTCTCCTCCTGTGTCACTCTTTCTCAACTGGCCAGAGCCATCCTGCTCCTTTCCTCCTCTGAGGAGCCTGAGTCACTGTCCAGCCATCAGCAGCCAGGGGCCGTACAGGGCAAGATTCGCCATGTTCTAGGGGTGGTTCTGTGGCCTCTTCTCCCTCCACTGAGGACAGTCACGTTTTTTTTTTGAGGTACCAGGGCCGCAGATTGAACCCAGGACCTCGTATGTAGGAAGCTGGCACTCAACCACTGAGCCACATCGGCTCCCCTCAGTTGTTTTTTTCTTTTCATTTGTTTGCTTGTTGTTTGCTTTTTTGTTGTTGTTAGGAAGCACCAGGAACTGAACCTGGGACCTCCCGTGTGGGAGGCAAGCGCTCAACCGCTTGAGCCACATCTGCTCCCAGGACAGTTACATTTTAAGAGATGGAAGTAAAGATCTGGGTTTTGGAGTGAAACTGAGGAGAATGGGGCCGCGTCTTGTGACCCAGGCCCCTGCCTCGCACTAGGGATGGAGCCGGAAGAGGGGACGCCCTTGTGGCGGCTGCAGAAGCTGCCAGTAGAGCTGGGCCTGCAGTTTCTTCACAAAATAATTGACGGCATTTGTGGCCGGGCTTATCCTCTCCACCAGGATTATCACAGTGTTTGGAATGCAACAGAATGGCTGCATGTTCTGGGAGATATTACCAAATTTTTCAAAGCTATAGTTGGTAAAAATTTATCTGATGAAGAGCTATTTCAGCAGTTGAATCAGTTGAATTCATTTCATCAAGAAGTTATCTTGAAATGCTTGAAAAGTAGAAAAGATGAAATCAAGCAGGCTCTGCTAGGAGAAATAGTTGATATTTCCTCTGCACAGCTGCAGGATTTTGATTGGCAGTTAAAGCTTGCACTTTCTAGTGACAAGATTGCTACATTACAAATGCCACTTTTAAACCTTCATCTAGATGTAAAAGAAAATGGTGAAGTCAAACCATATTCTGTTGAAATGAGTAAAGAAGAGCTGCAGAATCTAATAAATTCCTTGGAAGCAGCTAATAAGGTAGTTCTGCAGTTGAAATAACTGGAAAGACGAATACCAGCGCTCTCAGATTTCATTGCCACAATGATATACAGAGCAAATACTGTGTGTACAGAAAAGCTACGACATATTTTGCCAAGCTGAGAAAGCAACAGTGATGAGATTACAAAGATAAAAACTTATCAACTTCCATAAAGAACAGGAAATTACATGGTTGGCAGGAAATGCACTAAAAAATGAAGATGAAAAAGCTATAGTAGCAGTTTATATTTTCATGACTGTTTTGCCTCATTTATTAAATATTTGAGAAATCTTTGTAGATGTACAGTTTCATTGAAAGCAAAGAATATGTTCTAAAGTAATGTAACATACAAAGCACAAATATACTTGAATATTGCTTAACGAAGTAGGTGAATAGCAAGGCCATGTATACAGATATATAATTACTAACTTGAGGTATTTTTTAAAATAATTTTTTAAAATAATTGGTGAGCTGCATATATAACTCAGATATCCCATATCCTTCATATTTCAAAGGAGAGATTATGAAACACAAAATTTGTTAGAGAAAAAAGCTCTTCTTCAGACATGAACAAGGAAAAAATACTGTAAATTTGTGTAAACAGTTCTGTGTTTGTGAATTCCAGAAACAAAAATCTTGTACACAGGAAAGAATTAAAATAATACTGTTGCTTCTTTAGTTCTGTATCTGATTGAGTGAATATGTTCTGATAAAAAGAAGAGATGTCATTGTTTGGTGTATATATTATTCAAGTATCAGCTAAGACTATGTATAGGCCCATTTTTATTATAAACTCTTAATGTTGAATTTAACAATTTTGAATGTTAACTTCATTGGAAAGCAAACCATTTTTAACATCAATTAACCTAAAAATCAAGCATTCTGAACAAATAAAGAATGTTATACTTTAAAAAAAAAAAAAAAGATCTGGGTTTTGACGGAGCCCAGGTAAGAGGCCAGAGGGGTTGAGGGCTAGGGTTGTGCAGAGTCCTGGGTCCTAGCCCAGGACCCTGTCACCTTCTGTCCAATCATTACAGTAGCTCCTTGCTGGTCCACCTTTCTTCCCAACCTCAATGTGTCAGAGTCATTTCCTAAAGAATTGCTCTAGTCATACCACTTTCTTGGTGGCATTGTAAACATTCAATGGCTCCCTACTGCCTTTAGAGAAATGTCTAAAATACTTCACCCAGTGTCCTTCCAATAGTTTGAAAGAGTGCGTGTCCCTCTAGGGAGGCCCAGCTCATACCAAGGGAAGAGTTACCCATTGGAAGAATCAAGTCCAGAGTTAGAAATACAACTATAGTTCCAAATCCCTATTATAATAGATGGGAGGTATTCTGATCCTGGTAGGAAAGGAAAACATTGTCCTTCTGACAATGTTCAGCATCTGGGTATCTTCTTCATTAATTTTGATGCTATCATTTTTTTAAAAGCTTTCTTCTGGTCATCTTTTACTATTTGCCTGAGTTTTCTCTTGCTGTGTAGCATTTTACCATAAACCTGGCAGCTTAAAACAATACTCATTTATTAGCTCACAGTTCTATAGGTCAAAAGCCTGGGTACAGAGTAGTTGGGTTCTCTGCTCAGGGTCTCACAAGGCTAAAATCAAGATGTCAAATGGGCTACATTCTCATCTGCAGCTTGGGGTTCTCGTTCAGGCTTACGGGGTTGTGGCAGAATTTAGCTCCTTGCTGGCTGTCAGCTGGGAACTGCTCTTGGCCTTGAGAGGCCAGCGGCATTCCTTGCCACATGGACCTCTCCAGCTTCAAAGGCAATTTTCTCATGCTTAATGTCTCTGACTTCCCCATTCCCTGACCTCTATACCCATATTTGAAGTACCCATGTGATTAAGTCAGGCCCACCTGGATAATTTCTCTTCCGAGTAACTCAAAGTCAGCTGATTAGTAACATTTATTATATCAGCAAAATCTCTTTCACCCTAAAACGATAATCATGGGACTTATGTCTCATCATATTCACAGTTCCTGCCCCTCTCAAGGAGAGGAGATTATACAAGGGTGAAGATCACTGGGGATCATCTTAGAATTCTGCCTCTCATGCCATTATAACAATTATTCTTTAGCTGAAATGTCTATGTGAGTGAAGAAGCTGAATCTGATTACCAAATCCTTATCAGTATTTTTTCACAGGGGCTGGTATGGCAGATACTGTCGGCTCACTCAACACCCAATCTCACTCCCCTTCTCTCTTACCTTCCCCTAAAACAGAGGTTGGAAAACGAAATACTCTATTTTCCAGCTCCCCTTACAGCTGAAGATGAACGTGTGGCATGACCCTGGTCAATGGGATGTAATCAGAAGTCTGCTGGCTTTGCCCCTTTCTCCTCCTTTCTTCCATCCTGGAATTTGGGCTTAATGTGTGGAGCTGCAATGGCCATCTTGTGACAAGGAGGGGAAGGCCAAGGTATTTATGGAGATGTTGGCCTGGAAATTGGTGAGCTGCTGAATCCATATTAGCAACTTCACATCTCTGGCTTTCTTCTAATGGAAGAAAAATTAAGCCAAATTTAATTAAGCCATGGGAATTCGGCATTCTGTTATATATAGTAGAAAGCAGTCTTAATGTGAATGTTCTCACTGTCCTGATTTTGTGATAATCAGGGTAGGCTAAACATTCTCTATATTAGAAACCATGCATATGTCCCCAGACCTAGTTTTTCTCCCTGGATCTGGTTTTTAGAATGCTGGTGATAGACTAAGCCTGATTTATTATATGACTATCCTGTATGGGAAATGACTGTAACTCTAGGTATCTTTGGTCAACCTTAAGAGATATAGCAGGGGGACGGATGTGGCTCGGATGGTTGGGCGTCTTTCTCCCATATGGAGGGACCTGAGTTTGATCCCCGAGACCTCCCGGTAAAAATTTAAAAAAAGAAAAATATAGAAGGCGTGTGGGCCACCAGGCCCTGTGCATGGCTGCGCCGCCAGGTCCCATGAGCGGGTGCACTGTCAGGCCCCGCGAGTCACACAGCAAGATGACACAAGGTAAAGCTAAGACGAGACGTGCTGAAAAACCAGGAACTAAGGTGGTGCACATGGTAGGACGCCTCCCTCCCACATCGGAGTTTCTGAGGATTGAATCCCAGTGAAGACAGGAGGATAAGGATGAAAAAAGAGGGCAAGAAATGGACACAGAGAGTTGCCCAGCGAATGGACACAGAAAGAGCAAAAAAACGTGGGGTGGGTGTTGTAAAAATGGATAAAAGTAAATAAATAAATAAATCCTTAAAAAAATGTGTAGAGGAGGAAGATATGGACTATAGTTAGTAGTAATACTTTGACGATGCTCTTTCATGATTTGTTAACAAATGTTTCACAACAATGCAGGGTGTTTGTGGGGGGTGATGTGTGGGAGCCCTGTGTAATGTTATACATGTTTGTTTTGTAAGTTCACAATGTTTACTGAACACTTATAGTTTATGTATGTTCATGAATGAATGATATACTTCAATAAATTGTTAAAAAAAAAAAAAAAAGAAAGCAATCTTACTTTATACAATACTGAATGAGTCACTGAATGAGAAGAAACTAATTAAGTTTCCAAAGCTATGAGGCTTTGATTTTTCTGACAGAACTGCACAGTCAATGCAGATACCAACTTTCATAATTAGGGCATTTCCTTCTCACCTTCTCCCTGATATTCACATGAATTATTTCATATAGTACCTTGGTATCAAAACTGAATGTTAGGGGGAACAGATATGGCTCGAGTGATTGAGCGCCCGCCTCCCACATCAAAGGTCCTGGGTTCAGTTCCTGGTGCCTCCTGAAAAAAAAAAAAAAAAAAAAAAACGCCAAAAACAAACAAACAAAATAAACAGAAACTCAAGGATGCTGATGTGGCTCAGTAGTTGAGGACCAGCTTCCCACATCTGAGGTCCTGGGTTCAATCCCCGGCTTCAGGTACCTTAAAAAAAACCCACAAAAAACAACAAACAAACAAACAAAAACCCTGAATGTTAGTGTTGAAGTCTTTTAAATATGTCATCTTTATTGTCTTTTGTGAAATTTTGTAAATATAATGACCCTAAAATCCACTTAGGGGCCCAATTATATATGTGAGAGCTGCAGTAAATAGGAAACTATGGAGAAGTTCTCTTAGCTATGGAGAGGGTGTAAACAGTGAAGGGGGGGGCTGTCTTTCCTTCTTTATTTTTTTAAAATATTAAAGTTTTCATTTTGAGATAACTGTAGATTCACATGCAGTTATGGAAATAATTCAGAGAGACCCCATGGACCCTTTACCCAGTTTTCTGCAATGATAACATCTTGCAAAAGTTTGCAATATCGTGACCAGGATGTTGACATTGATACAGTCAAGATATAGGACATTCCATCACCACAAGGGTCCCTCGTGGTTCCCTTTAATAACCACATCCACTCCTTTCTACACCATGCCCTACTTAACCTCTGGCAACCACTGAACTGTTGTCCATTATTATAATTTTGTCATTTCAAGAATGTTTTATAAATTTACATACAGTATTTAACATTTGGGGATTGGCTTTTTTGCAGTCAGCATAATTTGCTGGAGAGTCATCCAGGCTGTTGCATGTACCAATAGTTCATTCCTTTTATTGCCGTAGACTATTCCTGTATGGATGTACCGCAGTTTGTTTAACTGCTTATCCAATGAAAGACATCTAGGTCATTTTCACTTTTCAGCTATTACAAATAAAGCTGCTATAAACATTCATGTACAGGTTTTTGTGTGAATGTAAGTTTTCATTTCTCTGGGATAAATGCCAAGGAGTACAATTATCACTGGTATGATAGCAGAATGTTTAGTTTTTAAAGAAACTGCCAAACTGTTTTCCAGAGTGGCTGTACCATTTTACATGCCCACCAGCAACGTGATCCAGTTTCTCCACAACCTGGCCAACATTTGGTGTTGTCATCGTTTTATTTATTTTAGCCATTCTGATAGGTGTGTGGTGATAGCTCATGCTTTAATTTGCATTTTCCTAATAGAAATGATATTAATGTGTTCACTTACCATCTGTATGTCTTCTTTAGTAAAATGTTTCTTCAAGTCTTTTGCCTGCTTTCTAATTGGATTTTTTACTTACTGTTGAGTGTTTGTTTGTTTTACATTAAAAATATATTTATTTTGGATAAGAACTGAAGAATTTACATTTTTAACTTTTTACCTTGAAAGACTTTCAAACTTACAGGAGAGATACAAAAATAATACAAACCCCATACGAGAACCCCAACATACTCCTACACCCTCAGATATCCAGATCCACCAATTTAAAAGTTTTGCTACATTTGCTTCTTCCTCCCTCCCTCCCTCCCTCCCTCCCTCCCTCCCTTCCTCCCTTCCTTCCCCTTCCTTCCTTCCTTCCTTCCTTCCTTCCTTCCTTCCTTCCTTCCTTCCTTCCTTCCTTCCTCCCTCCCTCCCTCCCTCCCCCCTCCCTCCTTCCCTTCCTCCCTCCCTCCCTTCCTTCCCCACATCCCCACCCCAGCAACAGGTACATAATTTTTGTCACATATTACATGTTGATACATTATGAATCAAAAGCTCTGTCTTCCTAGAGTAGCTGTGCCATTTTATAGTTCCACGAGCAATGTGTGCGTGATCCAGTTTCTCCACAACCTTGCCAACATTTGGTGTTGTCACTGATTTTTATTTTAGTCATTCTGATAGGCATTTTATGCGTTTGCCTTTTAGATCCTTGTGTTGGTTTGAGTCTTTTGTGGACCCCAGAAAATTATGTTCTTAAATTGAACCCATTGTGAACCTTTGATTAGATCAGCTAAGGGTCATTTGATTGGATTGCTCCTGTAGGGTGTAGCCCAGGGTGGGTCATAATCCTCTTACTGGAGTCCTTTATGGACCCAGGGATAAAAAGCCACAGACACAGAAAAAAGCTTCTGAGAGACATCCCAGAGGTAGGAGGCTGGAATTAGCAGAGCACAGAGGCGTGGAAAGAGGCCTCAGAGAGGCTGAGAGAGAAGGCTCATGGAGAGCAAGAAGCTGAAAGGAATGCCTGGAGGGCAAGGCAGGGACTGGCAGAGCTGCAATTGTGCCCTGCCATGTGGCAGGAGTCCAGTATCACCAGCAGCCAACCTTTGGGGATAAGCTTTGCCTGCTGCCTTGACTTGGACATTTTTCTCAGCCTCAGAATGGTAAGCTTATAATTAATAAGTCCCCATTGTAAAAGCCAACCCATTTCTGGTATATTGCATTGGCAACCTTTAGCAAACTAAAACAGAGATTGGTACCAAGAAAGTGGGGGGTGTGCTGCTGTGCAAATACCAAAAATGTTGGAACAGATTTATAAATGGGTAAGAGGTAGATTTTGGAAGACTTGTGAGATGCTTGCTAGATAAGGCCTAGATTGCTTTGAAGAGACTGTTGGTAGGAATACGGATGCAAAAAATTCTTCTGATGAGGCCTTAGACAGAAATGATGACTGTGTCATTGCAAACTGGAAGGAAGGCAATCCTTGCTTTAAAGTGGCAGAGAACTTGGCAAAATTGACTCCTGATGTTAGATGGAGGGCAGAATTTGAAAGAGATGAGCTTGGATATTTAGCTGAGGAGATTTCCAAACCAAATGTGAAAAGTGAAGCATGGTTTCTACTTGCAGCTTATAGTTTAATATTAGAGGAAAGGGATAAGCTAAGAACTGAACTGCTGGGTATAAAGAAACCAGAAATAGATGGTTTGGGAAATTCTGAGCTTCCAGAAAGCAAGTCCCCAGAGAATAGTGCCCCATGTGAGGATTTAACTAAACTTGGAGCTGGCCAGTCACTTCAGTGGAAGTCAGGATTGGAAATGCAGTTATCCAGAAAGGATTTGTGGAAAGTCCTATTGTCTGATGGTTTGGACTCCTATGAACTGCATGTAAAATCAACAAGCTTTTTGCAAGATCTGAATGAGCAAAACCACAAAAAGGGACAGAAGATGGACATTGGCAGCCCTTAGAAAACTAAAACAATCCTGTAGGAAGTAAAGAGTGGAGTTACAAACCAAACATACAATAGTACTGGCATTTATATTTACCAATGTCATTGTCCTCATTGAAGATCTTTATTTCTTCATGCATCTTTGATCGACTATTTTCTTTTCCTTTCAAACTACAGAACACTCTTTAGCATCTCTTATAGAGCTGGTCTAGTGGTGATGAACTCCCTCAGATTTTAATTATCTGAGAATGTCTTAATCTCTACCCCGGTTTGTCAGTTATAGGATTCTTGGTTGGCAATTTTTTGCTTTCAGCACTTTAAATATATCTTCCTACTGTCTTCTTCCCTCCTTGGTTTCTGATGAGAAATCAGCCCTTACTCTTATTGAGGCTCCCTTGTATGTGACATTGATTCTCTCTTGAGCCTTTCAGAATTCTCTTTTTATCTTTGGCACAGCATGGATATATTTGGGTTTATCCTGTTTGCAGTTCATTGAGTATTTTAGATGTGTATATTCATGTCTTTCATTAAATGTGGGATTTTTTAGCCATTATATATATATAATGTTTCTCTCTTTCTTCTCCTTCTGGGACTCTCATGACATGTATATTGGGATGCTTGATGGCATCCCACAGATTTCTCAGGCTCTGTTCACTTTTCTTCATTCTTTCTTCTTTCTCCTCCTCAGACTTGGAGATTTCAATTGTCTTATCTTTGTGTTCTCTGATTCTTTCTTCTACCAGTTCCAATCTATTGTTGAACCCCTCTAGGGAATTTTGAATTTCTGTTACTGTGGACTTCTGCTCTGTTTAGTTCCTTTTCATAATCTCCATCTCTCTTGATATTCGCTTTGTTTTCATCTACTGTTTTCCTGATTCCCTTGCTCTTACTGAGGACATTGTGGTTTCCTCATTGTCAAATCCCACAGACCGTGTGACCTCTCCGCAGCTTTCAACACTACTGACTGCTCTCTCTTCCCTGAATTCCTCTCCTTTTTTGGCACCTGTGGCTGCTAGTTACCTGGTCAATACCCAGCCTTTCTTCTTCCTAATACTAAAACCTCCTCAACTCAGCTCTCAAAAGAATGACATTTCTCAGCTTCCCCTGCAGAGAGGAGTGACAAGATAATATTTCTAGCCAATGAGATCTATGGAGATCTATTATATGGGGCTTCCAGGCAAGTGGATGTGGCTCAAGTGATTGGGCTCCTGTCTACCATATAGGAGGTCCAGTGTTCGATTCTTGGGGCCTCCTGGTGAAAAGCAAGCTGGCTCGCATGGTGAGCTGGTCCATGCAGAGTGTTGGCCTGCGTGGAGTACTGGCGCAGCAAGATGACGCAACAAAAAGAGACACAGAGAGAGACAATAAGAGATGCAGCAGACCAGGGAGCTGAGGTGGTACAAGAGATTGAGCATCTCTCTCCCACTCTGGAAGGTCCCAGGATCGGTTCCCGGTGCCGCCTAAAGAGAAGACAAGCAGACACAGAGAGCAGAGCGTGAGTGCAAAACAATGAGGGGTGGGGGTAGAAATAAATAAATAAATCTAAAAAAAAAAAGATGGGGCTTCCAGGCAAACTCCTTAAAGGGAGACACACTCAGCTGCTGTGTATATACCCATTTACTTCTGGCCCTGTCTCCTGCCTGGAACATGGAAATGATGCATGGGGCTGGAGCAACCATCTTGTAACACACGGGAAGGCCCAAATCACAGAGCTATCAATCCCATCATCCTGCAGCTGCTAACCTATTGCCAGCAACTGCCCCCTTCCATACTACTAATACACAAGAAAAACAAGTCCCTCTCTTTTAAAATCCATTGTTATTTATTTATTTTTATGATATGCTGCTGAACTCAACCTTTTTTTTTTAGGAGGTACCAGAGATTGAACCCAGGATCTTATAAATGGGAAGCAGGCATTCAATCACTGAGTTACATTTGCTCCCCTCATGACTTCACTACTCCTGCCTCTCCTCCTACTTTTTAAAAACTATTATTTATTTATTCCCGCCCCCTTGTTTGCGCTCTCTGTCTGCTCTCTGTGTCTGTTTGTTGTGTGCTCTGTGTGTCTGCTTGCCTTCTTTAGGAGGCACCCGGAACTGAACCCAGGACCTCCCATGTGGGAGGGAGGCACCCAACCACTTGAGCCACATCCGCTCCCTCCTCCTACTTTTTAAACCTATTCAGGGCCCCTTTTCTTCCACACCCCTACATGTTGGTGCTCCTCGGGTTCCATGCCTTGTCCTTTTCTCCTACTTTTCCCCATCTGTGCCCAAGCCAGGATGTCACCCAAATCCCAATGTCTGTCCCAGACCTTTCTCCACGGCACCAGACCTATAGGGCAAAATGCCCAGTAAATGTCTCCACCTGCCTGTTCCACAGAAAGAAGCCTTACATAAAATATGATCATGTGAACCCACCATCTTTCCCACAATTCTGCCCCTCCTCTTGTCACTGGGGCTCTAAACCTTCCCCTGCCCTCACCCTCATACCCAGATGGTCCCAAATCCTCCAACAGCTCCAGTTTGCTCCTACTTCTTCATCCTACTGTCAGGCACAGGCCCCATCATGTCTTCCCAGGGCCATTGCACTAGCCTCCTAAGTATCCCCCCTGCCTCCCACCTACCTTCCAAAGTGTTGCTGGATTGGTCTTTGAAAATGTCAGCTCTAATCGTGTCATTCTCCATAAAATTCTTCAGGGGTTTCCAGTTTCCACACATGAAAACATTCCAACACCTTTGCATGATCTGAGCCCTACATATCTTGTCAACTTTCTCTCCATTACAGCCACATAAAATCACCTGCAGTTTCCTAAATGTGCCATGATTTTTTGCACTTCTCTGCCCAACTATTCCCTCTGCCACGCAAGCAGAAAAACTGTGCAAAGATAACATTTTAAGTAAATATTTAAGAATTTGATTTGGGCTCTTGTCTTCATGGGGAATCTCCCAACTTCATGCACAGAAACTCTGTGGGAAAGGCTGTCAGAATTATAGAAATTTTGTATTGTTCATTTAACATAATTGCTTACTTATATTTCCCTTTTGAAAAAAGAATTCTCTGCCAATCACTTAGAATCAAATGGGACAAAATAAACATGAGTTGCCTGTGCTCTCTTCTACATATTTTCATTTAAACTTTCACCTTCATCCAGGGTAAAACAGTCCCCTATTCCACATTTAACAGGAAAGGAGATATTTTACTTTTAATGTGCTAAGTGTAAGTGGAAAAGATCATGAGGACGTCTTCTTTTTTTTTATCCTAATGAAGTTTATCTCCCAAGATTCTGAAATTTTAGGGTCCTGTCCCCTCACTTTCCTGAAGGAAAAAAACCAAAGCTCTATCAACCCAGGAAGAGGGCAATATGGAAGTAATTATTGGTGGATACAAACCTAGGCTGGCACAATGAATTCAGTGCCCTTTCCATCTTTCCATTCATGCACGGATGATCTCCAACTCACAAAGAAGCTCCACCCCCAACTCTCATCTCCACCACTTTGGTAGCAAAGCAACTCCCAAAAAAGCCAATTAAGCTAATCCTCTTATATCACTCCACTTAAGGCAAGAAGACAACATAAGGGCTTTAAGAAAATGGAAATTATAAAAATAAAGTCTAAGACATCATTCACTCTGGGACTAGAATGGCCATCTCCCCATCCTCTCAGACTCTGTGCCTGCCTTTGGGGAATGTGGAAAGCACTTACCCTTTGGGTGATGGGCCAGCGATCCTGGATCTGCCAGCCCCAGGTCACACAACTTGCAGTTGCCGAGGCCATCCAGAAGCATATTTTCAGGCTTCAGGTAGATGATGCCAAAAGGGTGTGGAGGTGCTGCGCTGCACGGGTCACCTGGGCAGAGCAGAGGACAACCCAGCGCACAGGCAGGCCCTGAGTGCCCACACTGTAGATGTGGAACTTGAGGCCACCATTCATCAGGCTCATGAATAGGTAGAGACATGACTTCCTCTCAAAGGCACAGGCCTGAGAGACAAGAAAGGGCTGTGGACCTTCTCCAAGATTTCCTTTTCCTAAAAAGCCATTTTCTCACCATTTTTCTTCTTCAGCCACTTCTTGTACAGTTTCTTACAGACATACATCCTACAAGTGTTTTTCACCTGGATGTCACATACCTTAAAGGAGAGAAAGAAAGTGAAAAGAAGAAGTAGAAGTAGATGGCACTAGAAAGGGCAAAAGGATGATAAAAGGGGTGGGAATGGAGAGAAAGAGAGAAATTAGCCAAGGTCAAAGGATGACAGGCTTCTGGAAAAAGAGGAGCTGTAAGTAAGAACCCCTGAAGAAAGAAAGGAGCATGGCAGTGGTACCAAACAGGTTCTCACCTTTACTCTGAGATGAACGTTTTCTTAGATATCTGAAGTTTTTCTCAAATAATCCAATTTCCATATTTGGGGGAAAAGGAGATCTTTCACCCTTTGTTGCTGTCATTCTCCAAAGTGTCCAGGGCATTGGATGTGTTCCTGGTGTGGACCCCATGATAAGGATTCTTGGTCAATTCCACATTTTGTTGCTTTTTTCTGCCTTTCCCCTTCATTTAGTATGGTGACCAGAAAGAGGGGCTCAGAGCAAGCTAGGAATTATCCACAAGTGATACTGAAATTAGTTCTAAATTCCCAGGATGTTAAAAAAAAAAAGGCAAAAACTTTGATATTCTATATGTCATCTCCCATATTGGCTATTCTGATACAGTTACCTCCTCCAAATGACCTATCCCCAGTACTTGTAACTCAGTGAAGTACTTGTCTGATCCAAGTTGCATCTCAGAGTTTCTCCTGCAGAAACTTGTCATAGCAGCGGCTGGCCAGGAAATCCCAGAAGGGCTGGTCCTGTCAGAAAGGATATACATTCTTTTTGAGTGCTCATGGATCATTCTCCAGGATAGACTACATTTTAGGTCATAGAATAAGTCTCAAGGAATTTAAAAAGATTGAAATTATATAAAGCACTTTCTCTGATCACAACAGAATGAAGCTAGAAATCAGTAAAAGATGGAGAGATGGAAGAGACACAAATATATGGAAGTTAAAAAACATACTCTTAAACCATCAGGAGGAAATTGCCAGAGAAATCAGTAACTACCTTGAAGCAAATGAAAATGAGTACACAACATATCAAAATTTACAGGATGCAGCTAAATCAATGCTGCAAGGGAAATTTATAGCCCTAAATGCCTGCATTAAAAAAGAAGAGCTAAAATCAAAGGTCTAACTGCACACCTGGAGGAACTAGGAAAAGTACAACAAATTAATCCCAAAGCAAACAGAAGGAAGGAAATAACAAAGATTAGAGCAGAATTAAATGAAATTGAGGGGAAAAAAAACAAAAACAAACAAACAAAAAAAAAACCTAGAAATAATTAACAAAACCAAAAGCTGGTTCTTTGAAAAGATTAATAAAATTGACAAACTCTTAGCTAAACTAACAAAGAAAAAAATAAAGATACAAATAAGTAAAATCAGAAATGAGAGATAGGATATCACCACTGACCCCACAGAAATAAAAAGTATTATAAAAGGATACTTTAGAAAGAGTGTATGCCAACAAGATAGACAATTTAGATGAAATGGACAAATTTCTAGAAACACACAAGCAACACACATTGATGAAAGAAGAAATAAAAGAACTCAACAGACCAATCACACGTAGTGAAATTGAACTAGTCATCAAAAACCTCCCAACCAAGAAAAGCGCAGGACCAAATGGCTTCACAGATGAATTCTACTAATCATTCTAGAAAGAACTAATATTATTCCTGCTTAAACTCTTCCAAAAATTTGAAGAGGGAGGAACATTACCTAACTCATTCTATGATGTCAACATCACCCTAATGCCAAAGCTACATAAAGATGCTACAAGAAAAATACATACGAATCTCCCTAATAAACTTAGATGCAAAAACCCTCAACAAAATACTTGCTAGTTGAATCCAACAACACATCAATCAAATTATACACCATGATCAACTGGGTTTTATCCCAGGTATGCAAGGATGGTTCAACATAAGAAAATCAATTGATGTAATTCACCACATTAACAGATTGAAGGAAAAAAATCACATGATCATCTCTATCAATGCAGAAAAGGCTACCTGACTTTAAAACATAATACAAAGCTACAGTGGTCAAAACTGCATGGTATTGGCACAAGGAGAGACATACTGACCAATGGAACTAAATTGAGCGTTCAGATATAGACCCATGCATATTCGGCCAACTGATACTCAACAAAGCTACCAAGCCCACTCAGCCGGGACAGAATAGTCTCTTCAACAAATGGGTCTTGGAGAACTGGATATCCATATCCAAAAGAATGAAAGAGGATCATCATCTCATGCCCTATACAAAAAATTAACTCAAGATGGATAAAAGACTTAAATATAAGAGCCAAGACCATAAAGCTCCTAGAAGATAAGGTAGGAAAGCACCTATGAGAGCTGGTAACAGGAAATGTTTTCATAAACTTTATACTCAAAGCACAAACGATGAAAGAAAAAATAGGTAAATGGGACCTCCTTAAAACTAAAAACTTTTGTGCTTCAAAGGAGATTGTCAAGAAAGTGAAAAGGCAGCCTACTCAATGGAAGAAAATATTTGGGAACCACTTATCTGATAAGGGCTTAATATCCAGCATATAAAAAAAGAAACCTTACATCTCAAAAATAAAAAGACAAACAATCCATTTTAAAAATGGTCAAGAAATTTGAATAGGCACTTTTCCAAAGAGGAAATGCAAACAGCTAAAAAGCACATAAAAAAGATGTTTGACATCACTATTTATTAGGGAAATGCAAATAAAAACTAAAATGAGGCATCATCTTACACCTATTAGACTGGCTGCTCTTAAAAAAAAAAACAACAGAAAACTAAAAGTGTTGGAGAGGATAAGGAATAGGAACATTCACCACTGCTTGTGGGAAGGAAGAATGGTGCAGCCACTGTGGAGGACAGTTTGGCAGTTACTCAGGAAGCTAAGTATAGAATTGCAATATGAGCTGGCAATCCCATTACTAGGAATATACCCAGAAGAATTGAAAGCAGGCATGTGAACAGATATATGTACACCAATGTTCAACGTGGCATTGTTCACAATTGCCAAAAGTTGGAAGCAACCCAAGTGTACATCAATGAATGAATGGATAAACAAAATGTGGTATATACATATAATGGAATATTACTTAGCTGTAAGAAGGAATTAAATATTGACACATGTGACAATATGGATAAATCTTGAAGACCTTATGTTGAGTGAATAAGCTAGTCAGTAAAGGACAAATATTGCATGATCTCACCGATATGAGCTGAGGATATTGAGCAGACACACAGATGTAGAGTCTGGAAGATAGGTTACCAGGAGATAGAAAGTGAGTAAAGAGTGGTGAACCAAAGCTCAATCTGGGTAGAATCTATGATAAGGTGGAGGGGGGAAGTTTGGCAGTGCATGGGGGTGATGATTGTGCACCGATGTGAATGAGGTTGACAATTCTGGAGTGTGAGTGTGAGCAGGGTTAGGGAGTGGGTTGAGTTATCCATAGAGCTGGGAGTAAGGCTGGAGGAAGTAACAGGTGAACTCTGGGGAGGTAGAGGACTGTGGTTGAGAATACAATTATGGGAGTGTTCTTTTGGCAGCTATGGCAGGAGAGGGTCATTGGTACAGGGAGGCAGTGGTGGGGGAATGTGTGGGGAAGTGTACACCTGGGGCATGATTCTATGGACTACGAATGCATTCATGTGGTCATAGGGTGTTATCTCAGTCGGTAGATACCCACACAATAAATAACAAAATATTACATTCCCATCCTGGGGAGTCCTGCTACATTCTCTAATAGAGTGGCAAGAATCTCTAGAGTACATAGGCAATGTCTAATAAAAGAAAACAGACCAATACGCCAAGCTTTCGATATTAATGCTTGTACTTTTCAACCTTATTCTTGTAAAATTGAAACTTAGTATAATATCTACTGCCTAAGAGTTATCTCCTGAAAACCTCCTTGTTACTCAAATGTGGGCTTTCTCTTTCTAAGCCAAACTCAGCAAATAAATTCACTACCTTTCCCCAGCCCCCAGCGTAGGATATGATTCCTGGGAATAAACCTCCCTGGCACTGAGGGATTATCACCAAGTGCCAACCAGCAATGCATTTGGAAAAAGACCTTGATCAAAAGGGGGGAAATTAAATACGAAAGAGTTTTTATGGCTATTTCAAAGTGAGTTGCATATGCACGTCTCAGGCTGATCTCACTGCCACAGTAAACAAAGCCTCAAATGGGTGCTCCTGAGGGCTCTAGAGACATCTAGACACTATAGGCCGGGCACGCAAGCCCATGAAATCAGTACCTTGTCTGTTGGACTTACCTTGGAATATATGATAACTTATTTCCTCACTGTAACAGAGTTAGGCTCATTTATAATTTCCCTACACATGATTCTTCTACCCCTTTTATTTGAACCTATAATTTTCACTATACCCATTAAATAAATGTCCCAGAGACTTAAATCTTTGGTCTGTTCATATGCCAGCTGAGCCCTGAATCTCAGCAGAGTTGCAGCCAACACCAACGTTCCAGTTCATTGGACTTGCCCAGGACAACTAACAAAATGATGATGATGGTCAACCCCCATCCCAGAAAGCAAAAGAGTATCTACAACTGCAAGCAAAACGGTTTCTTCTATCTGCCCCATAAGATCTAAGCCCCCTCTCAATCTGAAGCAGAGTGGGCATCACTATCTCCAAATCCTCAAGATAAGGGAGTGAACAAACATAAAGGGAGAATACAACCATGGACCAAACCAGACGTTATTATTGTAGTAATGGAAGAACTTGTAACATTGATATAAAGATAGTAGTTACCAGAGTTTCTGAAGGGAGGGACTGGGAAGAATAGGTGGAACACAGGGCATCTTTAGGGCATTGGAGTTGTTCTGCATGATTTTGCAATGATGTATACAGGCCATTATACATTTTGTCAAAACCTATAAAATTGTACAGTGCAAAGTGTAAACCATAAAATAAACAAAAGACCATGGTTAGTAGCAATACTTCAGTATTGGTTCATCAATTGTAATAAATGTACCGCACTATGTAAGATGTTATTAATAGGGGAAAATGCAAGAGGGGGAGGGGCTGGGATATGAGGTATATGGGAATATATATATATATATATATTTTTTTTTTTTTTTTTTGACGACTGGACCTTGTATATGGGAAGCAGGTGCTCAAACCACTGAGCTACACCCGCTCCCTCCCCTATATATATATTTTTTCTTAAGTATCTTTTTTTTTCCCCTGTATTTTTGATGTAATTTTTCTGTAATCTAAAATTTCTTTAAAAATAAAGTTTAAAAAAAAGTAAGAAAGCCATGGCCTCAACCTTGGCCAGGGCCACTGGGACTGCTTGCTCCTCCTCAGTGGTGGCTGCCTGGCACTTTAGTGGCCAGAACTGGCTTGAGGAAGGGGTGTGGGTGTCCTGGCAGAAGCACCCACAGTAGTGGTCACCAGCCCCTGCAGGGTGATCTTCACCTCCTTAAGGAAGGCTACATCCTCCACGTGGGCATTGCAGCTCTGCAGTCCTGGAAGAGGCTGTCCAAGTCCAGGGACAGGAGCTGGCAGAATTCAGCACAGTCCTGGGGGCTGGGCAGCACCACTGGAGTCCCTGCTGCCTCTTCCTGAGCTCTCCTGAGCCTGCAGGTAGGCTGGGTTGGCGATCAGGTTATCCAGGCCCCACTGTGGCTCTAACCTGGGATGGGCTCCCCAGGAAACATGAGGAATGGAAGGCTGCGGCTGGGGCTCCATCAGGTCTGGTGGCCAACTGACTGGTTTCGGGTCTAAGATTAAATAACTTCCAGGAGATTTACAGTGAGTCTTGGTCTGCTAGTGAGACTATGTGGAGGGTGCTGGTGGGGTGGGGAAAAAAAGGTTCCTCTTTGGTTGGAACTTTTGGTTGGCTATGTATAGCCGGGCAGGGAGAGGCACATCACAGGTCACCCTCCCGCTTAACCTGCCCAGGTCTACCGCCCCTACTCCTGCCTCCCTCTTAGCCCTTTCCTTATGGGGCCTTTCTCCATACACACCTGTTCCCGAACATACGAAGAGCTACCCAATTTCAAAGGAATGGATGGGCGGATGTAGCTCAAATGGTTGGGCATCCATCTCCCATATGGAGGGACCTGGGTTCGATCCCCGGAACCTCCTGGAAAACAACAACAACAAAAAACACAATGGCTTTATTATAAGGAATGGAGTAATAAGAAGTTGGTAAGCTATTTGTTTCTGACAGCAGCATTTTAAACTGTTTCTAATTTTACAAGTTCCCTACAAGGCTCAAGCTAAGAAACTCCTGGAAAAGTTTGGGGAGAGGAACTGTGAGAGGGCAGATTTTCCTCCTTGTCCCCAGCAGCCTGATGCACAGAGCAGGTGACAGACAGGGGTGCTCTGAGCTTTGAGTCCTGAGACATCCTCCCAAAGCCCTCTTGGACTCAAGCCCAGAACCTTGGAGTGAGCTGTGGCTGTCCCACAAAGCTGTTAAACCCTGGTTAGCCTCAGAACTCCTCCAGCTAAGGCTTTCTCAGTTCTGAGGAGCCTGTGACCTAACATACCTTGGGTTAAAAAAAAAAGAGAGGGGGGTGGTCACTTAACTCAAAACATACCACCAAGTGACATAAACAGAAAAAGCCACATTCCTGAAATAGAAATGTGAAGGGAATCAACCTGGAGTGTCTGGGCTCCAAATAGGGCAAGCATTCTTCAGGACACCAATAACAGAAGGCATGCGTGCCACAGCACGTGTGTGTGACCGTCCCCAGGGCTCAGGCTAAGGTGTGGGTATGGGAATCTGAAGGCTAAGGAGCCTTTGTGCTGAGAGGAAGAGCAGTGGAGTTTCAGGCATGGTCCCTGGACATCTTTGCTCCTTGACCCCTCCCTCCTCACCCAGCCACGAAGCTTCGCTCCACTGAGGACTCATGGAGCCGTCACAGAACAAGACCTCACAAAGAACAAAAATTGGTGAAGACAGAGATCAGACTAAGAGCTTGTGTTCCAAAAATAACAACTCGTGTCCTCAGGGAGATAATACTCAGGCTTTTTCTTCACAAATCAGGGCTAAGGCAGCTTAAAAACAAAGTCATTCAGTATTATGCCAGAGTGTTTAAAATGAAAAAAAAAAAAAAAAAAGAGGGGAAAAGAAAAGCGGTCAGTCTTTTCCAAACAAGCATTCTCTAACACATGCTCTGTACAAACACCGTGATGACCACCTCAGTCCGTCTGTCCTAGCCTGCCCACCATTCGCCCAGAGCAGGTACACACTTGGCTTCACACTACCAAGAATTATGTAATGAACCCGCGGGTGCCCTTTGGCTTTGCACTGCTGTGCTGGGAACCATCAGGCTTATTGTAGAGATGGGGGTCTGCACAAGTGACCCCTGCTCAGAATCATGCCATCTCCTCTGAAACCCACACAAAAGTGTTGCCACTTTTTCATTCTTGGTATGTCATCCTGAGGTCACCATTTCTGTGCAGTGGAAAAATATCAGCTAGAGACTCTTTCCTGACAGGGAAATGCCTTTTCCTATGGTTCTTACGAATACAGGGACAATCTAACAGGGCAGAACTTTGAGAAAATGGCAGCATTGCCAACACATGGATAGTTAACCTTCTCACTGAAAAAAGAATGCTTTTCACCAATGAAATATATACGCTATGAACTGCTTAATTCCACTCGCATTTTCTTTTCTCTCTTTAGGAATCATGTAACCTAGCACTGTCGAATAGAATTATGTGAGCCACATGTGTAATTTAAAATTTTCCCAGAGCCACACTGAAAAGGTAAAAAGAAACAGGTGAAATTAATTCTAATATATTTTATTTAACCCAGTATATCCAGAATATTTTCATTTCAATGTATAATCCATATAACTATTAATGGGATATTTTATGTTCATTTTTGTGTCCTAAATCTTCAAGCCCTGCTTGGTATTTGACACAAATCATATCTCAATTCAAACTAGCCACATTTCAAGTGCTCAGTAACCACAC
The DNA here is from genome assembly GCA_026826555.1 of Tolypeutes matacus. Taxonomy (NCBI): domain Eukaryota; kingdom Metazoa; phylum Chordata; class Mammalia; order Cingulata; family Chlamyphoridae; genus Tolypeutes; species Tolypeutes matacus. Next base: position 92,318,406 of record JAKSZT010053887.1, read on the forward strand.
ATGGCCAGTAGCTAGCTTCCTGGACAGTACAGACGAAACCCTTCTTAGGTAGCTCTGACATTCATAAAAAAGAGGCTGTCTGAAAATTGTTTGCTTTTAAGTCAGTGATGCCATAGGCCATTTTGGTAAAAGAACTCACTGCCTTATTAATTAAAAATTATCTGGGGAAGCAGATGTGGCTCAAGCGATTGAGTTCCTGTCTACCATATGGGAGGTCCAGGGTTTGATTCCCAGGGCCTCCTGGTGAAGGCAAGCTGGCCTGTGTGGAGAGCTGGCCCACGTGGAGAGCTGACACAGCAAGATGATGCAACAAAAAGAGACACAGAGGAGAGACAATAAGAAATGCAGCAGACCAGGGAGCTGAGGTGGCGCAAGAGATTGAGTGTCTCTCCCACTCTGGAAGGTCCCAGGATTGGTTCCCAGTGCCGCCTAAAGAGAAGACAAGCAGACAAAGCAGAACACACAGCGAGTGGACACGGACAGTAGACAAAACACGAGTGCGGGGGGATAAATAAATAAATAAATCTTTAAAAAAAATAATGATACCCTTTAAATTAATACCATTAAAAACGACATATTGTCATTTTATGACTTCTAAACATTGTGTTTTTTTTTAAAGATTTATTTGTTTATTTACTTTTATCCATTTTTACCACCCCCAGCTGTTTTTGCTGTTTTTGTGTGCATTCGCTGGGCAATTCTGTGTCTGTTTCCTGCCCTCTTTTCTCATCCTTTTCCTCCTGTCTTCACAGGGGAACTTCCGATGTGGGAGAGAGGCATACTACTGCTCGCGCCACTTTAGTTCCTGTTTTTTCGGCATGTCTTGTCTTGGCTCTCCCTTGTGTCACTCTCCTGTTATGTCATCATCTTGCTGTGTGACTTGGTGGGGCCTGACAGCACACACATGCATGGGGCCTGGCAGTCCGTGTGCCTTCTATATTTTTCTTTATTTTTACCGGGCGGTCTCGGGGATTGAACCCAGGTCCCTCCATAGGGGAGACAGATGCCCAACCATTTGAGCTACATTCACCCCCCAGTATCATTTTTAAAGTTTTATCCACCTGAAAAAAAAAGAGAGGGCTATTAATAAATAAGTAAATCTTAAAAAAAAAAACAAACCCACATGTTTAGAAGTTATAAAATGACAATATGTCATTATTAAGTAAAACACAATGTTTAGAAGTTATAAAATGACAATATGTCATTTTTAATGGTATTAATTTAAATGGAATCATTATTTTTAAAGTTTTATCCACCTGAAAAAAAAGAGAGGGTTATTTTAAATGGAACGCTTTATGTGATAGCTAACAAAATAGTCCACGGCTGACCCCAACTTGATGAAACAGTAATTGTGGGTCTGATGAAATAACAGCCCTGAATCCTCAGCTTAGCAGCAGAGCCAAGTTCTGGGAACTAACAGGATACTCTGCACCAAGTGGAAAAAGCCCCAGAAATCTTGGATTGGAGGTTTAGCCCATCGGCTAAGAGAACTAACTTCAGTACTGCTTGAAAGATCTGAGTCCTGGACTTGTTAAGTCCTAGCTGTGTGAGCCTGAGCAAGTTACTTAACTTCTCTGAGCCTCGGTCTCCTTATCCATAAAACAAGCATAATAAATGTTGATTCTGGAGTGAGCTTTTGAGAGAATTAAATGTCAGATAGTGCCTAGAGAAGTGATCAGAAAACACTAGCTTTCAAATGACAATTATCAACCCCAGGGTGAAAATCTGGTCCAAAATCATGCTTTTCTTATATGTGGATTGGAGGCGGGAGAGACTTAAGCAATGTGGAAGCAGGTGGGTTCTTGAGTCCAATATCTACCTAGTATAGAAGCAGCCAGCTCAGAGTTTCATGTGACCTTGGAAAGCTGCAGCACCCCATGGAGCTGGAAGACAGAGGGATCAGTTTCATGCAAGATTTCTAACAGAAGCCAGCAGCACAAACTATTGCAACAAAATGATTTACTATATTCTGCCATAAAAAGAAGACTAAACTCTGTCATGTGAAGAGAGGAGGTGTCATTTCCTTTTGAAAGAAAAATCGTAACTTTTATTGATAGTAGAAAACAATGAAGATATTTCCGTCCTTTTTATGACTAATTTTGTAACCTGGAGAAAAGGAAAAAAAAATCTTTCCATTACGTTTTGCCTCATGTGGTTTACAGCATTAATTTAAAATAGTTTTAAAATGCTCTTATGTTATACAACATTTGAAACACAAATAATTTTTTTTTTTAAGTTTTAGGTTAATGATTACTAGTAAGGTATTCTTGATTTGCTTCTATTCTAAGGATTTTCACTTTTGAAAATATACCCTAGGAGTAACTGTTCAAAGAAAATAGTAAATCTAGGTCTCGTAAAGAATATGATCTTCCTTTAAAATGCCCAATTTTCTGTATAGTCCAATAGCACATCTATTTGAGGATCAAGAATTATGAAGTAATGTGACTTTATATTATATGGTCTCAGAAACAAATAGATGATATTTTGAGCAGTGCAAGTTCTGAAGCAGACTAATATATTAGCAATAGGATATCAGAGAACCCAGATGCTTCTTTAGCTTCTGATTTGAATCCTTCCATAGTAAAGATTTTATTTTTTTCTTTCAGGAGAAGCCCTCTACTGGAAGGAAAAGCAAAAGGGTCTTTTCCATTGCAACTACAAGTGGTCATACATTGTTTTAATAATTTGAAGTAATCAAGGCTCTCTCAGTTAACATCTTGTTGAGTATGAAATAGAAAAGAGGTGGAGTGAGATAAAGTTTAATCTATTTCAATGAGGTCAGGAAACAGTCTCATGAAAATTTAGTTTCCAAGCACCTTGCCCTTTCTATTGAAATGTTTAATAGTAAGGCCAATTGGTTGGATTTTCTTCAACAGAGCTCTAGAGGCAATTAATTTCCTAGTGAAATTAGAAAGGAATAACACACAATTATTCAAAGCATTAAAAAAAGGAGACCATCATAAAAACATGCCATTGTGACACTATTTTCAGAGAACCTTTTGTTATTGAAAATTTCGAACATACACAAAAGGGAGAAAATAGTAAAATGAAGTGCTACATACCCATCACTCAACTTCAGCAATTATCAGCATTTTGCCAATCTTCTTTCATTTTCATCTAACACACTTCCTTTTTTTTTTCATAGAATATTTTAAAGAAAACCCCATGTTATTACACCTGTAAATACTTCAGTATTATATATAAGTATTCATTTATATATAAATTATGTATTATGCATTTATATGTTAAAAATCGACTTATACTTTAAATATAATTATATAAATAGATAATATATAAATTTATATATTTATAGAAAATAAAATTTATTATTAAAATATATTTAATATAAATACTACAAATATACTACATACATAAATACATTTTTAAAATATAAATTTTATTTAATATATTTATAGATTTAAAATTACTATATATTTAAAAATATATAGCTACTATAGCACTTAGGATCTTGTCAGGAACTCTAGCCAGTTTAATTGAGGGAGTTGAATATGGGGAGCTAGTTGCAAAGATGAAGAGTTGCTTCAAAGCCAGGCAAGGGCTAACGAAGCAGCCCAGAGAGCAGCTCTGGCAGAAAGCTCCCATGCTTAGGGCTCAGGGACGAAGGCAGGAGGAAGTGTGTCAGCAGAGCCCATGGACCATGACTAACCAGCAGACCATGGAACCATGAGGCGGGCTTTCAGGTGGGAGCTGGGACCACAGCGGGAGAGGCTGTCCAGTGGGAACAAAAATATTGGAGGAGACACAGCCGCTGATACCACATGAAGCTGAGAGATTTGGGGAGAAACACCCTGGTGTCCTGTCTCCATTGGCAGAATCTGTCCAGAAGCCAGAGGACAAGGGAGGCTGGGAAATGAAGCTTGCAGGAATGAGCACCCTGAGAGACAGATCAGAAGAAGACAAAGTTAGAGAAAGTGTCTGAGAACAAACCGGCCGATGACTGGCACAATCACGTGCCATTTCACCTGCACAATTACCAATAACTCTTCAATATCATCTAATACCCAGAAATAAGCTTTTAGGTGTTGAATCTTAAGACTTTGGAGGTTTCTTTGTTACCCAGCCGAGTTTCATCCATCCTTATATATCACAAGTGGCTCCTGGCAAAGTGCTTTCTGAAAACATTCATTCATGCATGGTTTCATTCATCCAAAACACCACTGAGCACCTACTGTGTGTCAGATATCACAACCTGGCCCTAGAGGCACAGTGATGAGTAAGGTCTCTGCCTCCTGCTTTCTTTCCTTCTCCCTTCGACATGGATTTATCGTATATTTGTATAATGTGGTCCCATGAAGAGTCACGTCTTACTATGACAGGACATGACAAGGGGAATGGACCAAGGAGGTCAGGGAAGCCTGAGCTGAGACCTGAAGGAAGACTAGGACTTAGCTGACCAAGTGGAGGGTGGAATATATAGAAAGAAATATAAAATATTTAAATATATATTAACGACATCACTTAGGGTCTTGTCGGGAACACTAGGAGCCAGAAGGAGAGTCTGAGGAACTGAAAGACCAGGGTAGCTAGAGCACAGTGGATGAGGATGAAGAATGTGGCATGAGATAAGGCTGCACTGAACCATCCTTGTAAGGATGTGGTCTTTCTCCTAAGAGCCATGATAGGACACTAGAGAGTTTAGCCATAAAACATGGTTATATTTATGTTTCAAAAAGATCCTCTTGGTTGCTGTGTGATGAATAGAGTGGGAGCCAGGAGTCTACCAGATAAGCAATGCTGATGGTAGCAGAAACCGAGCAAAGCAGGATGGTTGAAGTTACTTAGAATTTAAAATGGACAGGGCTTGGTGATATGGAGGGTAAGGAAGAGGGAGATGAAGGGGTGACTTGGGCAATTGGACAGATGGTTAAACCATTCACCAAGAAGGGGAACCCTGGAGGAAGACCTGATTTGAGTTCAGTTTGGGATATGAGGAGTTTGAGGTGCCTATGAGAGATGCAAAGGGAGATGAGAGCTAAGCAGTTGGATAGAAGGGTCTGGAGTTGAGAGGGCTGGGGAGAGACACACATGTGTGAGTCGTGATGGTGTAAATGGTGATTGTAATTATTGAACAACCAGTCCAGGGAGAGAGAACTGAGTGTGACAAGAAGAGATACAAGGATTGAGCCTTGAGGATCTTTAACATTTAATAGGTAGAGAAGGATGGGCCTCCAAAGGAGACTGAGAAGGAACAGCCAGAGAAGTAGGGGAAAATCCAGGAAGGTGTGGTACCACAGAGACTAAGAAGAGAGTGGTCAACCGCACTCAGTGCTACTGAGAGGTCGAGAAGATCACAACAAAGAAATGGCGACAAATAAGTGATGTCCCCATCGGGCAAGATGGAAAACCTGGGTCCTGGAGGAAAAGTCTCAGTAGAATCGGAGGACTATGAGCCTACCTGAAAAAGTAGAGATTGGAGAGCCGATATGGCTCAGTGGTTGAGCGCTGGCTTCCTACATACAAGGTCCCGGGTTCAATCTCTGGACCTGGTACCTTAAAAAAAAAAAAAGTGGAGATTGTAACAGAACTTTGGCTGTGAAGGGAAGGAAAGATATTTGGTGGGCATCTAGAGGGAATGTAGGGGAGAGAAATAAAAAATTAGTGTAATGCCTTATGCATTTTGATAACTGATGGGAAGGATACCAGATAGAGGGCAAGGCTTAAATATGGGAATAAAAGCATACGTTTCTCTAGAAGACAGGAGAGGGGGAGTTCAAAGTACAGGTGAAAGAAAGGCCTTAGGATGAGGGAAGTTTTTCAGTCATAACAAGAGAGAAGGAGGGTGGGTCTGGCTGTGAGGGTTTTAGGTTTGACAGCTCAATTTAACATAATGCCCACGACACAGCCTGGTGAAAGTCCTGACTAGAGGCAGGTCTTTACCAAATCTAATGGGAGCACAGGGGAGGGAGCCATTAATTTTATAGCTTTTAAAAGGTAATGTCAATTTAAAACAAAGTTAATTTTTCTAATTAACTCCAAACATTATCCACAGCCACAGAGTTAGAGTTGAAGGTAACTCAGTTGAACTGGTCTAAGCACTTACCGTATTCAAGTGAAGAAAACTGAGACCAGAAAAAAGGAAGTGTTAGATTTGGGACTAAGAACTTGGGGTCCCATTTTCCAGCCAAGTGCTCTTTTCACTCTTCATCGTCCCTGTGGAACAGAGAAGGAATGGGGTCAAAGAGTCCAGTCTGAGACACAAAGAAGAAAGCGAGGATTGTATTTAAAGATGACTCTTGTGCTTAGCTGCCCATCATGGCATATTTTCTAGTTATAAAGCATAATGCCCCATATGATACCAAACTTCTAGTTCAGTTCTATTCAAATTGATAATGAAACAATTATTGTACATCTGAAGGAAAATCCTTTTATCAACAGGAAAACCCACCTTCCTCAAAAGCCATATGAAGAACAGATAGAAATTTTGCTTTTGAGGCTACTTAAGATAAATTGCAAATGCTTTAATAGGGCCAGAAGAATGTGTGGAGCTGTTTAAAGGGTCTCATTTTTATCATAAATTAAATTCATAAACATTGAATATTAGGCTTTATAATCTGACAAAACATAAACATCTTCCTCTCTAAACAAGACCCCAATTGTTTTAATGATGACTATACACCCATAACAGAGATACTCTCTTAAACAAGGAACTGTAGTAGCTGAGATAGAAAATTAAGTAATTAGTGTATTTGAAGCAAATAGAAAATACTTCCTGATAAAGATTCAATTTGGAAATGAAGTGTGGCAGAAAGACAAAAGAATATGAACTGTATGTGTTCACACAATGAAATAAAAAACAATTATTCAACAACTCCCTGGAAAGTAAGGGATTTTATTAAAGACCAAGGAATTATCAGAGAAGACAAAACAATACAATGTTAACAAACAAAAAGCAAAATAAACTCCACAAAACATATATATATTGTGTAGGGGAATGTGGGAATTATCTGGAAAGAGGCCTTGTGATTGTAATGAAGAATGGGACAAGGGAAGGAAAGTCAAAGCTATTTTTAGTAGAACATAAAAGACTTTATACATCTGTTCTTTGTAGTTCTGGAATGGGAAAGTAGTAAGTGTTGGCTACAAATTTTGGTAAGCCTGCTTCTAAAAATTTTTCTCTTTTCACATTTGCTGAAGAATAAAAATAATTGAGAGTTGAGAGAAAAAAGGAAGGAAGAATTAACAAGTTAAGCATGTAGATTCCAGCTAAGTGTCTACCGGTGGGATGGGGTGAATTAAGTTAAAAAATGTTTTAGGGGAGTGTATGTAGCTTGAGTGGTTGAGCACTTGCTTTCCATATACAAGGTCCCGGGTTCAATCCCCAGTATCTCCTAAACAAAACAAAACAAAACAAAACAAACAAATGAAAAAACCAACTCTCATTGGGGAATGGATGTAACTTAGTGTTTGAGCACGTGCTTCCCATGTACGAGGTCCTGGGTTCAATCTCCAGTACCTCCTAAAATAATATTAATAATAATAATTTAAAGTATATAAATACCACCAAGTTTACTAAACGGTGGGTATCAGGATCATGCGGTAATAACAAATGAGATGAAAGCTTTATTTCCATATATATAGTAAGGGCATATGGAAGGTTGGACTCTGTCATGTTATTCTAAAGAAAATACAAAGCTGAATTCAGTTGGTGATACTTAGATACTTCATAACTGATATTACATTGGAAGTAATGACCTTTATGTATAAAATAGAATTGAGTACTAAGTCATATCAACTAAATTCCACACACAATTCTCTCATCATAGCTTTTATTGATCCATTCATTCATTCCACACATATATATTTAGTGCCTTTTGTGTTAGGCACTCTTTTAGACTGGGGTGCAGTAGTAAACAAAATAGAAAAAAATCTCTGTCTTTATGGAGATTACATTTTAGTGGGTGAGAGGCATGATAAGCAAGATAAGTGAAATATATAGTGTTTAGTAAAATAAATGGGATATTAGATTGCCATATTACAAACTATCCAAGAACTAGTAGCCTAACATAATGATTCAGTATTTCTCACCAGTCTGTGCTTTGATGGGGCTGTTCTTTGTTGGTCTCACCTGGGCCCGATCTTGTGGCTCCATTCACCTGGGAGCTCAGTAGGAGGCTGAGCTCAGCTAGGAAAGCTGAGATGATTGAGCCTCCCTCTCCGTGTTCTTTCCTTCCAGGCTGCCTCAAAGCATAATGGATTGGGGAATGAATGATAGACTAGAGCAGACTTACTGGTATTCTAGTATAGACTCATTGTGATTCTAGCAATGGAAGAACTTGCATCATTGATGTGGAGGAAGTGGCCAGTGGAGGTTCTGAGGGGAGGGAGAGGGAAAAATAGGTATAATATGGAGGCATTTTTGGGACTTGGGAATTGTCCTGAATGACATTGCAATGACAGATACAGGTCACTATGTATATTGTCATAACTTACAAAATTGTGCAGGAGAGAGTGTAAACTACAATGTAAACCATAATCCATGCTTAGTGGCAATGCTCTAAAATGTGTTCATTAATTGTAACAAATGTACCACACTAATGAAGGATGTTGTTCATGTGGGAAATTGTGGGAGGGGTGGGGAGTGGGGCATATGGGAATCCCCGATACTTTTTATGTAAACTTTATGTAATCTATGTATCTTAAAAAAAAAACAAAACTCCTATATATTTTTAAGTAAATTTTATGTAATTTGTGTATCTTTTTTAAAAAATAAAAAACTATATTAAAAAAAAAGCATAATGGCCTGAGGGAAGTTTTCCAAAAGCGTGAAGAAGCAGCAACGTTTCTTGAGGTCCAGGCTCCAGAGGGAAGGTGTGAGACCTGTAGATGTCTCAGTGTGGAGCACTCTAAGCAGAAGGAATGGACAGCTCAAAGCCCTCAGGACGGACAAGCATCAGGAAGGCCAGTGAGGATGGACTGGAGTGAGGACATGGTGGGATGGAGTGAAAATAGGGGTCATTGGGCTTTGGCTGTTATTATGAGAGGAGAAACCATGGAGGTTTTCGGCCCATGACTGCTACAACTGGATGGACGTCCTAACAGGATCATAGACTGAAGGGAAGGAGGCAAATTCAAAGCCTGAAGATCAATCTGGAGGCCATTGCAGTCACTCTGTGGAGATCAGTGGAGGGGTAAGAGCATTTGCTTATGAGGAGAATGTGGGGTGTGGGAGAAAGAAAAGAGACAAATGTGACTCCAAGGTTTTGGGCCTGAGTAACTGGAAGATGGATTTGCCTTAAACAAGTTGGAAATCCACTGGAGGAGCAGGTGTGTTATGGGAACAAGCAGTAACTGTTTTGTGGGTGTTGAATTTGAACTGCCCTTGAGATATCCCAGTAGAGCATCTTGAGGAAGGAGAGAGGCCTGGGCTGTGATATACATGGGGAGTCACCCACACCCAAGCTGTGGGACTAGATGCCATCACTCTGGGGGTGAAGCAGAGAAGTCTAAGGTGAGAGCCCTAGAGAATAAGCAGGTGAAAAGACTGAGAAGGTAGAAGGAAAGCCAGCAGCAGGTATTATCCTAGAAACCAGGTGAAGAATGGATGTCAGGCAGCAAATGCTGTTGCTAGATCAAGTAGGATAAAGCCTGAGAATTGACCAATGGGTTTAGCAACTTGGAGATCACTAGGCACCTTGACAAAGACAGTTTCAATGGGGTGATGGGGCGAAAGCCTTATTAGAGCCAATTCAGTGGAGAATGGGAGATAAATTGGAGGCAGCCAGTAAAAGCTACTCTTTTGAGTTTTGTTCAAGTGTTTGCCCACTAGAGTGAGCAGACAAGATAGAGGTGGACAGCACAGGATACTGGAGGAGAGGAGGTCAGGGGATTGGGATGCCAGGATATTAAAAGGCTCATCCAAGTGGATATTGAACTCACCAAGAAAGATCAAAAGAGTAGCGATGGAGAGATTGATAGCCAGTAGCCAACATCTTCAAAGAACAAAGGGAATTAAACCATGGAGCCAACAGAAGACACAGTGAGTGATGGAGTATCATGACACAGAATCAAATCTGGGTGTTTTTTTGGAGGAGAGAGGGAGAATAGCCTGGGAGCAGCAATGAGGAGAAAGGAGGACAGCTTGCACAGTGCCAGGTCCAGTGGTGTGTGGTGAGTAGGAGGGTTGCAGAAGCAGCAGTGTCCTCAGGGCAGAATGAGATTTTAGTTAGAATAAGAAGGCAAAGGAAACTTTCAGAGAAGGATGAGGATGTTAGGGATTTTGTCAACATGAGTATCATAAGGTACTGAGGAAGAGTTTCATAAGTTGGAGGAGTGGGAAATGGGGTATTAAGGGAATGTAAAGAACAACATGAATTTAGACTTGAGGATGCAAAGGGGCCTGGAAAACCGGGGTTTATTGGGTTGCCTTGCATAGATAGGGGTGAAAGGCAGGACATGATTGATGGTCCCAAGGAAGATGGCGGCCAGGTTCTGAGTGTTGGGGTGGCGGGAGGGGTGACAGTCTTGCCTTGCACGTGTGGATTCTTGTGCAGAGAACTTGGGCCTCCTCCTGGTCCATGCTGCCAGGTCTGACCAGGAGCTGGAGAATTCCTTGGTTTTAGATGATGGATTTTAGAGCTGAGGATGGAGACAGCCCCCCAGGACTTCAAGATTAGCTCCTGTCACTTTGTATTCACCTTGATGAACTAACAGCAGGACTGTGGTGTGACAGGAAGCCAATAGCCCTCCTGAGTTTTATTAGGGGATCTGTGCACCCTCACAAGACCTCGGTTTTGGGCCACCTGTTTGGCAGCAACTCAGCATGAGAGCTCTCAGGGCCATCAAGCTATGAAGCAACATAAATTGTGGGAAGGGTCCAAGAGTCTATCTGGGGAAGTGGATGTGACTCAAGTGGCTGGGCATCCGCCTAGCACATGGAAGGACCCGGGTTCAATCCCCGTGGTCTCCTGGTAAAAATTAAAAAATCGAGCAGGTGAGCCAGGCCTACACGGCAAGCTACAGGCCTGCGTGGATGTGCGGTGAGTCGAACCATGCAGCAAGATGATGGCACAACAAAAGAGAGACACAGGGGAGAGCCAAGGTGAGATGCGCCAGAAACCAGGAACTGAGGTGGCACAAGTGACAGGGTGCCCTCTCCCACATCAGAGGTCCCCAGGATAGAATCTCGGTGAAGCCTGGAGGAGAAAAATGAGAAGAGAAGGCAAGAAACAGACACAGAAGATCACCCAGCAAATGGACACAGACAGCAAGCTGGCGGGGGTGGGGGGGCGGCTGAGAGGGGAACATACTCATAGAACTGTACACCAAAAAGAAAAAAAAGTCTGTCTGTTACCCATAAGAAAATCTAAACCTGCTGTTAGAAAAGTGAGAGTTAGGTGTTCAGTGGGATTCAGGGTACACTAAAATCTCTTCTTACAACCAAGAGCAATTCCAAGACTGTGCACATTTAAAACCCTGAAAAATGATCTAGAAGAGAGATGGATTGAATAAAACATTTTTACCTTTAAAAAAAAACACCACACACTTCTTTCATTATTTATTTCTCCTGCATCTTGATGAACTTCTTGAAAATGTAGCACTTAATGAACTCTAAGGAGCTTTCTCAGATTACCTCCACAGGAGACCAGAACAAGATGAGAAGCACAGTTATTTTGATTTGAGTGCTCTCTTGATGAGTTGAACAATAAGGCAAGTGGAAATGCCATTAATTCATTTTTCTGGTGGTTATTGCTGTATTTCCCATTTAGGAGCAAGTGTAAAAGAGTGTTGGTTATGGTATTAAATACAACTCTCTTTAAAAATTGACATTTATTTTACATTGAGTAAAATGTACAGATCTTAAGTGTATAGTTTGATGAGTTTTGACAATGTAGACACTCATGTTACTATCACCCAAATAAAGGTATAGAAAATTTCCATCACCTCTGAAAAGCTTTCGTGTGTCCTTTTCCAGTCAATATCCCCCACTGAGGTAACCATTCTTTGGATTTCTATCAGTGTAGATTTGTTTTGTAGTTTTGCCTGTTCTAGAAGTTTACAGGAATGGAATCATTCAGTTAAATACTCTTTTGTGCCTGGATTCTTTAGTTCATTCTGTTCCTAGGTATATATCAATAGTTTGTTCCTTTTTACGGTCGAGTAATATGAGTACACCACTCACTGTTCTGAGCATTTGGGTTCTTTACAGTTTTGAGCTATTTTAAGTATCACTAAGAAAAAAGTTGCTTTGAATTTTCTCCTACAAGTCTTTTCATGGATATATGTTTTCATTTTTCTCAGGTAAATACTTAGGAACAGAATGACTGTATCCTAAAGTAGATGTATGTTTAACTTTTTAAGATACCGTCTTACTGGTTTCCAGAGAAGCTCGTCCATGTTGCATTCTCACTAGCAATGTATGAGTGCTCCAGCCTCTTCGCAGCTTCACCAAGACTTGGTGTTATCAGTCTTTTCAACTTGAGCTAGTCTAAGGGGTGTGTAGTGGTATTTCATTGTGATTTTGCTTTTCTGATGAAATAGTATAAATAGTTGGCTATTTATATGTCCTCTTTTGAGCAGTATTTTTTCAATTCTTTTGCCTAATATCCAGCTCTTAAACTTGCTGAAGCTCTGGCCCCATTAAGCAGTATTCAATTGCCTGACTATGTTCTTCAATAAAGAAGCTAAACATTGTGCAGACATTGAATTGGCAATGGCAGAAATAAGATAGCTCAATAAAGAGCGTTAGATTTGAATCTTCCCAAAGAGTTTCAATTTCTCAGGACACCTATGAAGCAAACATTTTATCTGTAAAAGGCTCCATGTGCTATTTTAGCTCAAAGTTTCAAAATAAAAAAAGCAACTACTCTAGACCACTGTATAAAATTAGAGTTTGGGAAAATATCTCAAAGTGACCTCACAGACTGTGTAACATTGTCTTTTTTCTTTATGGAGTTATATTTTGAGTTATGTAATTTTTAAAAAAAGATTTATTTCTTTCTCCCTGCCCCCTTGTTGTTTGTGCTCACTGTCTGCTCTCTGTGTCTTTTCATTGTGTGCTTGTCTTCTTTTTAGGAGACACCAGGAACCAAACCTAGGATCTCCTGTGTGGGAGGGAGGTACCCAATCACTTGAGCCACCTCCACTCCCTGCTTGTCGTATCTCTCATTGTGTTTCCTCATTGTAGCTCTTTGTTGTGCCAGCTTGCTCTCTTGCTCATATTCCCCTGAGATATGTAATTTTATTGAAGGCCTATCCGAATTTGAGTTATAATGGCCCACTTTTTACAATTGCTTTGAAAGTCAGCATATTTAAAACTATAGATGCAAAGATGTCATTCTCGAGACAAAATGATCTCTAAGATCCTTTTCAGTTCTAAGATTCTCTGAAAAGGAAGTACATGCAGCAGCAACTACCCAAGTATTAGGAACTATTAAAGTTTCAGTAAATACTTTTTGTGACCGATAATATAAGTTGGCCCATTTAACACCTATCCCCAATAAAGTTCTATGTTTTACCTTTTCTTTCTCTTCTGTAAAAACTGGAAAGTGAAACACTTCATTTCATATCTTCCTTTACTTCTAGAAGGGGCCATTTGACCTCATTCCAGCCAATGCTGTATAGACGATGAGGTAAAGACATTGGGGGAAGGCAGCCCTTCCCAAGGAAAAGTCAGTCTTGCTAAAGAAAAAAAAATCCCTTTGTACCTCACAAAGGGGCAAATGTGAATATGAGAACTAAAAATACAGCAGTCATCTTGGGACCACGAGGTGGTAGCCTGAGAATGGGATTTTTTGCTAAATATGTCAGAACAGAAAGGAGAGTACATGGTTTCCTGATGGCACCACTGACTCACTGTCCTAGCCCTGGACTTCTTATTACACCAGGCAATAAAACCCCTATTGGTTTAACTAGCATAGTTAGGTTTTCTGATACTTGCAGCCAAACGTATTGCCGGCTAATTCACTAGTGTTTGAAAGACGATACCATACCAAACATAAAATTAATTAAATGGTTTATATGCACCATTATCTCTTTACTGAGCCTGGCTTTATCAAGGACTAATTGGTTTATCAGGAAACTCCAACTATTGAGACATAATTGTATTTTTACATGAGCAGAAGGCTTAACATTTTTCACCATATTATGTACTCTAGGAATCAGATTCAATAAAAACACACATAAATGCTAGTAATAACCTGCTCCAATGTTGTTTTATTTGTGAAGTTTTAATATATTATTTATTTTTACTAATGATCTCTTCCTATGCTCTTATTCCTTTAGAACGGACATAAATTCCCTTTTCAGTGTATGAATGTTTGAATTTAGATCATAAGTGACAGCAATATACTAGAATCCAATAAAATGGTTTAGAAAACAATGAAATAGTTTGGCCAATACTGAAAACACAGAATATACAACCCTAAAATACATCTATAAATGAAGACATTTGTGTGTAGCTTTGCAGAACTGAAAACTGAAATATGTGAACAAATATTAGCATTTGTAGAGGAAAATATGTTCAAATAAGATATTCTATTGAGATGCCATAAGCTAATGGTGAAGGATGTGGATTCTAGAACCAGACTGCCTGAGCTCAAATCCTGCTTTTCATTTACTAGTTGTGTAACCTTAGGTAGGTTACTTAATCTCTCAGTGCCTACTTTTGCTTAGCTGTATAAAGGGTTAATAATAATAGTAAAGGATTTTTGTGAAGATTAAACGAGTTACTGTATATAAATATCTTTGAAGAGAATTAGGCATTTAAGAGTTAAACAAGTTTTATTATTACAGACCATATCTTAGCAGGTTTCTAATAGAGAATTCTAGCTTCTCAAAAATTATTAATTACTGGGGAGTGGATGTGGCTCAAGCAGTTGAGTGCCTGCTTCCCACATGGGAGGTCTTGGGTTCTGTTCCCAGTGCCTCTTGAAAACAAAGAAACAAACAACGAGCAAACAAATGGAAAAACCAACTCAGGGGAGCTGATGTGGCTCAGTGGTTGAGTGCTGGCTTCCTGCACAAGAGGTCCCAGGTACAATCCATGACCCTGGTACCTCAACAACAACAACAACAAAAATAGTATTAATTTCTATAAATCAGGGTTTCTCAACTTTGGTGGTATTGACATTTTTTATCCAATAATTCTTTGTTGTGGGAGCTGTCCTGTGCATGGTAGGATGTTTAGCTGCATCCCTGGTCTCCACCCACAAGATTCCAGTAGCATCCCCTACCCCAAATGCCTCCAGGCACTGTCAAATATCCCTGGTGGGAGGAGCGGAGGCGTGCAAAATCATCCCTGGTTGAGAACCACTGCTATAAATCTAGGAAAGTCACAAAAGCAGCTACATAAATTTATAGTTTAAAATATTTTTCATTTTGAAAATATAAGAAACTCTTATAAAACTTAAACAACAGGAAACTGTCAAAAATCCCCTTTGTATGCTTAATATTGAGATGTTTCTTGTAATTCTGGATCTTGGTGTTTGGGTTGATTATTTTTTTCCCACTTGCAATGAGTTGGCAAGCTAAAGGTTTATAAATGTATAATTCTTTCTCTTTGTCAAGGGTAAGATTTTTTAAAATTGGGGTAACATATACACAACATAAAATCTCCCATTTGAACCACTTTCAATATACAGTTCAGTGGCATTAATTACATTCACAATGTGCTACCATTACCATCATCCATTACCAAGCCTTTTCCATTACCCCCAGCAGAAACTCTGTACTCATAAAGATTAACTCCCCATTCTCCCCTCATTTCTCCCATAACCTGTAATCTACTTTCTGTCCCTTTGAATTTGCATATTCTAGTTATTTCATAAAAATGAAACCATACAATATTTGTCCTTTTTGTGTCTGGCTTATTTCACTCAACTTGATGTCTCCAAGGTTCATCTATGCTGTAGCATGTATCAGAACTTCATTCCTTTTTACAGCAGAATAATATTCTATTGTATGTTTATACCACATTTTGTTTATCCAATCATCTGTGGATGGACACTTGGGTTGCTTCCATCTTTTGACTATTGTGAATAATGTTGCTATGAACATTGGTGTACAAGTATCTGTTTGAATATCTGCTTTCAGTTATTTTGGGTATATACCTAGAAGTGGGATTGCTGGGTGATATGGTAATTCTATGTATAACTTTTTGAGGAACCAAGGATAAGATTTAATTAGCAAAGTAAGGCTCAAGTTCAACATTCCAGTTTCCAGAGATAACTTTTTGAAGGGAAAGTAGAGGGTCACAAACAAAATTCAATATAACTGAGGCCCCATGATTCCTAAATTCTGACAGAATAGAACAGACCTTATAAATGGATGATCCTCATCAGTGCTGTCCAACAGAATGAGGGAAATGTTCTATTCTGCAATATCCAATATGGATGCCATATCCACATTTGATTATTGAGCACTTGAAATGTGGCTAGTGTACTAAAGGAGTGAATTATTCTATTTTAATTAAAAATTAAATGGCAACATGTGGCTAGTGGCTATACTATTAGGCAGCACAGACCTATACTCTTCAAGAAAGAAATGATTTTAAATGAGTGGTTTTTTTAAGCTAACTCATTTGTCAGTGGGCAGACCCCGACTTGCTGTTTATAACCAGGCGAACATGAGGGTATGTGGAGTGGGAGATGGAACTGAAAAGTAGTCAAGGAAGTGGAAACAATGTGAACAACTTATTTTGAGGAGACATCCCTCCATTCTCTTTGTAGAAATACTAAGGTGCACAGGCGTATCAAATGCTGTTAAATAAAATAGCGTATAAACTGGTTCTTGTAATCCATACAAGGAATGGTCCTTGTTAGTCACATACTGTATATGCTGACAGTGAATGTGGTAACTCCCTTCCACTTTGCAGAGCACTGTGTCTCTCAGAAGGGTCAGTATATTACATTTTTACCGTCCTGTTGTAAATCTAACATTCTCCTCACAGACCCTGAAGTACTTGAAGATAGAAGACTTATGTTGAAATTCTCTGCCATTATGGCAAAGCTTCATATTCAGTTGACATATAATAAATAATAAAATTTTATTATAGATATATAATAGAAGAGTAGAAAAAGCAGAGCTAGAATTAGTGTAACAGAAACTAATTTACAATAAAGGTCTAATAATCACCATTAAAGAGTTCCATTAAGATTATACCAGTCATGAAAAGCTTATTCTAGTCTATGCATTTTTCGGACTTAAGACACTCTGGATGGTCTGATAAGAATTCTGATTATTCTATAACACTAACATTTTGGTAGAAATTATTTAGTTAGTTGCATTTTCTATATAAGTCCCAGTAAATTGAAATAGTTGGTAGTATCTTCTTAGAGACAAGGATAAAATGCAAATGCATAGAACATTTCCTCTACACTGCAACCGTTTCTAAAGTTTTTAACTGCGATTTTCTAACTCCCACCCCCCACCATTTGCACACTTCTTTGGGAACTGTCATGGGAGAGCCCATTGTGCGAATGGGTATGGGTTTTTCAGCTGGGGTGATTTAAAAAGAAAAAGGCTGAAAACTACTCTCCTAAAAACTCTGCTGGGAATTCTTTGCAGGTTGTGGTTGAACACAAGTATAATTCATACAAGAAGCATCACTGCAAACAATATACCTTTCTTAAAGACAATTCTCTAAGAGATTAGTGGTGGCAGTAGTGACCTATAACAATGGCTAATACTTATGGGGTGCTTACTATGTTTCGGGCACTGTTTTAGGCAGTTAACATGTATTAACATGTATTAATTCATAACAACTCTATGAGGTAGATAATACTGTTATTCTCATTTTAGTTGAGGAAACCGAGAAGTGAAGGATCATGCGACTAGTTAAGTGATGGAGGCAAGATTCCAAGCCAGACTAAGTCCCAAAATTGCAATCTTACTACTATGCTATACTTGCAGTTGCACTCACCTAGGGAAAGTGTGTGTACCCAGACTCGAAAAAGCAGGTTCTTTTCTTCTACTGATTCAACTTTATCAAGTATACAGACAAGGGAAAGAAGCAGGTTGATTTTAAAGGCTACTCTTGCTCTGAAAGGCTATGAAAATGAAAATTGAGGGTTGTAACAAAAGGTTAATTTCCCAAACCACATGGATATCCCTAAAATCTTGCCCAAAAAACTACCTCTATATTCCTATGTGCAAGATTCCAATAAAATATTTCTACCAAGATGAAAAACCTAAAAAATGAGAGCTCAACATTGGCAAAACCTTTTAATATAAAATTTGGAAATCATGTTGACTGAATGATTAGAACAATACCATTAAGGCCTCATTACCATCCTTTACAAAAATTCCAATGCTACAAGTAATCTAACATGTTTATAACAATCTTTTATTTATAAAATTTGTATTGAGAACATTTAAGAGTAGTTTACTCCATAACTGAAATCACATTATTATGAAAGTGACATTTCTATTAAAGGAGCTTCCAAAAATGACTAAAATAAAACACTAACATAATATAATAATAATATATATTAATAAAATGAATCCTACCATGTGTTACACACTGTTCTCAGAGCTTTACATGTATATTAGACCATTTAGTCTTCGATGCGCAACACAATCTAGTGAGGTAGGTATTATTATCTACATTTTACATGGAATCTGAGGAATGTAGAGGTTAAGAAAACTTATCCAGGGCCACACAACAAGAAATGATGAGGCTGGGGTTCAAATCCATATAGCTGGCTCCAGAATCCCAGCTTTTGGCCACTAAGCCAAATAAGAAATATTAAAATGGAGAGAAAATACTTTTTCTACAAGACATACCTTATTGAACAAAACCTAACGATGGCAGAAATGGAATAATTATGTAAAGGTGGCAAAAGAGGACGATCCATGTAAACATTTTTCCTGCATTTTGTTATACCATTCAATGTTCAAGATAAAATAGCTTAAAATGTAAAATATATTTGTTTGTACTTTAATTCCAATTTTCCTTATACACAAATAAATGTTTTTTTCTTTATTCTTTTAAACAAGAGTTTACAAAAGTAAAAACCGAAATTTTCTAATTTTCATTTCAGAGTATATAATGCTCATTACATAAAGTTGACACTTGGCAATAACTTAAAAAGGAACCACTATAGCTCAGTGGTTGAGTGCCTGCTTCCCATATATAAGGTCCTGGGTTCAATCCTTGATACCTCCTAAAAAAAAAAAAACAAAACAAAACAAGAAAGCATGCTTTTCCCTAACAGTTACCTTTCTTATCAGATGTCTATTCAACTTAAGAAAAAATTTTTTTATTGTAGTAACATATACACTTTTTTTTTTTTTCTGCTCCTAAAGACTTCTACATTAGCTTCAGTTACATGAAACAATTTTGAGCTTATATTCTTTAGGCCTAGAAGCCTTTGCCAAGTGAATATTTAACAACTCTGTTTGTATACTAGGTAACATAAATTTAAGAATCACCCATAAGCAAGATGAGTTATGAACTCTTTTTAGAACAGTAGCCATTTAAAAATCTGAACCCTTTACAATTTTAAAAGTTACTTTTTGTCTGTGTCATTTTTTGGGAGACTGCTGGCAGCAAAGTGTATATGGCAATTGCCTGTCTAAAGCACTTAGACCAGTACTCTCAAAGAAGCCAGTACCACTCCCAAAGGGGATGTTTTGGAAATGTGAAGAGATTTCTTTGGATGGCACAAAGACTGATGGTCCCACTAGTGTTTAGTGGGCAGGAGCTAAGGAAGTTAAACATCTTGCAATGTACAGGACAGTCCCATACAGTGAGAAGTGGTTCAGCATCCTGCCTGACTTTCGAATGTCCATTCATGTAGTTGAAAATCTGTTTGCCATTAGGAGTCTAGATTCTAACTTTTTAAAATATAAACACGAAATACTTTTTTGGCACAGCTTTAAAAATGAAGTTTCCGAATATGCAGCTAACATGCAGACCAAGAAAACTACATTCTTTTGTTCAGAACTTTACTAAGCATGACCTGCTATTTTTAGGGGGGAAAAAATCTTAGTGGAAATGCTGGCTTCTGAGTCAATATATCAGTCTACACTGTTGCTGTCCACATACGATTATGCATAATATATTCAAGCATCAGCCTACTTCAGTGTCTTCTGGTGTAATTATGCCCACTCACTTACATACTGAAATAATTACAATTGAATTAACTTTCTATTTCTATTTTATATTACAATTAAGTTATGACTATTTACATTTTAATTTTGTGTCTAGGAGACATTTATTAATTTCACTACAAGATAGTAAAGAGGATATGTTTTTTATAAAAAGGAAGCAATGGGTCTGATAAGGTGAAATTTACTGACTCACATGCTAGCTGGAATACAAGAATGTAACTTGCGTAAGATGGAAAAATAGCTCAAGATGACTAATGTCTCTTCCCAACATTAGCGCTAGTAAAATAAAAATCAACATTATTTAATGAAATGGGACAAAAAACCCTGTTCAAATGCTTAACTTTTGCATTGGAACCCATAATTGTCAGAGCATGTTTTTTCTGATCAAACAATATGTACCATGCAGATGAGCTGATATCATCTAGGATAGAGGGAATCAGTGTTGCTTTGTCCCAGCCCTCCTCCTCTTCTAGCCTGCTGATGCATAATATAAATAGAGCTTTGTTAAGTGGTGGGACTGTGGTTTTGCTGTGTGGAAAATCAACATTACCACCGTCCTCCAGATCTCATTTACATACCGCCATAGGGACTCAAGTAGCTTGGCACTCTTATTTCCTTCTTTACTGCAAAGTCAAATATTTGGTCCACATTTTATGGACACAAACTTTTAAAAAGGTCAAACAAAAATTGCTAAAATAGTTCATTGCACAATGACAAACACATTCAAATGGCCAAACCTATCTATATATTTCAATTCATTTTTTCAGTAGACAATTGTCGGAAAAAATGAAGCAAAAATTTCCAGGGAAATGAGATTAATAATATTTTTAACATTCTTTTATGTGTCTGCATTCCTTAGATTAAAAAAGCAATGGCAAACTCAATCTCTGAATTAGCGGCAAACTCTGAATCTGTAGAGGTGAACAGTTATGATTTAAAGACTTTTGTTTTTTTTTTAAATTCACAGCAGTAGCTCCTATTAAGGGTTTTCTTTGGAGAATTTAAAAAGAACTTGTCCATGAATTGCTACAAAATAACTTCCCCAAGTGTGAATGAGTTTGACAAAACAGAAGTATTTTCCTGCACTTATATGCTTCTAGGTAATAAGCTTGAAATTGTATTGCCAAATAAGAGTATATGGGTATTTTTCCAAACTAAATGAAAACATTCACTTGACAAATTAGTTTGTTCATTTTAAGGTTATGCATAAAATTGCAATAATGACAATTCAAATAAAGTAAACCAAATAAACCGTTTATTAAAACATTAAGTGATAAACTTTTTGATCCAATGTACAGTGGCAAATATTTCCCTCTCATTAATATTCCACCTAAAACAGTTAAATTACAACATAATCTACTCTGACTAGAACTTGAAAATACTTATGTCATTTATCACTCAATGATTTAACAGTGAGGGAGTGCTGATCTAGGTCTTCTTGATGAGTCAAAGATACAATCAAAACCCCATATGCCCGAAGGCTAAATTTTATTTACTCTATTCACTGGTATATATCCAAACTTAAAATTTTCATTAAATCAAAGAAAGATTTCATGAGTCACATCTCCCCTCTCCTCAAAAAATAGGTACCAGAAACAAATTAAGGTTAAGAGTTGGGCTTGAAACTGTACTTTATTTGTTACTATAACATTCTCTCTCTCTCTTGTTAACTGATCAGCCATAAGCATCCAAAAAGTTCTCTTCTGAATGGAACTGCTTCCAAAGCCCCTTGGATATCAGTAGATAAATTATAAAGTCATTCAATTTGTAGTTTTCTCCTCCATTACAGCACTTCTAAGCAGTGTATGTAACACACACCACAGAGGTAAGAAAAACCACCTTTAAAAAGTTATCTTCTTCATTGTAGAGAATTTCCAAAAATAAACTGACAAAATGCTAAACCATGCCTCTCATGAATGCCAAAGGACCACGGATCCACCTCCTCCTATTTGAAGAAATAAATCCTCTGGAGTGTTCAAGCCTTTATAGGGCACTTGCTGATAACAAGATCCATCAGGGCTCCAAACAACTGCACTTAAAAAAGCTTTCCACCGCTCTCATTTGCCAATTCTTTGGACTACCCAGTCTTGCTGGCAGAGAGGGCAGCGATTATTTTGTTTTACCCACAGGGACATGCAGCAATTGTGGAAGGAATGATTACATTCTCCCCAGACCACTGAAAGGAAAAAAAGAATATTTAACGTTACATACTTCAAATTATTGAAATCAAAATTATAGCTATGTTATTTTACATTATGAATTTTATGAATAATAATCAGCTTGCTACCAATTCAACCACTAAGATGGTTAACTGGTCAAAATAATCTCTCCTATCTAGAAAGAAACCACTAGACTCTTACATGTGTAAGGTACCCTTGTTTGGGGGACTTTCCCTTTTGTAGAAGCTGTGGTTGAGATAGTGGTCTCCAGTCCCTACAAAGCTACATGCTGTCTTCCTGAAGTTAGGAGCTTAAAGGAATTGAGCCTTCCTTAAAATCCCAGACCTTCTTGGTTACACAATAACCTGGGAGACCTTGTGGGCTTTATTTTGTTGGAAAATGGTCTCCCAATGTTTATTTACCAAGACATAATGAATTTTACATGTTTTCTTTTCATAGTAGGTGATTATAAATGGATGATGTGCTTCTAGTCACTATCAGTTGTACATCTACCGAGCTGTTTTCCAGAAGTGATGAACTGTGTTAAGTCATCTACAAGCAGGACAATTTCCTCATGAGACAAAATGAAATTTTCAAAGTGGCTGGCTGGGGAGAGAAGACTCTCTCTGATCAAAGAAAGCTGGCCTACCCCTCACAATTCCCAAATAAATATATTTTAAACAGACAGCATGAAAGAAAAATTTAAAATCAAGGGAAATCACCGACAATCTGGGATATAATCTCAAACTTGGGCTTTGTTTACCCCTTGCTTGCCCAATTGAGCTATATGGAAACAGACCAAGACTAAATTAAAAAAATAGGGGTAAAATGAGAAAAGAGAAAGAAAATACTTCTTACAGAAATTATAAGGGGGAAATATTCTAAGTATTTTGGGAGGAAAAAATAGGATTTGATCAAAACCGCATAAATCATATTAAATGTAAACCATGCAAACACAAAGTACAAAGTTAACCTTTCATTCTGAGGAAACCCTTAAACAGTTTTATATAGCAATCTAGATGTGATCATGTTAAGTACTATGCAATAAAAACCTCCGAATGGCTTAAAACATTTAGGCTAAAACGTTTCTAGTCTCTGACTATAAGGAAAATGCAATAGATTCTATAAACAAACCACACAAATAAAATACTTGGGTCTTAAAAAAAATTTTTTTTACCTTAGCTGAAAAGTTAAAACATATTGCATCATAAATGAGTAATGAAAACTGAAATGCTTTGAAAGAATAAAAACCTACCAAAAGTGACCTATAACAAAGCCAAAATCAAATGATGTTTTGGCAAATTCCTTATTTTATAATTTTCTTAACTGAAGAGAATTGTTTCTTTTTTGATCAGCAGAATTTTCCTATGGCCATCTCTGTAATATATAACCAATTCTCAATTGCAGGCAATAAAATGACTTGCAGATTCATTCCACTAAGGCCTTTTGAGAACCAACAAATTTTATATTAATAATGGATCACTGCTTTACAGTTTATTTTTGTGTATTGATAAAGTCAAACTTAATTGCAAATTCAAACATCCCCACTGAGAGGAAACCTTCAGTTGAAAAAGCAAGAGAATGAAATTACAACATACCAACACAATCCTCTTGTTTGTTTTCAGCTTGACATCTAAGACAGGCATCTAAAAGTAAACAAATAGCAATTCTCATTCTGATGCTCAGAATGCAATTTTTAAAACCCAGACACTTCAAAGTCAAATAAAAGCCCTAAGGGTTAGAGATGAAGATAAAAGACTCAAATTATTAATTCCTCATCTAAATATAACTTTTTATACAAGGCACTCTACTTATGACCAGGAGCAATTCCACAAGGGTTACCAACCCTCTATTTTTATAAGCTCTGATGAAAAGATGCCCCGACAACAGATCCAATCACTAGAGGAAAACATGCTATACTCTACCATATTATAAATTATTATAAACTCACTGGGCATGCCTACATAGATCAATCTTAGAGGTAGTTTATTTTCAAGACACCTTTTTAAATAAGATATGCATATATATTCATATTTGCTTATACTTAAACTCTAGAATGATACCCAAGAAACTAAGTTTACCTGGCAGGGGATGGAATGGGAGAATTTTCACTGAATACCTTTTATATTTTTGAAACATAGTACTGTATAACCTACATAAAAATTAAATTTAAATATTTATAATTAAATAAACAATTTTATTTGCTTCCCATTGGTCACCAAACAAGACTGGTTAAAAAAAAAAAAAGCAGTGAAGTATAGAAGGGAAAGCACTGGCTTTGGAGCCAGGCAGATCTGGAGACAAATCATTGCTATTTACCAGCTACTTACATTTTAAGTGGGCGTGATACATATCTGTGAGAATTTTATTAGATAAAATAAGCACTAGATACTCAATATTCTCTTTTTTCTTTAAGAAAATGCCCTCTTGACAGAAAAGTCTGAGTCCAAAGCCTCTACTAGGCAAAGTATTTTAAGTAACTAGTTAGGAATAAATACTAGGTATCGGCACTTAAAGAGTAAACTAGAAGTTCAAAAAATTCAATCTTGAGCACTATGTGCTTGATGGAGGAAACAGTGTATTTTGGGGAGAAATGAAATGGACTCATTCACTGGCTGGAAGAAGGGGTAAAAGAAGTTCAAACCAACAGAAAAACAGTTTTTTAACATGGATTAGAGAAAAAAAAAATCTACAAAAATAAAAGCATGGTGGAGTTGAAACCTGTTTCTCTTCTTACACTGGATTATGCTGAGGCATTTGTTTATTCCTCTCCACATGCTCTCACCCTTAAAAAACAAAAACAAAAACCACACACTCTGGCCTCTCTAATGTGGATTAAAAACAACCAGTGCCTCCGAGGCTTTCAAATACACAATTACTTACTATCTTCGTGTAGGGAATTATGCACTGGGGACACTAAAATAACCAAGGCTGGGTCCCTGTTCTCAAAAAAAAAAAAAAAAAAAGCTCACCAGCAAATGCGAGGCAGGCAGACATACAACTAAGTATCATAAGGATGGTGAGGATGGTGATATAACTGTGAAGAAATGCTACCTTTACCTGGCTCCTGTACTGTGCAATCAAAGAATCTGAGAATTTTAGAACTGTGAAGGGAATCTTTGGTGATCCCAACTGCTTCTTTTACTAACTAGAAAAATACGCTCCAAAAGGCTTGGCAAACAATCTAAGTTAATATATAACATAAAGGGTTACTTCAGCTCTTTCTAACTTGGCTGCATTAGCAAACCTGCTCCCCTCTTCCTCAACACACATCAGAGGTGACTAACAGGCAAATCCTGGAGCAAGATGTCATAATAGTTTAGGTGTCTGAGAAAAATTCCAAATACTAAAGAATAGGATTAAGTGGGCTCTTGTTGCACCATCTAGAAATCTCTGGATTATGCTTATAGCTTTGGTTTATATTCATTATCAAAAGTTCACCCAAATTTATACAAATTCCTAAATTTCAGATAAAAGAAAAAAAATTTTTTAATGCTGTTCCTAATATCTAAAATAACATATTCCTAAGGAGTACAAAACACAGCAACACTTGTTATCATTCTAGGGTAAGCGATGGAAGACTGAAAAACAAACTGTCTTATGCTGTCCACCTGACCACTCCGTGGATTTTAACACCTCATAAACAAAATACAAAATTCTAGTAGTCCAGAATACTTTCTGAATCCAAAGCACAGTTGTTGTAAATCTGCAATAGTAATCCTGCAGTAACAGAACACTTGGTATAATTAGAAAGTCAATGATGAACTTGAGCCATTTATAGCCCATACCTACTTTAAATATCCCAGTAAAGTTTATTTGTTGTAAAATTTCAACAATTATTATAGGTCTCTGTATTTCCATTTACTATTTAAGAAAATTTCTTTTGGGAAAAATAGCTTTTTCAGAGATAAATTCTTTTTAAATATCCTTTTGGGAATATTTTCTTTTTTAAAGAAAGCTTGTCCTGCAAAAGAACAAAAGATTAAGTTGCTTGAATCAGTTAAAAATGCCACCCAAACTGGAAACTGATTCTAGTTCTTATGGGGGAGATATTATTGCACACAAATAAATGAGATGCTTTTTAAATTTAATATGCAAAATAAATGGGCCATGTCTAAAATCAAGTTCTTTCAAAAGTAAAACATAAAAATCAAGTTCTTTCAAAACTAAAAATAAAAATATTTGAATCCCATTGTTGTAAACCCTCTTTGAAACATGCCCTTCTGAATAAAACAAAAAAGAACATACTACAGAGCCTAAATTGAGAATCTCTATTCGGATAGGTTTAAATTCTCATCTCTTAAGAAGGGAGAGCAATAGTTTTTTATTTTCTCCAGTTCTCTCATTTTTTTTTCAGGACAAGCCCCCAAGTTTTCAAACTAAGAACCTCAGGTTTCTTCACCTACGCTCAAGAAATAGGAACATTTAAGATGTCGTCACAGTAATTTTAGATGCCCTATTTAAAAACACAACTTGCATTTTAAACAGTACCTATTTTTCAGGATGGTTTGAGGTCTTAAAACAGAAACCATATAAAACACAACTGGATTCAGCTGTTTTGAAATTTTTCACTTGATCCAATATTTTTATCGAACATATCACAGAAATAAGACCTATTTATAAAAGAGGGCTTTCCACAAAAGCAGGGCAATATCTTTTCGAGGAAATGGCATCCTATGTTGGGAAAACAGAGGGCAGAAGGGAAATCAAGTTTTATATCACTAGTCGAAACGCATTTGGAGTGGAAACACTGTCCCTGAATAAAAGGCTTACATTCTTCAATTCTCATGAAACTAAATATTCCTGAACTACACTATAGCCCCTTCAAGCCAAGCGAGTGCTATCTGACCCGTCTTGAACCACCCAAATTAAAAAGGCAGCAGAGAAGCATTAGCTAATCCGGAAGTGCAATGGCTGGGAGCATTTTTCTTTCCTGCGCCTCTCTAGAGCAGGACTGATGGTGTCGTTTTTGTGGAAGATGATTCCAGAGCATCACTTTGGTGTGTGTCCTGAATCATGAAAGTGCACTGCTGAATCAGGGCCTTTACCCCTCACCCCTTTCTGGCTTTGCTTTTAGAAATGGAAATGCAGTCGGCCACATAAACCGAAATGGTTCCTCCCAGCCCCCATCACGTCACCCAGTTTGATTTTGTTGGTTGCACCTATTACTACCTAAAATCACCTTGTTTAATTCCTCTGCTTACAGCCCGATTCCCTCCCTAGAATGCACGTCCCCCCCGCCCCGGAGTTGGGCGCCTGCAGAACCACCCCGCGGCCCCAAGCGGCGGCGCAGTCCCCCGCCCAGCGGCCGCATCGGTACGGGTCTCCCCGAGGCCTCGGGCTCGCCGGTCTGCCCCCGCCCTTCTCGGGATCGGCTCCGCGGAGGCCGCAGCGCGCCCCGGGCCTCGCGTGCAGCGCTTACCCATCACCTGGACCCTGCAGATAGCGCACGTATCGCACTCCACGTCCCAGCTCCACATGGCAACCGCGTTCCACTTCTTGAGGGAGAACATTTTATCGCCCCCCGACTTGGAGCCTGCGCTGCCGGAGTGAGAGGATACGGCGCCGGGTTCCTCGCCGTCTTCCACGTCGGCCATAGCTTCGGCCGGCGACCGAGACGTTGGGCAGAGAGAGGCGGGGAGCTATAGCGACTCCGTGGGGCCTCCCGACTGGCTACAGCGCCGCCCGCAGGCCGCTAGCCGCGGTGGTGCCTTGAATCGGGGCCGCCCGCGATTGGTTGGCACCCTGCGGTGATGTCGCCATACGTCAGCGCCGGGGCCTCCGGTGGCGGCTCCGCCTTCCCTACGCTGGGGCAGCCCCAGCTGCTGGGAACTTTCCGTGCGGCTGAGGGTTGGCTCTGTTGAGTATGTGTCGCGTAACAGCGGCACAGACTGTGCTCTGCTTTATGCCCAAAGTGAATTTACCGCTGTCAGGAATTAGCTTGTTAATTTATTCGTTTGTCTCTTCCTTACCAAATGTAAACTGCATCAATGCGGGGACCACTTTCCTGTCACCACCTTTTCCTGGGTGACTAAAAATATCTGGTCACCGTAGGCGCTCGATAATTATTTGTTGAGGGAGTGAGTGACCTTGAAGATCTAGATATCTGGTTCAGTGGTTCTGAAACTTTTTGGTCTCAAGACCCCTTTACACTCCTAAAAATTATAAGGACCTTAAAGAACTTTTGTTTATGTAGGCTTTGTTTAAGAAATTAAAACAAAAAATGTATCAATTAAAATAATAATAAATCCATTACAAGTATGAAGACACCACCCATCATATAGCCTCTAGAAAACACTGTACATTCAATGAAAGAATGAGATTGAAAAGAGGGAAATAGCTACTGAATATTCTTTTGCAAATAGTTTTGACCTCGTTGCCCCCTGAAAGGATCCCGGGGACCCTAGGGCTATCTATCTCAAACCACAGTTTGAGAAACTCTGATACAGTTTAATCTCCTCCTTTTATATGTAGGGTCATGAGATCCAGAGAAGTGAAGTAACTTAACAAAGAGCACATTGCGATTATATGATGGTGGCAGTTTTGAATACAGGGTTATTCTACCAGCCCAGCTTCATATTCTTGTTTTCCTAAGCAAAGAAGACAAAAATGTCTATTTAAAAGGTAAGAAAGCTGAGGCAGATAGCCTAAGGAGGTAACTGATTTTTCACTAGTACTTAGTGATGGATATATACTGTGTCATGTTTGGGATTCACCTCTTGCTGGGCCCTTCACTATCCCCTCATCTCCTGATCTTAGGTCTTGTGCCTGAGCAGGACCTAACTAGACTCAAGGAGTCTGATGGGAAAGACATGGACGCATCAATATGTACAAATATAAATATGGACACCAGGTCCCTGTAGCAGTTTGGCATTATTCATGAATTCCAAAAATAGATATTGGGTTATGTTTGTGAACTGGTCTTTTCCTTTGGACATATTAGATTATATTGGATTCAGAGGTTTCACTTTTACGTGATTAAATAATGATTAAGGCTTTGATTGGGCCATGTTAGTAGGAGACTGAGTTTCCACCCCCTTGGTGGGTAGGGACCCACAGAAAAACCGCACTGCTGAGAAGGGAGGTTGGCGTTTTGACCTGGAGTCCCAGGAAGTAAACACGCAGGAGAAGAACACAGAGGAATAGAGAAGGCTCAGTTGGACACAGCAGAGGCTCCAGGAAGAGAGATGAGCTGTTTGCCTGATAGTCTACAGCTGGCCTTGTGGAGAGAGCACAGCAGCTGAGTCCGGAGCTGAGCCTTGGGAAGAGAGGAACCCAGGAAGCCTGAATCCTTGGCAGATGTCGGCAGCCATCTTGCTCCAACACGTGGCCACAGACTTTGGTGAGGGAAGTAACTTATGCTTTATGGCCTGGAAACTGTAAGCTTCTACCCCAAATAAATACCCTTTATAAAAGCCAACTGATTTCTGGTACTTTGCATCAGCATCCCTTTGACTGAATAAAACAGCCACATTTGGCTAGACGCAAACATGTGCTGTGTGTTGAGTGATGTGTTAAGTGCTGTAAGGATACAGAGACACCCCTGAGGACTGATGCAGTGAGCGAAAGAGAGCCTCATGGGAGATATAAAGTTGTAACTGGGGGAGATAGGAGGCCAGGAATAGAGTGAAGAAAATAAATCTCTCCAAGCAGCCAGTTGGAGCAGGGCAAATAGTAGTGGTGGAAGAGGTGAATCTGACCACACTAAACTTTATGAGCTAGACAAAAATGCCTGTAAACAAATACAAATGACCATACAAGACACAGGTTCTGTTCATATTAAACAACCACACATTTGACTAGAGATGGCAATAAATGCTAGATAAATGCTGATAAAGAAAGAAGGCTGGTACCAGATGAGGAGAAAATTCACCCAGTTGTTGAGAACCAGGCAGTTGGAAAGAGGGAAACTCAGCTGAAAGGATGAAAGGGGAAAGGATGGTTTGGACCTGCCTATGCTGAGCAAGGTGTGAAATCTGGAGAGAGAGGAGACTTTGCTGCAGTCAAAGTTGAGAGTGGAAGTGAGGAGGGATTATGGGGAAAGAAATGAGGAGTGGAGACCCTTCCGAAGCACTGTGTGTAGGAAGGTGAGTTCAGTTTTGACACATTGCATTTTAGGGGAACTTTTTCAGATGACAGAGAACTGGGATGATGCAACATGGGTGAGTTCAGTGCAACAAGTGAGGATGTATTGGGAAAAGGAGAGAGTGGGAACAGAGACAAGAAACCCAGGCTGGAGGGGATGTTCAGATGTGGCCAGAGCCAGTGGGAGGGGGTTTCCTGCAATTCACCTTTATTCTTCCCCATGAGGAGTATCTTAGTCATAAGCACCCAAAAGGGGAACCTAGAGAAGAATGCAGGGAAACAAATATCTGTTTACCTCATGCCCCACTTGGCTCCCCTTTCACCACAACCCCATAGTCACTCTCCCCAGTTCTAGGGGTGTATGAGCAAAAGCCAGTCTCAAGCTCTGGATTTCAGGACCCGTTTCCTCAGCTGTACAGTCTCCACTACATACACTCACTAAGTCGAAGACATGGTCCTTTGTGTTTTGGTGGAGTTTTCCTGAGCAAAATATTTAAGTTCTTTAGAGAAAGCTGTCTCCCAGTACAAGTGGGTATTTTTTATTTATGTCTTTGATCCTCATGCCAGCCATCATTTCTTCCCTCCTTTATGCCAATCATCTTTCTTTTATTAGGAAAAAACAACAACAACAACAAAAAACAACCCTGATGACATTTGTTTATCAAACTGCTTTAGTTTCTCCCAAGGGGCCAGTGTTTGGAACTGTAAAGACAAATAAGAAAGTAATTCCAAGAGACTAAGAATCAAAGCCCAAAATATGTATGCTGCCCCACCTGGGGATGTGCTAAGCAAATCTGTCCATCACACTTGTTAGACAAGAGTCACAGGCTCCCTTCTCTTCTTTCTAGTAAGTAAGTGTGTCCATGCCCATACGTCCCTGGCATTTGCTGTCTTCTTTGGTCATATGGAACCTCCCTGTTCATTTGCTTCTCTCGGTCCTAGATGAAGGGGCCACGGCTAGAAATTGCTCCCTTCCGCCTCCCTCCATCATCACAAGGTGGTGAAAGCACACATTTGACCAATCAGACTTTTTGGAGAATTTCTGAAATCTCCCAAACTACTATATTTCATCTAATCTAAGATGAAAAATTGTAGAATACAGATGGATTTCAGAGATGTTAAAAATGTGAAAAGAAGAGATGTCTTTCAGAGTAGATGTAAAATGAAATATGAAATTCTGTGCCTAAATCTCAGGACAACTTATTTAGAAACGTGATGGCCTTCCTAAGAAAAAAAGATTTCAGGATTGATTTTGATCAATTTGTATAAAATTACACCAAATTGAATCTTCTTGAACAAGAGGAGTGAGTGGGTAGAGCCCTGTGGTTGTGTTTTTACCTGTTTTCTGAAATCTGGATGTTTTCTCTCAGATATTGGTAGTGTCTGGTTGAATGGTTCACCATTGCTTCAAACTCAAAAGCTGAAAAAAGGAGTTAATTGCCTTTCTTGAAAACTTTAGCTCCCCTTCAAGAGTTCCCTTTCTCTGCCTGAAGTATAATTCTTTCCCAGGTCTAATTGTCTTAGGCTGAAACAGTAGCCACCTTTGACTCTTTTCCCTTCCCCACCCTCCAAATGCAATTATCTGTTCCGTTTTCCTTTAGAAGTTTCTAGAATCAACTCAATTTTCCATTCCCATTGCTGAGTCTGAACCTCTTCATTCTTCCCCTGGATTATTGTGTCCTGAGTTCCTTCTTCTCTCTTCTTCCCAATCTAATCTTCTCACATTCCCTTTTCCATCTGGCACTTCTCTGCTCAAAATATTCCATGGCTCCCCATTATCATCACAAATCTAAATGTCTCAGTGGATCATTTAAGTCCTGTCACAATATGGCCCCAAACTTTCTAGCCTCATCCGAAGCGTTCCTTTCTAGGACCCTCATCAGATTGGTCTGCTCAGTTGTCCAGACACACCCAGGCTCCTCCCACCCTTCCAGCTGGCTTGCCCTCTGCACCTGGGAAGAGCCCACTCATCCTCACATCTTCACTGACCACTCTACCTCCACATATTATTTCCTCCCAGGACATCATAGCATTTATTGTGCTTCTTTCCATTCTTTTGGCACCTGTTTACATAGCAACCAAAAAGTGTTGTTACTGATGTTTAACAAGTTTGTCATAGTTTATCAAGTCAAAAAAGTGTGTCCCCGATTAAAGTGGTAAAAGTCGGAGACAAGACATTTATGTCAGTGATGCTGCCATTGCTCAAAATTATTTTGAAAATTTCTGATTCTGAGACCTGTCCTATGACATATTTTCAACCAATAACAAATCTTTACCTCTTGAGAATCGATTTGATTTTTGAAGCTAGATAAAACTCATTGGAAACAAATTAGATTAAACTGATTTTTTTGTTTGCTTGTTTTTTTTTTTTTTGAGGTACCGGGGGCTGGAGATTGAGCCCAGGACCTTGTATGTGGGAAGATGGCGTTCAACCACTGAGCCACATCGGCTTCCCTGAGTTAGGTTTTTGTTTGTTTTGCTTGTTGTTTGTTTTTGTTTTTTCAGGAGGCACTGGGAACTGAACCCAGGACCTCCCATATGGGAGGTAGGTGCTCAACTGCTTGAGCCACATCCGCTCCCTAAAATGATTTGGGTACATACAAAAGATGAGACTGTCTTTGCTTATATAACACTGAAAGCAGTTTTAAAAAAATTTTAATTGATAGTTTATAAATGATACAAAATTAAAATAGCAAAAAGAGCATATAATGAAAAATAAAGCAAGTACTGTTAATAGACGCTTTTAATTAATTTTATTTTTTAATACCAATTTTATTGATATATATTAGTAAAGCATACAATCCATCCAAAGTATACAGTCAATGGTATTTAGTATAATCACATAGTTGTATATTTGTCACTTCAATTGTTTTAAAGCATTTTTGTTATTCCAATAATAATAATAAAAGATAAAAAACAAACAAACCTCATCACCTCTCAATCTCTCTATGCTTCCCCTTGTTAATAGACTCTTACGTTGTAACTAGAAATTCCTATTTATGTACAAGCAGACACATAATACATAACTTCACTTTCAATATAAATGTGGATTTTCCATATGTATCATACTCTAACCTGCTTTTGTTTTTTGCTTAATAGTATTCCTTGAATACCTTTCCACACAAGCACTTACATAATCCACATCATTCCTTTTAATGACTGCATAGTATTCTACCACATATATTTAACATGATTTATTTCACTGAGAGCTGTTTGAGAGACATTTAGTTGTTTCCAATGTATAGTAAACAGTGCTGCAGGGAACATCCTCATACATATTCCTTGCATAAGTGTGAGAGTAGCTCTATAAAACAAATTTCTAGAAGCAGAATGGCTGGGTCAAAAGTAATATATTTTTCATATTGGTAGACTTTGCCAAAAGACCGTCTAAAGAGGCACACTGATTTTATGCTTCTATCCAGTGGACATGAACTGGAGTGGCAAATTTCAAAAAAGGTCTTTTCTTTTTGAACAGGAACAATTTCTTAGGAGGCTTCATCTAATGGATCCGTAAATTCTGGTAGGTTTGTTCAGCTGATCTCATTACTCATAGGCCTCCTTACCCTGCCTAACGACATATTGTTTCAACTCTTATACTCTATTGTTCACTTTTCATGTTGGAGAGTCTTGTCTTCCTAGCTAGAGTCTAAGATCTTGGCGAGTGGAGATAGTTTACTATACCTTTTCCCACCTCCACAGTTAGTTTGGTTCCATGAACTTGCCAGTGCTTGCTAAAGTTGTACACAGAATGAATGACCAGTTCTTGTACACGTTTTCTGTCCTCATGGCTCCATGCTCCTAGTAGATAAGTTTTCAAAAAAATAGATCTTTGTTGATAGGTATTGTTTTACTTTGAAGAAGTACAGTTTTTGTTTTGTTTTTACTTTAAAATGAAGAGATGTAACACTTCTTTTTCATCCCTCTTGTTTTTCTTGTGAAACTGCCCTAGCTGAAAGAACTGGAATCACTAGATTCTAACATCAACAATAACAACAGCACTAATAGCTGCCATTAATATTTATTTTTGAGCACCTACTACGTACCAGGCATTGTCTTAAAATGCTTGAACATGTGTCAACTCAGTTAATG
The DNA here is from genome assembly GCA_026826555.1 of Tolypeutes matacus. Classification (NCBI taxonomy): domain Eukaryota; kingdom Metazoa; phylum Chordata; class Mammalia; order Cingulata; family Chlamyphoridae; genus Tolypeutes; species Tolypeutes matacus. The sequence goes on from JAKSZT010053887.1 coordinate 92,352,809, forward strand.
CTCACCAAATGACATAGGTGCTATTCTTATCCATATTTTACATAAGGAAAAGTTGAGGTGCTGTGAGGTTAACTGGGAAAGCAATAGGTTCTCCACAGAGAATTCTGGTTCATCTAAGTCCACAGTCCATGCTCTTCATCCCTGCATCATATTATCATGACATATAAAACTCAACCAATCCATTTTATCATTCATACGTTGATCAACCATATCTGCTTCCATTTCCCACAGGGTTGACATCTTCATGGTGAGGTAGAGTGATGAGAAGTTTCCTCACTTGGGGAAGATCTTATTTTTAGGGATGTTGTCTTTTAGGAAGTGGTTATTAATTACAAACATTCCTAGTGTTCCCAAGTATAGTTATAATTATGATGAAATTCTTTCTTACTTAGATAAAGATCATTACTTCCTTCAAATTATAAATTTCACATACACAAAGGAAGAGGCCCCGTAAGAGAATCACACCTGTTTTTACTAAGGTCCAATTGCGAAACTCACATTTTAGAAAATGACAGAGGTGATAGGATTATCACTATTTTGAACTTTAATAAAATTATCTTATGAAATTTTAATACTTGAAAGGGACTTGATTACAGTGAAAATATTATTTTATTTCAAGAACAAGCAATGTTTTTCTAGGCATGTCTAATTGGTCATGAAAATAGATGGCATCCGTATTCAGGTTTTAGTCTGTAAAATAGGAAAACATAAATTAAAAAAGAAAAAGGGAAGTTCAACTACATACAACAGAAAGAAAATGTATGCAAATCATTTTGCATAAATGACAGGATAGGCTTCAAAAAATGTTTGGTTAAATTTATCATTTCGAAGCCACAGTAGGCTAGTAGGAAACCAGGATTTGTTGAGGATGGGGTGGGAGAACAGGATTTGCACTGATCTCCGAGGAAACTGTGTTGTGTTGGGACAATCATCATCCATCAGAATGGAACATTACCTAGAATGGAAATTCTCATGATCTTATCAAGTGCAAAATCTGCTTCTGACTAAGCCATCTACCCCGAGTGCCCTAGGCTCCATGCAGCGCTCCCTTCTGGCTGCTACTTACCAACACAGATATCCAAGAGCTTACCTTTTTCTTCTTTTTATGAGTAATACTAGATTTCCTGCTATTTTTCCAAATAGATCTGAAGGTGTATGAAGAGATCTGGGGAGTGACTGTAATTTTTAAGCCTGGCAGTTTACCTGCAGGTAGGAAGAACATAATAGCAAATGGGTAGAAAATCTCACAATTCCATTCGGCGGATTGGATCTTAGGCTGAAGAGGGCATTCTCCCACATTCTTATCAGCTAGGCAACTGTCCTCCACCAGATACCCTTCCTCTCTATCTTCTTGGTGTGAGTGGTCATAACAATTAACTTATCTGTGTAATAGCATCTCTAGTTGTCCTTTCTTTTCCATCCCCACTGTCATATCTTTTACTTGGATGATTACAGTAGCCTCCTAAGTGGTCTTCCTAATCCCAGACTTCCCCAACTCCAAATCCATCCTGAACACTGCTGCCAGATTTAAGGTCTGAAAGCAAAACTCTGATCTTGTCATTAAACAGCTCTATTACCATTGCTGATTCTCCATCTATAGTAGATAGCTCTTGTTTTTGCTAGTCCAGCTTCCCTTCTAGCTTCTTTCTGGAACAATACCTTGAGTTTCCTTTGGGAGTTCCCCTCTCTGCCCTTCAGAGATGGGCACGTGACCCAAGGCTGGCCAATCAGTGTACTTCATCCCCCACCACAATGACTGGTTAAGTGAGCATGTGACTCGTGGTGGTCCGTGAAAGTCAGGAGAAGAGCTCTTTCTATTAAGATCACTAAATTGGAAGAATGTAAAGTTTTGGCTAATGCTGCTAACCTGCCAATGTGTGGGAAGAACCTGCTTGAGAATACAGTCATCTCAGAGTGGAACTGTCAAGAGATGGATATAGGTGACATTATTTGAACCCCTGAATCTAGCTGGACCTGAAGCCAAAAAACCACTCCTAGACTTTTAGTTATATGAGCTACAATAAATTTCCTTTTGCACTTAAATCATTTTGTGTTGGTTTTGGTTTACTCACAACCAAGGGTTCTCACTAAATTGCCTATAAAATAAAGACTAAATCCTTAGCATGGTATTCAGAGACCCCGTGTCAAGCCATCCTTCTAGGTTACCTCCCATGGCAATCTCTTGTCCCCTTTCCTCTTTCTAATTTACCCAGATGTCCTGGTCCTGTTTACAAAGTACAGTTTCTAGAGCCCCGGATAGACCAGGAAGATGCCAAAAGCAGAGGGTGGTTAAAAAATATGGTTGAGGGGAAAGTAAGAATTTTAGAAATAGCACTCAATGTCAGCTCCAGAGGGTGAGCTGAGGTTGAAACATGAAAATGATTGTCTAAGATGGATTGTAATGGTATGGGATCAAATGAGGCTGGGCACAGTAAAGGGAAGTAGAGGGCAAGGTGGATGAATATAGACCAGGGACCTGGAGGCATAGAATTGGTGTGCTAGGGGTCATTCCATCCTATCTCATTACAGAAAACCAAGTCGGGGATGAGGCTTGCTCTTATACTCCTGGGAGGGATTGGTTAATAATAAAATCTAGGGTAATGCTATCTTAGCAGTTTGCCTAGGTTGGGAGGTCATGCATAAGTAGCCTTTTGAATTTCCTGCATCTATTTTTGGCACAGGTGTGTGTCTTCCATGCTTCCTTGTAGAGCAGCAGGTTATGCAGATGCAGTCTGTGAGCAGTCTCCAGGGGTCACGCTAAATGTCTAACAAAGACAGTGATTCTTCACCAGGGCCACTCTGGAGGGGCCACTGGCTTCAAGGGTCTTTAACAAAGTCTAGACCACAAAGGACCAGAATGATCAGTCTGTAACATCCAAAGGAGCTTGAGGCAAGTAATTCTCTTTCCCTACCCAATATCCATTCTCCTTTTCTAACAGAACTCAGATTTTGTTTGGGCCAGCAATATGCTCAGTTAAAAAATTTCATTTTCCAAGTCTCCCATGGCACTGGGAGAGGGGCATGTGACATACTTCTGACCAATGAGGCATAAGCAGAAGTATGCTGGGGATTTCTGTGTATTCCTCATTTAGGTACTGTCACTCTTTCCTTGTCCCTTCTTTTTCCTTATGGCCTGGAATGGAGATGGGAGACTAGAGGTGAAGCAGCCACTTTACATCCATGAGGATAAAAGCCACTTGCTAAGGTTGATAGTGGAAAAGAAGAGAAGGAGCCTGGGACATTGATGACATCATGGAGGACCTATACCTGCCCAGTCTTCTACCTGATTAAGCATTGTAGCTGGTTCTCTTACATGTAGCCAAACACCATTTTAACTGATATAGAATTTAATAGCCAATAAGTATGAATCAAGGTCAAGGAAAAAAATCAAAAGCTCTGAGTTAAAAAAAAAAAGAGAACAGACCCAAAGCAGGGAGAAACAAGGCCTTCAGTAGGAAAACAAAGCCTTAAACCCTGAGGAGGTAATAGATAGTGCGGGATGCATGGCTCAAGCAGTGAGGGGTGTGAGGGGCTGGAGACCATTTGAAAGGGACCCACAGTGTGGCTTGGGGGCCACTGGAGGCCCCAGAGGATTTGTGTGGCACCCAAACCCACAAAAGATTGTCATGTTTCCTGGACGCCATGCTTTTGTTCTTCCTTTTCACTTCTTTTCTACCCATTCTTCAATGCACGTAGCCCAAATGCATGAGGCCTCCAATTCCTTGGTGGAAGCTGGGATGATTTAAGATGGCATTAGGTAGTGACGTGGAGTTACGTAACATTGAATCGCATGGCGAGAAAGCTATGGGCTTTCCAATTCTCTCTCTCTTCTTTTTTTAAAGATTTATTTATCCCCCTGTTGTCTCCTTTCTGTGTCCATTCACTGTATGTTCTTGTGTTCTTCTGTGATGCTTGTCTTCTCATTAGGTGCCTCCAGGAACTGATCCTGGGACCTTCCGGAGTAGAGAGAGGCGCTCAATCTCTTGCGCCACCTCAGCTCTCTGGTCTGCTGAGTCTCTTATTGTCTCTTCTGTATGTCTCTTTTTGTTACGTTGTCTTGCTGTGCCAGCTTTCCACATGGGCCAGCACTCCACTCAGGCCAGCTCGCTGTGTGGGCCAGCTTGTTTTCACCAGGTGGCTCCAGGTATCAAACCCTGGACCTCCTATATGGTAGATGGGAGCCCAATCGCTTGAGCCACATCTGCTTTCCTCCAATTCTCTCCTTAAACATATTTTAATTAAAATCATGTACACATACATAATTAAAAATTAAATAGGGGGAAGCAGATGTGGCTCAAGCAATTGAGCTCCCGCCTACCACATCAGAGGCCCTGGGTTCAGTTCCCAGTGCCTCCTGGAGAAGATGAGCAAGATGGTGAGCTGGCATGAAAGGCAGGTGTGGTGAGTTGATGCAACAAGATGATGCAACAAAGAGGAAAGACAATGAGCGACTCAACAAACCGGGGAACTGAGGTGGCTCAAGCAATTGAGTGCCTCTCTCCCATGTGGGAGGTCCCAGGTTTGGTTCCCGGTGCCTCCTAAAGAGAAGACGAGCAGACAAGAGCACACAACAAATGGACACAGAGAGCAGACAGTGAGCGCAAACAATGGGGGGGGGGGAATAAATAAATAAAATAAATCTTAAAAAAAAATTAAATAGGGCTAAAAAGCTTATAATGTAAAATAATGGACCACAGCCCCGCTCCCCAATGGTCCCTAACCTGTTTTCCAGAGGCAACCACTTTCACTTCAGGTGTTTTTCATATTTACTGCCTTCCTTAAAAAAGATGCTTATAATATTCTTTCTTTTTTTTTTTTTTAATTAATTTATTTATTT
>JAKSZT010053887.1:92357745-92373862 GCA_026826555.1 Tolypeutes matacus
TTATTTACCCCCCCCCCTTGCTGCTTGTGCTCTCTGTGTCCATTTGCTGTGCATTTTTCTGTGTCTGCTTGTCTCCCTTTGTTGGGTTGTCCTGCTGCGTCAGCTCACCGCGCTGTGCGGGCTGGCTTGCCTTTACCAGGAGGCCCTGGCAATCGAACCCGGGGCCTCCCATATGGTAAACGGGAGCCCTATGGATTGAGCCACATCTGCTTCCCATATTATTTCTTCGTATTTCCATTTTTCACTTTTACATAAGAACTTTTTCACTTCCTCTCACCAAATCTCCCAATAAAGATAAACCACAGTTTTTAGATAAATCGGCACTCATTAAACATATTAATATTATCATATACATCTTGTCCACAGTGTTGTCTTTCCTAGTGTAACTTTCTTTTGCCCAAGTTAATAATTGCCTTTTTTTCATTTGCATAGTTTTCTATGTACCTATTCTAAGATTTTATTCCTCAAAATGCTTTATCATATTTCTCATATATCTCTATTTCTTTCAAAATACCTATTTCAAATCCTCAGTCAATTCAATTTTACCCCAGTATTCCTGTCTCCCAAAGTCTTCCATTTTTCTGCTCCAGTCTGGGATAGTCCTGACCCTTTGCCATTATCTGGGGCTCCCTTTTCTACTTTTCTGTATTGTTTCTCCTGATTTCTGGATTCTGTATTCTTTGTCTTTGTGATCTACTTCCTCATTTTGCTTGAGCATATTCTCTGGAATCTTCCTCAGAATGGATACAGGGTAAGTACATATTTTGAGTCCTTGAATGCTGAAAACATCTTAATTTTGTCCTCACACTTAGTTAGGAATCAGGAATACAGAGAATTCTCACAGAGTTGTCATGATATTGCTTGTTAGAGAAAAGGCGGCACTCACTGGGATGCAGAGACTGATGATTGCAGGCAGGAAGTTTATTGGGAAGCTGCTCCTGGAAGGGGGAATATGAATTTATACAGTACCTTCGTAGGTGGGGAAATGATGGTCGGTGGTAAGGGGTCGAGGGTCCAAGTGAAGTGCAGGGGCCAAAAGAAAGCCCTAGAGGTGAAAATTTTCCTTTGTATGGCTAGAGGGTAGTGGGTTAGGGAGTTATGTTTTCTTGGAATGCTGGAAGAGCAGGTGGTGTTTTGATCTGGAGGGGGTGAAGGTCTCTACCCCACTTTACTCCCGTCTCCATGTGGTTTCTTTGTTCAACCTTTGGGGAAGTGCCATGCTTTTAGGCACGTAGGTTGTGGGCGGGGTGGTGGGCTTGACTTTCCTCAATGCATGTCAGGGGGAACTGAGTCACAGCTTGTTAATTACTGCAAACCTAGTGTGGGGGAACCTCTAACAGTGCTCCATTACCCCTGCTTCCAGTTAGGAAACTGATGCTATTGTGATTCCCAGTCCTCTGTATGCAACCTTGCTTTTTTTTTTCCATTTCTCCCCAGTGTTCTTTTATCATTCACTGTTCTGTTTCTACAGATGCATCATTATCTATCTTGCTGAGGACGTTAGTTTTGTTTTTGTTTTGAAGTTTTCTCTGTTGTCCTCGTATTTTCCGGGCTCCTTTTTTCTGTTTGTTTCAAGCCTGGCCCCTCAGGTGTGTGGAGCTTCTCATTTCTGTTCACAGTGAAGCTGTGATGCTCCTGTGTATGTCTTGAGCTCCTAGGCTTCTCTGAATGCCTGACTGGTAGCCAGCTGTCAGCATCTGGAGTTTCCTTCTCTGAGGCTATTCCGTTTCCCAGAGAAGAAAACACCATCTTCTACATGGCTGTCAGCCTTCTGGGAACAGGGCAGACAAAAGAGGCGGGGTGGTGAAGGCTAAGTCCCAACTGTTCAGTGTGCAGAATTTCCCTTAATCTTCCTTTTTCCAGCTTCTCAACCTCATCCCCATTCTCCACGTTGCTGGGTGTCCTGAGTCTGCTGGAAGGCCCTGTTTAATTTCTCCAAAGAAAACCCCCTATCTGGCCTCCCTGCTTCTGTTCTTGCCTCCCCTGCAGTCATTTTCAACATAGAGCTGGAGTGATCCTGTTAAAGTGTAGGACAGATCACGTCACTCCTCTGCTTAAAGTTCTCAGCCGGCTTTCCATCTCAACAATTAAAAACGGAAGTCCTCATAATGGTCTAGAAGGTCCCCTCCCTTCCACCCTTCTCATATTTTTGCGGGGAGGGGGCCCTTTATTCTTGTAGCCTTTCTCCCTCCATTCTGGTGGGCAATGCCACTGCTCAAACACATCAGGTGCGCTCTGCCTTAAGCCCTTGCCCTTGCTGCTTCTTCCATCTGGAAGTTCTCTACGTGGCTCATTCCTTTGTTCCTTCCGGTCTTTACTCAAAAGCCACTCCTCAGTAAGGCCTTCCCTGGTTACCCTAATGAAACAAACCCCAGGAATTCATTGTGTGACTCCCCAGTGTGTAGGACTGTGCCTGGCACATACTAGGCACTTAAAAGCCATATACTGAAATAAATAAATAAAAATGATTCTGAACTATTCTGTTTCCTAAGTCATGAAACAACCCTTTGAGATGTGGATGGCAGTCTGTGCTTTTGTTAACTTTTTCAAAAAGAAGTGAATCTGATGTTTTGTGGAAGCTTTCATTGTGTGCATTCTGTCATTAAAGGTCAGTCATTAACTCCTTGGTGGGCAAAGAAGTGATTTCAGGCTGTTAATTTGGATTTCATGAAAGAGCTGAATTAGAAATTACCTTGTTAATTTGCAAAAGATAAGGACACAGAAGCAATCAAAAGGAGAACATTAGTTCTATAATCAGTGATGTTACTAATTGTTTTTAATGTTTAAAATTATGCCATTCAGGCTGAATGGCAAGAGACTTTTCCTGTAGAATCCAACCAGTTAACCCTGTTTTGAGGGATCTTTCTTGGTGTTCAAACTAATGATGTGATTGAAGTGCTGCCTCAGAAACATTGCATAATTATTTCAGTTCAAGATATGGATGCATTAAGGCTACTTATAATACAGTCTACTATATTTGCAAAACACCGATTTCTTGAACAATAAGTTATTTTATAATGCTTTTTAAATGAGTATTTGTATTTTCAGGTGGGTATTTTGCAAGTACCTTCTCATTTATGCAAATTGAACCATTTACTAGGCAAGCACAATGTTGCAAGCTCCAAATATGTACTCAAAAATAATCATTTTCCATTAAAGCATCTCAGACATTCCATCATTAGCATTTGGTACAGTAATGGCCAGAAGACTGCCTGCTTCTCTGCAGTATCTAATGAAAATGTTACCATGGTGCCAGGAAAAACAAAATGAAATCATTAAATCATTAAAGTTAAATTTGATTTAATATTAACCGAATAATTCTGTTAAATTTGAATTCAGTGCTAATGGACCAGGGAATAGATGTTCTGCTTTTCTAAAATAAAACACAAATTAAAAAGTCTTGGGATCATCTGATTTATGACTTGTTATTTAGTGCAAAAAATGGCAATGCAGAAGACAGTAAGATCATTACAGTTTTTCTCTCTAAAACACAGCCAGGGTTAAAAATAAACAATCTGTAATTCTACCATGTCTTTAGGACCAAGTTATCAAAGAAATTATAAAGAAGATGATTGTGATATTTAATTCTCTCCATGTAACCCATCAGATAATGTGCCAAGATTTCTCCCCTTTTTCTTAACATTGAATTTGCATTTTCAAATCTGTTTATGGTGTCTTTGTTGAGCTTCATTTAAAATGATGCCTCTTCACCTCCTCCCCATCAGTTTGAAGGGTAGCCATCAATATTTCTGGTCATGCATATTGATGGAGAGGGCAGGGATGGGCAACCTTAAATAACTCCTTTCCTATGTGATTCCCTCATTTTCAAAGAATTAGATTATCATAAAGTACCCTTAATATTGTCTCTATGCCAATTACAACATAACCATTCTTTGATGATCCAGAAAGCACATCAGAATCTTGAGTGCTGTCACTTGAGACCTCCAAGTGATATCTGGACAAATCTTTGCATGATGGGCTGGGGAAGAACAGAGAGAACGGAAGAGAGTTCCTTGGAGAATAGGCGAGGAAGTGAGGAAAGACAGAGAATGAGCGACAGAGAAATTTCCGCTTTAAAGATATGCATTACTTAGATCCAGGATACATATGACATTGCAGAAGTTCTCAAACTCCGTGCAAATTATTGGGAAAACCAACACAATGGTGGCCAGCACGTGACCGTTCCTAGGTCAACACATAGTTGAGGTCAGTTCTTTAAATAAAAGTAGAGCAAGTTTTAAATAGTACAGCATTTAGGAATGAGTGGATTTGGCAGGCGGAGAAGAGACACAGAAACTAAAAATACTCTACCTGTATTTCTTGCTCTCAGGGCTTCAAGGATGTCAGCAGCAGCCAATTCTCCCAGGACGTTGTTTCCAAGGTCAATTTCCCTTAAATTGGCAGAATGTTTGATCAGGCTGCCCAAAGAAAATGACAAAACAAAATGGCATTGTGCCAAAGATGGTTATGCAAAGAAATCTAATGCAGTAATTTTGGGGTGTAATCTCTCTTTTTAGGACTTGCCCCCTCCTTACTTCCATTCCCTAAGAAGGTACACTGACTCTAGCACCAATCTGAGCCTGGAAATAACATGAATCCAGTTTTTTTCCAGGTTAATCCCCACAGCTTGGGTGCTTCTCTTATGTAAATTAGTAGGAGAAGGATCTTTAATTGCCTTAATTTTTTTTTAATTTATTTTTATTTTTTTTTATTTTTTAGGAGGTACTGGGGATTGAACCCAGTATCTCATACGTGGAAAGCAGGCACTCAACCACTGAACTACATCTGCTCCCCAATGAGGGTTGGTTTTTGTTTGTTTGTTTGTTTTTAGGAGGTACCATGGATTGAACCCAGGACCTCATATGTAGGAAGTAGGTGCTTAACCACTTGAGCTACATCTGCTCCCTTAGATTTTTTTTATTTTATATTACATTAGTTGTATTTTTTCCATGTAACTCCATATTCTTAAAACCTTATAATAGAAGAACATTCTTGCATTTGTACTATTAACCAAAATCATCATCCACCACCAAAATCACTGTTATACAGTTCCTAGATTATCTTCTAGCTCTCTTTCAATTGACATTAACCTCCCTAGACTACTCTATTATACTCACTATAATGTGACAATTCTATTTCCACACATTTACAATCCACCTTATTAAACATTCTACATACATTCAGCATCAGCTTCCCCATCTCAATCTACTTTCTATTTCCTAGTGGCCTATATACTCTAGAGTTTAACTCCATGACTTTACTCATTGTGCTTAGTTCATATTAATGAGATCATACAATATTTGTCCTTTTGTGTCTGCCTTATTTCACTAAACATAATGACCTCAAGGTTCATCCATATTGGATGCATCCTGACTTTGTCTGTACCTGTCCTTGCTTTCACTTCTTCTGAATATGCTTTTAGAAGCGGGATTGCCAGATCATATGGCAGTTCTATCTTCAACTTCCTGAGGAAATGCCAAACAGTCCTTCACAGGGGCTGCCCCATTTTACATTCCCACCAACAGTGAAGGAGTGTTCCTATTTCTCCGCATCCTCTCCAGCACTTGTAGTTTTCTGTTTTCTTTTTTAAAATAGTAGCCATTCTGTAAGGCGTGAAATGATAACACATTGTAATTTTGATCTGCATTTCCCTGATAGCTAGTGATATGGGTATCTTTTCATGTGCTCTTAATCCATTTTGTATTTCTTCTTTGGAAAAATGTCTGTTCAAGTGTTTTGCCCATTTTTAAAATTGGGCTGCTTGTCTTTTTATCATTGAGTTGTATGATCTCTTCATATAACATGGAGCTCAATACCTTATTGAAAATGTGCTTTCCAAAAATTTTCTCCCATTGAGTAGGCTGCCTTTTCACCTTCTTAATAAAGTCATTTGAAGCACAAAAATGTTTAATTTTGAAGTGGTTTTTATTTATGTTTTTCTCTTTCATTGCTTGTGCTTTGGGTGTAAGGTTTAGGAAGCTACCACCTTCCACAAGATATTGAAGACATTTCCCCACATTTTCTTCTAGGAGTTTTATGGTTCTTGCATTTATATTTAGGTCCTTGATCCATTATGAGTTAATTTTTGTATAAGGTGTGAGATAGGGATCCTCTTTCTTTCTTTTATAGATATCCAATTATCCAAGTACCATTTGTTGAATAGACAGTTCTGATCCAGCATGTGGGTTTGACAGCTTGACCTTAGATGTGAGGGTCTATTTCTGAATTCTCAATTCGATTCCATTGGTCAATATGTCTATCTTTATGCCAGTACCATGCTGTTTTTGCCACTGTAGCTAAGTAATATGATTTAAAGCCAAGGAGTAAAAGTCTTCCAACTTCATTCTTCTTTAAGACATTTTTGGTTATTCGGGGCCCCTTACTCTTCCAAATAAATTTGATAATTGGCTTTTCCATTTCTGCAAAAAAGGCTGTTGGGATTTTTATTGGGATTGTATTGAATCTGTAAATCAGTTTGGCTAGAATTGACATCTTAATGATATTTATTCTTCCAATCCATGAACACAGATTGTTCTTCCACTTATTTAGGTCTTCTTTGGTTTCTTTTAGCAATGCTTTGTATTTTTCTGAATACAGGTCCTTTATGTCCTTGGTTAAGCTAATTCCTAAATATTTGATACTGTTAATCGCTACTATATTTTATTTTATTTTTTTTACCAGGAGGTACCGGGGATCGAACCCCGGTCTCTCCATATGGTAGACAGACGCCGAACCTCTTGAGCCACATCTGTTTCCCTAATCGCTACTATAAATGGATTTTTTTTTCTGACTTCCTCCTCAGATTACTCATTAGTAGCATATAAAAATGCTACTGATATTTGCATATTAATCTTGAATCCCACCACTTTGCTGAACTTGTATATAGGTTCTAGTAGCTTTATTGTGGATTTTTCAGGATTTTCTAAGGATGGGATCATATTACCAATGAATGGCAATAATTTCACTTCTTTTCTTATTTGGATGCCTTTATTTCTTTTTCTTGCCCAAGTGCTCTAGCTTGAACTTCTAGCGCAATATATATATATTTTCATTTCTTTATTTTCATTTCTTTATTTCTTTATTTATTTATTTAATTTTTTATTGTGGGTAAAAATCACATTTTTCACAATGCATACCAATATTTGTAAAATGATATATAAATATATATGCATATATGTGCATTTGCTTACAAAAATGTTATTTATATATATATATATATATATATATTTTTTTTTAAGAGGTGCTTAGATTACCTAAATATTACATGGAACCTACAGAGATTCCCATGTCCCCACCTCCCACACCTCCCACCATATCCCACACAAACGTCTCCCACAAGTGTGGCCCACCACCCTCAATGGACTTACACATCTTGGGGCCTTGCCATCAACCATAGACCACAGTTACATCGTAGACCACACTCTCTCCCACACAGATCTGAATGATGTGTGCTGATTTAAAATGGCCTACATCCGTTGCCACAACAGCACTCAGGACAACCTCCAAGTCCCGATAAAGCCTCTCTATTTCAACTGCACATCCCCTCCCTGCCCTGAAAGTGTCCAGTTGCCACCGGCTCCACCTCACTGTTATAATTTCTTCCATTGCTAGAATCACCATATGTGTACAACAGAATACCATTAAGTCCACTCTAGTCCATAGTTCTTGCCCTAATCCTGAGGGGACTGGGATGGTGATGTCCACTCCACCTCCAAGTGAGAGAGGGCTTATATCCCATGGATATGGTGGGTGGCATGATCCTACATGCAGATGCAGGCCCTCTCCATTCCCTAGGATGGCCGCTGCCCATCGTTGTCTCCTCGCCAGGTGACTTGGATGAGTCCATTGAGTCTAGCGCAATATTGAATAATAGTGGTGACAGTGGGCATCCTTGTCTTGTTCCAGTCTCAGTGGGAAAGCTTTCAGTCTTTCACTGTTGAGTACAATGTTAACTGTGGATTTTTCATATATGTGCCTTACCTTGTTGAGAAATCTTCCTTCTATTCCAGTTTTTTTTTTTTTTTTTTTTTTTTGGAGTGTTTTAATCAGGAAAGGATGCTGTATTTTTTCAAATCAATCAAGATATCACGTGATTTTTCTTCTTCAATTTATTAGTGTAGTTTATTACACTAATTGATTTTCTTAAAAAAAAATTTTTTTTATTTTAAAGAAGCTTTAGAATACATAAATGTTACATAAAAAATATAGGGGATTCCACCCCCTTCCCCTCCTACACTTTCCCACATTAACAACGTCTTGCATTAATGTGGTACATTTGTTACAATTGATGAACACATACTGAAGTATTGTTACTAAATGTGGACTATAGTTTACATTATAGTTTATACTCTACCCCACACAATTTTATAGGTTATGGTAAAATGTAAAATGGCTGTATCCGTCATTGCAATGTCATGCAAGACAATTCCAAAGCCCTCAAAATGCCCCCATATTACACCTGTTCTTCCCTTTCCCTCCCCTCAGAACCTCTGGTGGTCACTGCCTTTATATCAATGATAAAAGTTCTTCCATAGCTAGAATAAAAATAAGTCTATAATAGAATAATAACAAGCCTACTTTAGTCCATTGTTCATTCCCCAATCTTGAGGATTTGGAGATGGTGATGCCTACTCTGCTTCTTATTGAGAGGAGGCTTAGATCCCATAGGGCAGATGGATGAAACTATCTTGCCTGCAGTTGCAGACACTCTCTGTTCCTTGGGATGGGCATTGTCCACCATCATCTTCTTGTTAGTTGTCCTGGATGAGTCCAATGAACTGAGATTCAGGGCTCAACTGGCACATGAACAGACCAAAGATTTAAGTCACTGGGACATATATTTAACAAATATAGTGCTAATTATAGGTTCAAATAAAAGGGGCAGAAGATCCATGTGTAGGGAAACTATAAATGAGTCTAACTCTGTTACACTGGGGAGCATAAATTCCAAAGTAAGACCTACTGACAGGGTGCCAAATTCCTGAGCTTATCTGCCTTGCTTATAATGTCTAGATGTCTCTAGAGCCCTCAGTAGCCCTTCTGTTTGAGGCACTGTTTACTGTGGCAGTCAACTAATTTCTGTGTGTTGAACCACCCTTACATACCTGGGATAAAACCCACTTGATCGTGGTGTATAATTCTTTTAATGTGTGTTTAGATTCAGTTTGCAAATATTTTGTTGAGGATTTTTGCATGCATCTATATTCATTAAATTAGTCAGTAATTTTTTTTTTTCTTTAAGATTTATTTATTTACTTTAGCCATTTTAAATCCCCCCTTCCCCCTTTGCTGCTTTGTGTCCATTCACTGGGCAATTCTCTGTGCCTGTTTCCTGCCATCTCTTCTCATCCTCCTCCTCCGGTCTTCACCAGGATTCGATCCTGAAGACCTCCGATGTAGGAGAGAGAGGTGTTCTGCCACCTGTGCCATCTTGGTTCCTGGTTTTTTTTCCGGAGCTTTTGGAGCATCTTGTCTTGTCTCTCCCCTGCGTCTCTCTCCTGTTATGTCATCATCTTGCTGCATGGCTCCGGGGCCTGGCGGCTCACCGGCACACAGAGCCTGGCAGCCCATGAGCCATATATATATATATATATATATATATTTTTTTTTTTTTTTTACCGGGACGTCCCGGGGATCGAACCCAGGTCCCTCCATATGGCAGACGGACACCCAACCATTTGAGCCACATCTGCCCCCCGCCCTTGTAATTTTTTCTCTTTTTTTGTAGTATCTTTATCTGGCTTTGGTATTAGGGTAATGTTGGTTCATAGAATAAGTTTGGTAGTGTTCCTTCCTGTTCAATTTTTTGGAAGAGCTTGACCAAGACTGGTCTTAGATCTTCTTTGAATGATCGGTAGAATTCACCTGTGAAGGCATCTGATCCTGGGCTTTTCACTTTTGGGAGATTTTTGATGACTATTTCAATCTCATTACTTTGATTGGTTTGTTGAGGTCTCCTATTTCTTTTAGGATCAGTGTAGGTTGTTCATGTGTTTCTAGGAGTTTGTCCATCTCATCTACAATGTCTAATTTGTTGGTGTGCACTTGATCATACTATCCTCTTATGATCACCCTTATTTCTGCGGGGTCAGTGCTAACGTACCCCCCTCTCATTTCTGATGTTATTTATTTGCATCTTCTCTCTTTGTCAGTCTGGCTAAGGGTTTGTTGATTTTGTTGATCTTCTCAAAGAACCAACTTTTGGTTTTGTGAATTCTCTCTATTCTTTTTTTTTTTTTTTCTCAATTTCATTTATTTCTGCTCTGATATTTATTATTACTTTCCTGTGGCTTGGTTTGGGATTAGGTTGCTGGCTTGTTTGTTTTTTCCCTAGTTCCTCAAGGTGTGCAGTTAGGTCTTTGATTTTAGCTCTGTCTTCTTTTTTAATGTAAGCATTGAGGGCTATAAATTTCCCTCTCAGCATTGCTTTTGCTGTGTCCCATATGTTTAGAAACATTGTGTTCACATTTTCATTCATCTCAATATATATAGTTATTTTCTTGCAACTTCTTCTTTGACCCACTGGTTACTTATGAGTGTTTGGTTTAATCTCCATATATTTCTGAATTTTCCTTTTTTCTGCCTGTTATTGATTTCCAGGTTCATTTCATTAAGATCAGAGAAAGTGCTTTATATAATTTCAATCTTTTTATATTTATTGAAACTTGTATTGTGACCCATATATGGTCTATCCTGGAGAAGGATCCATGAGCACTTGAGAAGAATATATATCCTGTTGTTTTGAGGTATAATGTTATATAAATGTCTGTTAGGCTTAGCTCATTTATCATATTATTCAAGCTCTCTGTTTCCTTATTTATTCTCTGGCCAAATGTTCTATGCAATGCTGAGAACGGTGTACTGAAGTTTCCAACTATTATTTACAGATGTATATTTCTCCCTTCAGTTTAGCCAGTGTGTACCTCATGTATCTTGGGGCCAAGATACATAAATATTTATGCAGGTTAGGTGCATAAATATTTATTATAGTTATTTCTTCTTGGTGAATTGCCCCTTTTATCAATATATATAGTTACCTCCTTCATCTCTTATAACAGTTTTGCATTTAAAATCTATTTTGTCTGATATTAGTATCTCTACTCCAGATCTTTTTTGGTTACTGTTTGTGTGGAATGTCTTTTTCCAACCTTTCGCTTTCAACCTAATTGTGTCCTTATGTCTAAGGTGAGTCTCTTGTAGACAGCTTCTAGATGGCTCATATTTTTTTATCCATTCTGCCAATCTGTGTCTTTTGATAGGGTAGTTCAATCCATTAATGTTTGTAATTACTCTAAAGGCATTTACTTAGTTCATCCATTTTATCCTTTGGCTTTCCATTGTCATATCTTATTATTGTCTGGCTTTTTACTCTTTAAGTTACCCTTACTAATAATCATCATTTCTACACTCTTCTCTGAGTCTCACATCCTTGTCCTTTCCTTTCAGGCCACAGCACTCCCTTTAGTATCTTTTGTAAATCTGGTCTTTTGGTAACATACTCTCTCAGTTTTTGTTTGTCTATGAAGACTTTGAACCCACCCTCATTTTTGAAGGACAGTTTTTCTGGATAAAGAATTCTTGGCTAGCAGTTTTTCTCTTTCATCATATTACATCATACTACTGCCTTCTCACTTCCATGGTTTCTGATGAGAGATCAGCACTTAGTCTGAGCTTCCTTTGTATGTGATGCCTTGCTTTTCTATTGCTGCTTTCAGAATCCTTTCTCTATCTCTTGTATTTGTCATTCTGAATAGTAGGCATCTCAGAGTAGGTCTATTCAGATTTATTCTGTTTCGGGTGTATTGTTCTTCTTGGATATTGATATTTACATCTTTCATAAGGGTTGGGAAATTTTCTGTCATCATTTCCTCAAATATTCTTTCTGCCCCTTTTTCATTCTCTTCTCCTTCTGGGACACCTCTAACATATTTGTTTGTGTGTTTCATGTTGCCATCAATTCCCTGAGAGCCTGTTCAATTTTTTCCATTCTTTCTGCTGTCTGTTCTCCTGTTTTTTCAAGTTCAGATGTTTTGTCCTCAGTTTCACTTATTCATTCTCCTAACATGTCAAATCTGCTGTTATATGCCTCTAATGTATTTTTAAACTCATCCATTGTGGTTTCATTCCCATAAGCTCTGTTGCTTTTCTGTGTAGGCTTTCAAATTGTTCATTATGCTCATTTAGTCTCTTTAACTTTTTAGCTATATTTTCCTTCAACTCCTTGAATTGATTTAGGAAATTTGTGTGATTATCATTGATTAATTGTCTTACATCCTGTGTCTCCTCAGGATTTTTGTTTTCTTCCTCTGGCTGGGCCATCTCTTCCTGTTTCTTAGTATGGCTTATAATTTTTTGCTGATGTCTTAAGCTTCTAAATATGCTGGTGAATTTACTCTGACAGTTAACTTCTCTCTCTTGCTTAGTAGTTTTGTTTCATGATTCTTCCTTGATTTTGAGAGCAACTTATTCTAAGCCTTTAAAATTTTACAGCTTAAGTTACCAAAATAGGGCCAGGGACCCACTAATGAGATGCAGATCAGATCCAAGAGGTCTGGGCCATGAGAGACTCCAAAAAGCTTTTTTTTCTTCTTGCAGTTTCCTGGCTTGCCAGCAGATAGTGTTCTTTGGTGAATCTTTCTGCAGAGGTTTCTCTTTTAACCTCCACTTGCCTGTGATTCTGCTCGCCAGAGCCAAGATTCAAAGCAGGCTCTGCTGGCCAAACTCACTGAGTGGAAACCATTTTCCATCTTTGCTGCACCCTCCCTCTTCCTAGGGAGGAAGATGTCTGTTCCCCTCTCACCCTGTTGGCTTCATAGAATGAGTTTGTTGAGTTGGCTGCATTGAGCCACAAGTTTTACCAGGCTATTTGCCTTAAGGGTGAGGGGTCAGTTCCATTCCTGGCTGTGGCAGCTAGTAACTCACAGTTTTCATTTGGGCTTCTTTGTCTCTCTGTCTCTTGCCCTCCTGGATGATATGCAACACTCTCCCAGTCCGCAAATCCCAAAGCAACTCCCTTAGACAGATTTTTGCCCTTCCTCTGTTGTTTTTGTAAGCTGAGCCCAGCCTACCTATTCTGATGCTGGAAGTCACAGTTGCCTTAAATTTTGTCTTGAGATCATTAATCTATTCATATATTTATTCAAAAGAGATGCTGTGATATTGTACAGGGCTTCCCAACCTTGTAGAATTTCTGCATTAGTAAAATGTCAAAAAAAAAAAAATTGGGAAATGACAAAGGTTTGGCAACTTCAGTACAGAAAATAAATAACAACTGTCACCTAGCAAAACCATAAAAGCAAAAACATTACATAAAGTTAAGAAGGGCATACTCTCAAAATAAAGGACCACACTTTACAATAAAAAACTTTAGCTTTATGGCAAATGCAGTGCATTGGTCTTTATTTTTCAAATGTCTTTGAGAACTATTGCACATTCCTTTTAGTTCATCTTCCCAGGGAGGCGCTTTCTTAACTTGCTCAAAGGTACCAGCTGAGGCCCTGGGTGCTGTATTTAACATCTAACCTGCATTATCTCATTTACTCCTACAACAATCTCTTCAGTCTAATGCTCTCCCAATGGAGCTATTTTGGCCACATCCTGCAATAATTTCTTGAGGTGAGCACTATTATTATCCCCATTTTTATAGGTAAGGAACGTGAGGTATAGACAGGTTATTTAGCTTGCCTGAGATTACACAGCTAGTAAATGACAGAAGGGATGTGAATGCTGGGCAGTCTGCACAACAAAATCATGGAATGTGATTCAGATAGTCCAAGAATAGATGCCTTTAGTCCCCAGTAGTTTCCAATTCTTACGCATTAAAAAAAAGAACAAAAATATTTAAATCTTTCATATCAGAACTGAAAAACCATGGCACAGAAACCCCATGGCACTGTGTGGATGCACATTATTAGTGGTATTTACAGATCCTGTCACTCAGGGTGGCTTCATGGATGTGCAACCTATGCAGTCACAGGGGACTTGGTTTAATGCTCTGCTGTTGCCATTTTAAAATTCTTAATGCTTTTTGAACCAGGTCCCACAAGTTTTCATTTTGCACTGGGCCCTGCAAATAATGTAGCTGGTCCTGCTGTCACATTTAATGTAGTCAGAGCAGAAGACAAAATATGACAAAGGGTCAGCCTTAAGTAATTGGACAGGTCCTGTCAGCACCGTAGACCATTGCCAGATGAAACCTAACTAGGGAGGCCTGATTCATGGGAGGAAGACCCAGTCAGGCCATTTGGCCCCTGTCTTAAATTCAAAGAAGCCACAGATACTGGTTTTGGGCATAGACTTAAGCAGCAGAGCTAGGTAAGGACTCTTCACTAACAAAAGGCATGATGTCCCTTGTCTCTGGACTAGCTAATCTAAGGGCAGGGGTGGGCCCAAGGGGTAGAAGCATGGCTGGGTCAATTGGCAGGCAGGAGGTTAGCTGTCCCATAATCTCCATCACCAAATCCTCTCTCGACATAAATGCATTTCCATAAGCTACTCTAAGTCACCATTCAATCTAAGCAGACCCAGGAACTCACTGTGTTAACAGGTGCTCAGACAAGTTCCTTAGCTCCTTCTAACCTCCGAGACCCTCTTTCAAAGACATCGGGACCTCCAACGATAAGGGGGTAGGAGCTGTGGATATATTCCATGAAGTGCTCCCAAGAGCCTATTTGATCATCCTCCAACTCCCTCTAAGCTGGCCCAGAACAAGGCCTGTGGGGTGGGGTATAAAGGTAATGCTTCCACTTCCAAGGCACCAGCCTGCCAGCCTGCAGATGGGTGCAGAAGGAGGATGAGTGTTGGAACTGCAGAGATGGAAAAGGGGGACACAAGAAGGCTATTCTTGAGATGAGCATGTCGTTCCCAACATGAGCCACATCAGAAAGGCACCAACTACTGATGAGATGGGGGTGAGGCCAAAAGGCCCAGAATAGTTGAAAGGTGCAAAGGCCACATATACTACATTTGCACTAAGCTGTCATTACGAGTTCAGGTTGGTTAAATCACAAGGGTAGACGTAGTTGAAAGGGAATGTAAAATCAAGCATAAAAAATGGTCAGTTGAGGTAGGCTGCAGGCACCAGGTGAGGGAGTCAACAGTGATGCAAGAGGCATGAGGGTGGAAAAAACGGTGGGTTGGGCTGGTAGGGAAAAATGAGAGTGTTCAAGACTCTACAAGGTGGTAACATTTCAAACAAGGAGCTTGGCTCAGGCTTTGAGTCAGTGAAGACCCAGGTTTATTTTAGTTGTTGTTGTTGTTGTTTTTAGGTACCAGGGCTAGGGATTGAACCCTGGACCTCGTATGTGGGAAGCCAGCCCCCTCAACCCCTGAGCCACTTTGGCTCCCCTGAGTTGATTTTTTCATTTGTCTGCTTGCTATTATTTTATTTTATTTTATTTCATTTCATTTCATTTTTTTAGGAGGCACCAGGGACCAAAGCTGGGACCTCCCATGAGGGAAGCAGGCATCCAACTACTTGAGCTACATTCACTCCCAAGACCCAAGTTTGAAACCTAAATTTACAGTTACAACTCTGACATTCAGGGCAAGTGATTTAACTTCTTTGAATCTCAGTTTTCTCATCTGTAAAATAAGAGTAAGCATAGTATTTATGATCCAAGGTTGTGGTGGGAAGTAAAAAAAAACTATATGTTCAACCTCCGGTATATGTAGGTGTTTAATAAAATGAAGCAGGACTTCTGCTTTTGGCCATGATGGAATAACAGAGACTGGGTTTGCCCTCCTGCTGAAGTAATTAAAAAAAAAAACAGAGAAAATATTTTGAACACTGTTTTTCAGTCATTGGACAACAGGTAGACAGGACAATGATCCTTTTTTTTTTTTTTTTTAACAATTTATTGAAGTATATCATTCATACATGAGCATACATAAACTAGAAGTGTTCAGTAAACATTGTGAACTGACAAAACAAACATGTATCTTACAGGGCTCCCACACATTACCCCACCACAAAAACTTTGCATTGTTGTGAAACATTTGTTAACAAATTATGAAAGAGCATCATCAAAGTATACTACTAACTATAGTCCATATCTTACTCCCCTATACATTTTTTAAAAGAGTTGGTTTATTTATTTATTTACTTTTATCCATTTTT
>JAKSZT010053887.1:92373962-92534300 GCA_026826555.1 Tolypeutes matacus
TTTTATCCATTTTTACCCCCCCCCCCCCCCCCCCCGTTTTTGCTGTTTCTGTGTCCATTCGCTGGGCAACTCTCTGTGTCCGTTTCTTGCCCTCTCTTCTCATCCTTCTCCTCCTGTCTTCACTGGGATTCTATCCTCAGAACCTCCGATGTGGGAGAGAGGCATCCTACCGCCTGCGCCACCTTAGTTCCTGGTTTTTTGGCATGTCTTGTCTTGGCTCTCCCTTGTGTCACTCTCCTGTTACGTCATCATCTTGCTGCGTGGCTCGCGGGGCCTGGCGGCGCACCCACTCATGGAACCTGGGGTGGCTCACCCGCACATGGGGCCTGACAGCTCACCTGCTTGCGGGGCCTGATGGCACACCCACGCACAGGGCATGGTGGTCCGCGTGCCTTCTATATTTTTCTTTTTTAAATTTTTACCGGGAGGTTCTGAGGATCGAGTCCAGGTCCCTCCATATGGAAGACGGACTTCTAACCATTTGAGCCACATCCGTCTCCCTGCTATATCTCTTAAGGTTGACCAAAGGTACCTAGAATTACAATCTTTTCCCATACAGGATGGTCATATAATAAATCAGACTTATTTTATTACCATCATTCTAAAAACCAGACCTAGGGAGAAAAACTAGGTCTGGGGACACATGCATGGTTTCTAATATAGTGAATGTTTAGCCTATCCTGATTATCACAAAATCAGGACAGTGAGAATATTTGCATAGGACAATGATCCTTGAGAGTGGCAACACAGTACACAAGGTAAGTCCTAATGAGTGTCCCAGATTACTGCTTGGAGAGAGTTTCTGTATCATAACGATGGGAGAGGGAACCCAAGCAGAGCCTGTTGGTATTGCTGAGTTGAGGTAACAGACTTCAAAGTTTGGGGAAAGGTGGTTAGAATTTGTAAGGCAGTATATAGAAAGAAGAGAGTTTTGCAGAAAAAGAGAGCTCTGGAGATCAACAGAACGTTTACCTCAAATCTTTGTTTGAGTGCTTATCAGAATATACTTTTTGGGAAAAGTACTAAGGTTAGGGAAAGAACCACAAGATAGAAACAGGTAGAAACAATCCCTGAAGCTCATAAAGGGCTGGGAACAGTTAGTATTCCTGCCAGCCAGAGTATAAAGACCTTCTGTTACAAAGGGCATCAGTTAGAGCCTTAAGATGTTGTGGTGGTTTGAAGCTGCATATACCCCAGAAAAACATGGTCTTAAATCTAATCCATTCCTGTGGTGTAAACTCATTTTAAGTAGGACCTTTTGATGAAGCTACTTCAGTTAAGGTGTGGTCCAGCCCAATCAGGATGGGTCTTAGTCCTATGACTGGAGTCCTTTGTAAGTGAAATGAAATTCAAACACAGAGAGAGAAAGCCACAGGAAGCAAGAAGCTGAAATTCAACAGAACCCAGAAGAGAAGGGAGACACCAAAGACACCACTATGTGACAAGCTAAGGACCAAAGACCGCCAGCATGCCAGTCTTTGGGAAGAAAGAGTCACCTTCATGACTCCTTGATTTGGACTTTTCCCCAGCCTCAAACTATGAGTGAATAAATTCTCTTTGTTTAAGCCAAACTATTGCATGTTATTTTCTTGAGCAGCGTAAGAATCTAAAACAGAAGGGTATTGTCTCAGTAGTGTGACCAAATTAGCCCTTGAGTAAAGGCTAGTCTGGATCTGCCCTAACAAAGCTTTAAAGTAAGCCTCAAAATGATCCAACTGTTTACAAGCCACTTAACTGCATCACAGAACAAACACCAAAAATATTTAAAGAAATGAAAAAAAAAAAAAATCCAGCACCCAACACAAATTCACAATTTCTGGCATCCAAAGAAATTTCTAAGCATGCAAAGAAGCAAGAGCCAAGAGAAAAAAATAATCAATCAAAATACCCAGAAATGTCACTGATGATCAAATTAGTAGTAAAAGATTAAATCCTGACTACTTAAATAAATAAATATATTAGAAGTATATTCTATGTCTGTAAGAGGACAGAGAAAATTATGAACATGGTGAGGAAAGAAATGGACATTATAAAACAGACCCAAATTGAATTTCTAGAGGTGAAAAGTACAAAGTCTGAGATGAAAAATACATTGGATGGAATTAATAGCCAATTAGATACTACATAAGAAATGATTAGTGAATGTGAAGACATAGCAATAGAAACTATTCAAAGTGAAACACAAAGAAATAAAAAGACTGGAAAAAAGAACACAGCATCAGTAAGCTGTGGGGAAAAAATCAATCAGCCTAGAATACATATAATTGGAGTCCTAGAAAGAGAAGTGAGAGAAGTGGTGAAAGAAAACATATTTGAAAAATTATGGTTGAAA
Organism: Tolypeutes matacus; assembly: GCA_026826555.1. NCBI lineage: Eukaryota > Metazoa > Chordata > Mammalia > Cingulata > Chlamyphoridae > Tolypeutes > Tolypeutes matacus. Next base: position 92,376,295 of record JAKSZT010053887.1, read on the forward strand.
TTTCCTAAATTTGATGAAAACTATACATGATATATATAAGAAGCTCAACAACCCCAAGCAAAAGAAACAAGAAGAAAACCACACTAAGGCAAATAACTGTCAAAATTGCTGGAAACCAGTGAAAAGAGTAAGTCTTAAAAGCAGCAGAAAAAAAGACAAATTATATACCGAGGAACAAAGTTACAAATGGCAGTAGACTTGTCATCAGGAATAATGCAAGCCAGGAGAATGGAACAACATTTTGAAAATACTAACAAAAATTAAAAAGGACAACAAAGAACTCTATACCCAGTAAAAATACCTTTAAAAATGAAGGCAAAGATTTTTTTCAAACATCAAAAGCTTAGAGAATTCAACATCAGTATAAGAAATGGTAAAGTAAGTCCTTCATGTACAAGGAAAATGACAACAGATAGAAATTTGGATATATCCAAAGGAATGAATAGTACCATAAATGGTAGACATAAGTAAATATAAAAGACTTTCCCCTCCTATTTAAAACAATGTATGTTTTCTAATTTTTAAAAAATCACTGCTTAAATCAAGCATAATGCATTCTAGGGTTTATAAAATATGTAAAAATGAAATCTGTGACAATAATAGAAGAAAAGATGGGAGGGGAAGAGAAGTATACTGTTGAAAGATTCTTATACGATAAGTGAAATAGTATAATATTATTTGAAGGAAGCCCATGGTAAGTTGGAGATGAATACTATAAGTGCTAGAGCAAGCACTACAAACCCCCAAAAGACAAAGATGTATGGCTAATGATCCAATAAAGGATATAAAATGAAATAATAAAAAATACTCAAGCCAAAAGAAGGCAGAAAATGAGTTAAAACAAAGAACAGATGAGACAAATAAAAAAGAAATAGTAAGATGGTAGACTTAAAACTCAGCCATATTGATAATCATATTGAGTGTGAATGGTCTAAACATACCAATTAAAAGGCAGAGATTGTCAGATTGGATAAAAAGAAAGACAATTATACGCCACATAAAAGAAATCCAATTTAAATATAAGAATATAGATAGGTTAAAAGTAAAAGTATGGCAAAAGATATACCATGCTCTTAATCAAAAGAAAGCTGGAGTGGATATATTAATCTCAGTGAAGTCGATTTCAGAGCAGGGAAAATTACCAAGGATAAAGAGGATCATTTATAATGATAAAGTGATCAATTCATCAAGAAGACATAATCCTAAATGTTTATGCACCTAATACATGAAGCAAAATAAAAACAAAATAAAAATAAAAAAACTACATGAAGCAGAAACTGAGTAAACTCCAGGGACAAATAAAACAAAGACCCACATCCCTTCCTTAATAACTGATAGAGCAAGTAAACAAAAAATCAAAAAGGATGTGGAATATTTGAACAACACTGTCAACCAACATGACCAAAATGACATTTATCGAACACTCCATCCTACAACAGCAGAATACACATTCTTTTCAAGTGCATGTGGAATATTTACCAAGATAAGCCATCTTCTGGGCCATAAAAAGGTCTTAATATTTTTAAGCAGTTTGAAATAATACAGAATGTGTTCTCCAACCACAACAGAATTAAATTAGAAAGATATCTGGAAAGTCCACAAATATTTGGAAACTAAATACTTTCTAAATGACCCATAGCTAAAAAGGAAATCATAAGAGAAATTTAAAAATAGTTCAAACTCAATGAAAATGAAAATACAACATATCAAATTTGTGGGACGCAATGAAAGCTTAACACTAATATAAACACTTAATTAAAATAGTAGAAAGTTTAAAAAAATCAATGAATTAAGCTTCCACCTTAACAAACTAGAAAGAAAAGAGCAAATTAAACCCAAAGTAAGTAGAATAAAGGAAATACTAAAGATAAGAGCAGAAATCAATGAAATTGAAAACAGAAAAACAGTGGAGAAAACTAATAAAACCAGAAGCTGTTTCATTGAGAAGATCAATAAAATTGATAAACTTACAGCCTGATTGATCAGGAAAAAGAAAGAGAAAAGACACAAATTAACAATATATGGAATGAAAGAGGGGATATCAATGAAGTTTCTACAGACATTAAAAGGATAATAAGAGAACATTAGAAATCACTTTGTAGCAATAAATGCAATAACTTAGATGAAATGGACAAATTCCTTGAAATGCACAAACTAACAAAGCTCACTCAAGAAAAAAAAAAAATCAGAATAGCTCTATATCTATTAAAGAAATTGATTTTGTAGTTTAAAATTTTCCCATTAGGATTGTGGCTGAAAAGGGTAGTCTAGGGATGTAAATGTCAATTGAAAGAAAGCTAGAGAATAATCTAGGGATTGAAAAACACAGTGAACCCAGAGGTGGATGAGAATTGTGGTTAATTGTACAAACATAAGAATGTCCTTCTGTGAACTAGAATGGGTGTATGTCGCTATTGCAGGTGGTGGGAATGTGAAGAAGCATGGGAGAAATACAATTAATGTAACCTATGGAGTATAGTCAACACAATACTGTAATATTTTTGCATCAATGCCAAAGATGTACTGTGTTAATAATGGGGGGGGTATGGAAAAAATATTCCAAATGTATGCTATGGATCATAGTTAGTAGTAATAGTCTGATGATATTCTCTCATTATCTGTAAAAAATGTTCCACAACGGTGTGGTATGTTGCTGAAGGGGTGCTATATGGGAATTCTACACATGTGCATGATTGTTTTGTAACTTCACAACTTCTGTAATAGAAATACATATATATATATGTAAAAAAAATTCCAAGTGAGTTTTACCAAGCATTTAAGGAAGAAATAATGCCAGTTCTATACAAACTATTCCAAAAAATTGAAGAGGAAACACTTCCTAACTCATTTTGTGGGACCAACATTACCCTGAGCCCAAAACCAGACAAAGATGCTACAAGAAAAGTACAGAACCATATTCCTCATGAATGTAGATGCAAAAACCCTTAGCAAAATTTCAGCAATACACTAAAAGGATACCATATCAGCAAATATCAAATTCTGCAATACATGAAGAGGGCAATAAAAATGAAGTTTATTATTATAATTATTACAAAAATAGCAACAAGACTAGCCATGTTGGAAATCTCCACATCTTCCCTGAACAAGGAAGTAAAGTATATTAGAGAAAGAATGTTTTGCTCCTAAAATAATAAATAGCAATCAGTCAAGCCCTCAAGCCTCAAACCTTGGCTTTGCCCTGTTGTTCTGTGTCCCAACATGCCCCAAGTTCTGACTGCCTGGATGGGGCTGCTGGGAGCCTTCTCCATCTAGCGAACTTCTCCTATATTAGCTGCAGACATTCTGACTTGGGTTTTGGCCCACTGGGGATGTGGATTTAGTAGAGCTGGATGGGGAGATGCCCAAGATTGTCAAGAAGCTTTCCAGATTAGCTATGCCTTCCTAAGGAGATTGGGACACCTTTATACTCAAACAGAAAAAGAGTTTTTGCTCTCGAGTAGGCTGCCCTTCTTCCTCAGGTCCCATTGCTTGCATTTTCCATTATATCCTAACTGTAGGGAAGAAAAATCTGGAAGTCAGACCCACTGCCTTTCCTTAGTTGCCAACTTCCAAAAATGGGGCTTCTCGAGAGGACATTGAGACCACTTTATGGGTTCACACACAACTGCCTGCCACATAATTTTTATTTTTCAGGCGCTCCCTATTTAGGACCAGGTACCAAAACCAAGATGGGTCACTGCTTCCAGCTCAGAACTGGAAAACCTCACCAGGAACAGCCAAATGATGGCAGTTAAGTAACTGACCTCGTGACTTAATTCAAGCACCTACTTTTGGAAGGTGAACAAGTAAAATCTCTTAATTTGCTACTCACGATGTTAAGATATGAATGAATTCCAGTAAGTCATTTTCTCCTCCTTTTCCTTTTCCATCTATGCCATTGTCAGCCAAATGCAATTTCACTAACCAAGGACCAACTTCAGACAAACCTTTAATTTTTTTCTTGATTCCTATAAGAAAATCAGGATATTTAATTATTCATAGACAATAGTTTCCCCATTTATCACCAGCTACATTGATTACATTTTTTAAAGATGTGTATTTATTTTACTTGTGTGAATGGATACATTTTGAAATACAGTAAAGTAAAATCTCCATTTTATACTCAGTACATCCTTCATTCTTTACAACAGAAAGCCCCAAATTGCTCTGTATGAAAGGAAATCCCACCTAAGATTTAGATTGTTGCCTTGATGTTGGCAATTTTAGAAAATTAGAAATTTCTAGGAAGAGAAGGAATGAGTTGTCTGCTGATCCATTCTAGCACAAAGGAGCCTGCAAAGTTGTCATGTTTTTTGAGCTCTAGAAGGAAAAGCCTGAACTGTCCTGCCTTTGCAGACTTCATGACTGAAGTCAGAGGCCCTGGTGGCTGGTTTCCCCACAGTGTTCTCCCCAGCTTTTACGCTGTAGAGTGGCGTTATGCACACATTTAACTTACACCAGTCTGACTTGAGGAGTTTGGCAAGGGCAACACAGGAAGTGATGGAGAAAAATAGCCATGGGAGTAATGTTGGCTCATCCACTTAGCAAGTATGAGCTGGAAGATCCACATCTGCAGTCCCAAAGCCAACTTGTTTCCTAGGGGCTTCTCACAGCAAGCATCTCTCAGAGCTCAAGACCCACAGGGAAAAACATCCAAACCTCCCGCCGACTGGTGGTGAGAGAAGAAACAACGTCATCTCTGCCTATGAGAACAAGCATAACATCATCACCCTCTGAGCCTTTCTTCGTGTGCTTCCCTCTGCTTAGAATGCCCTCTCTTTTCCAGTTGAAGAACTTTTCATTCCTTCCAGAGAAAGCTCTACTTCCTATGAGGGCCGGCATTTAAAGACCAAGTATAAGTTTTCATGGAACCAGATGTTCTTCCAGGAGGTGATATTCCCACTTCTTCTCCCTCATTCTCCAGATACTTTTGGGAGCACCAGGACAGATGGACATTATAATTCTGGTTGCCGTCAGATTGTTCTGTTTAACCACTACTTAAGTGCTAATCTGTGGATGCCAAGTCCTGGTAGGACCTTCTTTGTGTTGTTGATTTTTTAAAAACTTGGTAAAAATAGCTTCTTTCCATCAACAAGAAGCATGTGTAATTTCCTGTGTAATTACCAGAGTTTTATAAACCAGAACATAAATTCTGTTTGCCTGATTACAGGATTTAAGGATGCAAAGTGTAATTAGTGTTGGATGATTCATACCTTGGACCTGGGACCTGCCCGTGAAGGTTTCCATTGTTAAGCTGTCACCCCAGGATGAAATCCCAAGTAAAATGATTTCAGGATTATAACCAGCTACTTCCTGTTTTGGAGCAAATAAATCTGTTCTGAAGATTACAGCTTGACTGTTGAACTTGGTCTTTGCATTCCTTGATGCTGCTGGCATCTCTGTGGACTGTGGCTACGATGTAAGCAATAACGCCTTATTTGGGGAAGTGAGTTCCAGTGGTACTCAGGCAAAGGTCTGGACTGATCCTGGGCTTGTGTGTGGACTGGCCATTTTGTAGTTGGGTTTTGTCTTCTGTATGTGTTTAAGTCAGGTACTGGCCCTCCTCATCCTAGAGCAGGGGTTCTTAACAAGGGGTCTGTGAGCTTGAACTGAAATTCAAAAAAACATTATTCTTGGGGGACATGTTGGTGCGGGTATGATATATTTATTAAATAATACACAGTATAGTGTGGACTTAGTAAGGGGTCCGTGGTTTTCACCTGACTGGCAAAGGGGTCCGTGGAACAAAAAAGGTTAAGAACCCCTGTCCTAGATTCTCTAGCATTAAAACATTCTTGGAGGTGATGGACTGGGCCTGGGAGGCAGAGCAGGCCCAGGTGCCAGGACACCCCTGAATCCTTACTGGGTCTTTCAGGGACTTTTGGGGCCTTGAGATGACAAGGCAGGACTAGTTGAATGGGGCTCAGGGAAACCATCTTATCTGCAGGTGACTATTCCTGACAACTTTTCAGTGACAACCAGTCTTCAGCCATCTACTGACTTTTTAAAAAAAAAAGATTTATGTTACTTATTAATTTTTCCTCACTCCCTCATTGTTTGCATTTGCTGTGTCTATTTGTTGTGTGCTTGTCTACTTTTTTAGGAGGCACAGGGAACTGAACCTGGGAACTCCCATGTGGGAGGGAGGCACCTAATTTCTTGAGCCACCTCTGCTCCCTGCTCTGTTGTGTCTCTCATTATGTTTTCCTTCTTGTGTCTCTTGTTGCATCATCTTGTTGTATCAGCTCGCTGTGCCTGCCCGTCACGTCAGCTCGATGTCTTGCTCATCTTCTTTAGGAGGCACCAGGAACCGAACCCAGGGCCTCCCATGTGGTAGGCAGAAGGTCAATCCCTTGAGCCACATTGGCTTCCCCATCTACTGACTCTTTATGGACCTGACAGACTTGTGACAATGCACAGGCCAAGCCAGACCTCACCCACTTGAGTGCTGACCGACCTCTATGCCGAGGGTTCCCCTGTTTCTGTATCCCTGCAGTACAGACTCATGGGCTCAGAGGTCAGCCAGCCTGGGGCTGGAAGACACAGAGAAGCCTGAAAGGAAATAGGCCTGAGCCCCGTTTGTTCTGTGGTTTCCAGGGCAAAGAAAAGGTATCTAGGAGCCTTATCCTGCGCTCTGATTTTCTTCTCCAAGCACACTACAGTCAAGAGCAGGCAATCGATTTTCTTTCAAGTCTAAAGCAGTGGCTCTCTAAGTATGGACCCTGGACCAGTAGCTTCAGTGTCACCTGGGAACTTGATAGAAAGACAAACTTCTCTAAGTATAGAAATGAAATGTTTTGCTTCTGTCAACTTATAAAAGGCTGATAAATGTAATGTTGTCAGGTTCTTGCAATTAGCATTGAGAGAGGAGTAACAGGCATCAGGCTTCTGATTGGAGGTTTTGACTTGTAAAGTATTGTGGAGACAACTTTCCAAGCAGCAGGCCAAAAGCCTCCCGTCCACAAATGGGAGCACATAAAAATAGTTTGGCTGTTTCCAATTGGGACCAAATGGAAACCATCTGGCCTCTTCACCCAGGAGGTTGATATAAATCAGCTAAGTATGACCCTCTGTTTAGAAACAAGTGGAACTCTTCTACCAAAGACAAACTCACCCCCCAAACAGCCAGACACCTTATGACTATAAAATCAATTGTCCAACGGTGGAACTTGTTGCTTTAAATTTTGTTTTGTGAATGCTGGAAAGCATAAAAATGTTCTGCCCTTGAAATCTATAAAATGAATAAATATTAGATACAAAGTTGTTTTCATTGATTTGAGACAAAGGATTCCTTGAGAGACAAAAGACTTTAATGGTCAGCCCAAACTCCTTGGCCTGACATGCATGGCCCTCCCTTAAGTGGCCCATTCGCTCTGGCCAGGTCCACATCCTCTGTTCCAGCTGAACCAGCAGAGCCTGCAGTAAGGCCCTTCTTCCTCACTTAAGTCCCTCCTTTTTTTTTTTTTTTTTTTTTAATTAATTTATTTTTTATTGTGGGTAAAAATCAAAATTTTCACAATATATACCAATATTTGTAAAATGATATATAAATATATATGCATATATGTGCATTTGCTTACAAAAATGTTATTTATATATATAAATATATTTTAAGAGATGCTTAGATTACCTAAAATATTACACGGAACCCCCTGGGATTCCCATGTTGCCCAGCTCCCACACCTCCCACCACATCCCACACAAACATCTCCCACAAATGTGGCCCACCACCCTCAATGGACTTACACATCCTGGGGCCTTGCCACCAACCATAGACCACAGTTCACATCGTAGACCACACTCTCTCCCACACAGTTCGGAGTGGTGTGTGCTGATTTAAAATGGCCTACATCCGTTGCCACAACGGTACTCAGGACAACCTCCAAATCCCAAAGAAGCCCCTGTATTTCAACTGCTCGTCTCCTCCCTGCCCCAAAAGTGTCAAGTGGCCACTGGCTCCACCTCATTGTTATAATTTCTTCCATTGCTAGAATCACCATATGTGTACAGCAGAATACCATCAAGTCCACTCTAGTCCATAGTTCTTCCCCCAATCCTGAGGGGACTGGGACAGAGGGGCTCCTGAGAGCTCTGGAGACACCCAGGTCCTATATAAGGGGGGATAGCCCCAGAGACTGACGCCTTATCAGTGGGCTCTATTTTGGAATCTGTGCTCCTGAGACTGACAGAATTGGACTCAAATAAGTCCTCCCTGCACATGGTTCATCAGTCCCTTCTATTCAAACCTATATGTGATGCTGAAGATTTTAGGTATACTTCCAGAGACTGGAGCCTCTGGCCTATCTATGTGCCAGGTGTGCGTGGAATTTTGGTGGAGCTGCAACTCCTACCCTACAGCTCAATGGACTCATCCAAGTCACCTGGCGAGAAGACAACGATGGGCAACGGCCATCCCAGGGAATGGAGAGGGCCTACATCTGCAGGCAGGATCATCCCACCCACCATATCCATGGGATATAAGCCCTCTCTCACTTGGAGGTGGAGTGGACATCACCTCCTTTTTTTTTGGCACTGGTTCAGCTAAGGCTTTATTCACAAGGACTTCCCTCCCTGCCTCCAGGGTCCATGTTTGGTCCTTGGTAGCTGCTACCATTTGGTTATTTGTTTCCTAGATGTGAATCTTGTTTCTAAACCGTACTCTGAATCTCTTCAAAGCCAGGAACAGGTCTCGTGCTCCACACAGAGCTGGCTCTCAATTACCATTTTCTACTGCAACAGCTGCTGTGACCAGAGAGCACCCTTGCTACATCTCCCACAGAATGCGCCCTGACAGAATTTTATTGCATCAATAGTGACTGAAAGAATGATCACAGGCAGCTTGCAGCTCTTTAAGGTCCCCAGCCTGCTCCCTGGAAAACAGTAAGGTACTGGGCCCCCCCCAGGGGCCTGGTGGGCAGCACCTGACCTCTGACTCAACATAGCTATTTAATAGCTGAAGGATGAGCAGTCATGTTGCTTTGTTTGACTTTTCTCTGAAACTATCCAACTTCTATAGGGGTTTAATATCTCCAGGGCCTACATGGGAGTGGGGGTCAAGGGTGGGGCATGGTGCACATGCGGACTCAATTTCTAGAAGGGCCTCACATTCGGACTCTGACGTCAATGCCTGCGAGATTATGCACACATTCTCGGTGTTTTTATGTGTTAGAAGAGTTATCTTATGAAATGTAAAGACTTCAAAGATTACACAATTGTTATAACCTTGTTTTGCCATTTCTTCTTCTCGACAGAAGTGGTCAGGCTCTCTCCCCAGCTTTGAGGAGCCTTGAAGTTCTCAAAAGACTTTGGCCTTTTCTGCCTTTCTGTGATGCCACGTCGGCAGCACGCTGCGATGTTTGCACTCAGTCCTCGTCCTTCTTACCACTTTGTTAGTCCAGACGCAGAGGTAGAATTAAGGGCCCAGCTCACCTCTCCCCTCAGGGGTCATTTGGCCTCATTCCCACAGGAACCCCAAACAATTCCTCTGAAAGGATTTTGGTTGAAAATATTCCCAAATGGCAACCGGCTGAAACAAAATGGTAGATAGCATGGCTCTCCCCACCCCCACCAACCTTTTAGTAGATTTTCCAAAATCTACCAACATATCCAGGGTAGAGGCTGTCCTTATATCAGACAGCAGAGACCGGGACTGTTAAATTTTCTCACTTTATACTTTTAAAAACAAGAATTTGTCTTTTTCTAATTCAGTGAGATTTCACAGAGGAGATGCAAGGATAATTCAAGGACAGAAAACACACACACTTAGAAGAATGGATTAAAATTGAAGAAGAGAAAATCAAAGGGTGAGAAGTTTCATTGTAAGGGCTTGTTGCCTCCCCCAGACTAATTGTACGGAAAGAAAGAAAATGGCCTTAAACAGAACAACACAAATTTAGAGTATCTCTAGGAGGAGGTTCCCAAAGACTGTATTTATGACACATCCAGTGATAATCTGGTGATTTTCTCTTTAGAATTTCAAAATGTTAAAGCTGAAGTGGAATTTAGGAGCCCACGAGTGCAAAGCTCTCATTTTGCAGGATAGTGTGCTGAGACCCTGGCGTTAATGCAAGTCGGGATAGAGTCCTGGTTCCCTAACACTTAGCGGCAAACCTTCAATACTTGGACACCTTTTTCATTTAGTTCAACCCTGCTCAGAGGAAGGAGAATGAACTTGGTGATTTCTTAAAATTCCTTCTAAACCAACAAGTTTCTGATTCTATGTAACGACTGTAGAAGATTTGAGCTAAATTTATCAGCTCCTGCTGATTGTTCATTGCAGATATATTCCCAAACCTCACTGGGTTCTTTTTTGATATTGGTGCATGTGCCAAAAACTAATTTCTCCAGTGGAATTGGCTAAGTTTTATTTATATGATTTATAGGAGGCCACAGACAGCAAATCTGCCTTTTTCTCCGCTTGAGTTTTTCTCTCTGTTTGGGGGTAATTAGTAGTAGAGAACATACAACTCATGAAAGGAGGAAATGATTTAGAAGATGAAGTAAATGGGAGGAATAGCTGAAACTGCAACAGCGAAAATACCTTGTTCTCTCTTTTTCTTCCCTGTTGTCCTTTCCACTGTTACAGCACCAGAGGATTTTGTAATCTGATTCAAAATTGAACTTCCTCTCTGTCTGGCTGTATGGAAAAAACAAAAAATTAATGTCTATTCAAAATCAAATGGATGGGTTTTGGCACACTTTGGTATTGTTATTGCTTTCATTTTGTGTATACTTTGGGCAGTGGCATTTCTCACGAGAGCATTATCTGACTCATAAGATGGGACTTGCTCCAGCCCCATCTTTCTTCATGTTTCTCTCCTCCAGGCTTGAGGAGAGCGTGCCACCAAGGAGAGCCACAATAATCATCCTGCGAGACCCCATGTTAATTCCTCTTTACATTCTACAGCAGCCCTTTATAAAAATGGCTCTGAATCTATGGGATTAGTAAGAACTCGTAGCTGGGATGAATGCATTTCTGGCATGTTTTCAGGAACATTAGTATACTATCACTCAGGAGTCATCCTGGACTCCCCTTTTTTTTCCTTCTCATGTCCCACATTCAATCCATGAGGAAACACTGTAGATGCAGAATCTGACCATTTCTTACACCACCTGTTCTGAGCTCCCGCCTCCTCCCACTTGATGACAACAGCCTTCCCACAGGTCTCTCTGCTCCCCGCTTCCCTTCCCTGCTGTTCTCCCCATGTGGCCCCAGAGGGCTCCTTCTCTTCTCTAAGCTAAGCCCACAGGTCCTCTGCTCCCACCTGGCTGACAGGCCCTCCTGCCTTGGGCTCTGTTATCCATGCAGGCATCTCTGGGCATGGAGAATTTAGGGCCTTGTACAGTCTGTTCCTTTTTCCCAGCATGCTCTTCCCCATTTACCTACAGGGCTTACTCCCTCACTTCCTGTGTCTGTACTGAGATGCCTCCTTTTCAAGGAGGCCCACTCTAAACTGGCCACTTAAAATCGCAGCCTACCCTTCTTCTTCCCCCAGACTCCCAAACTCTCCCTTCCCTTGCTGACGTTTTCTTTCTTCATAGCAATAATACCTTCTAACAAATTATGGAATGTGTATATTTATTACGTCTTTTAAGAATTGTCTGGCTCCCCACCCCAGTCCATATATGCGTGTATGCTGTGTTCTGGCCCCCTCCCATAGTGGCAGCTTCTCAAAGCAAGTGATCTTTGTTTTATGCACTATCCCAAGCACCTAGAAGAGTACCTTCCATTATGTGTGTGTATGTGTATATGCATATGCATATATATGATGAAGAAAAGAAGGGGCATCATTACAAAGCTTGCATTTTATACATTATAGCAAGCAATTAAGAAAAACATATCATTGGGTTGCAAGGTATTTGGGCCTCTTTGAATGTCAGCAACAGAAAGCCACTGTGTCTGACTCTGGAAGGAAGGAGAAATTACTGGGAGGTCTGAGAGAAGTTACTGTAAATTGGGAGAAGTTATAGAACAGGAGGGAAAACCAAATATTTGGGCCTTACAAATCAGTGGTCTCAAAGCATTTTTGCTCTCATACCCTCCTAAAAGGAATCGTGAAAAATAGGTAACATCTTGAACAGTTTTAGGTCGATACCTAAACTTTTCCATTATAAGTTTAAAAAATTGCAAAGGATAAAATTTCCAGAAAATTGTAAATATTGAAATTTAAAGATAATGTCATTCTTTTAAGTGGAGCAAATGGAATCCAAATTCCAAGTGATACTTACTATCATCCATTAAAAAAGCCCAACTTGAAACATGAGAACCCATCTTTAGCAATTGAAAATTTTAAATGATCACCATTTCTTCTTTTGCTTTTACTTATATTTCCACTCTACTTATTCAGTAAAATTTTATATTTCAAAGTCTTTTACAGGTCATCCTATGAATATTTAAATTGAAATTTTTTTCTTGTTATTATGAGGCTCCTAAGTGTTAAAGATTTCTTCTGAAGTTATAAATTTTTAGAAGTACACAACTGATCTATGCAACATACACATTTCACACATTTCAATAAATCCTAATTAAACACAAAAATAAAATTTTATTGAATGCATCTCTAGATGAGATGGATGTGCTGTTTTATTTGTTTTTAGAGTTAATTCATGTATTCAGTAAAGAATATTAAAGTTAGAATGAAACAGATTTCTGCATCAGTTCTATTTCTATTTTCATTGTTGTAAGTGCTGAGAAATCTTGTTCATACAAGATGGAAATGAAATAGGTTTGCCACATTTAGCCTCCTTCTCCACAAAAAAATACAGGATACCCAGTTGAATTTAATTTTTGGATAAACCATGAATAACTTTTTTTAGTATAAGTATATCCAAAACAGTAAATGGGACATATTGATACTAAATTATTTATTGCTTATCTGAAATTCAAATTTAACAAGGCAATTCTAGAAAAAGTATTACTGTAATAGCATTACTTAATTCTTTGAACTCCTAAGCTGTATGATAAAATCACATAGTATTACATGCACAAAATGTTTTTTAATGGCCTGTCAGCTTACAACTTGATTAGGTCCTCCTTCAATTTTATTAAAAGCAGAAATTGGAAGCCACCTGGAATGTAAAAACTGATTTATCACTGAGTTATTAGAGTCATTCATTTTCTCAGCACTTACATTAATATTTTGAATTGTCTTTGTTTTTTACATCCTAGGGCAGGACACTCTGCTAAGATACTGGATGGGGTGTGTGTGCCTTTCTTTTGCAAAGCCAAAGGATGAGACATGACCAAGGATGTTTTAACCATAGGCATGGAAGTTGAGACTCTGGACATCTCTTTAAACTGTCCACACACACTCCCAACGTACCCAGTTTGTTTTGAAAAGTTTTTGTGTACCCCAGTTTGAAGACTAGGGACCTGGGCAATCCTAGGAGTCTGGCAGGATGAGCTAAAGGACTGATCGGGGCAGTGTGCCCTGTTCCCCTGCCCAAGAGTCACATTTCAGGGTGGCAGGGTCCAGCCAGTGGGGCTTGGGCCCAACACCCACCCGTGGTGAGGGGGCACGGGCACCGTGCTTACCACCTCACCAAAGCTGTATCCTGGGGGGAAGGGTGGTTCCCTCAAAGCAAAATCAGAGTGCTGGTCAGCTGGAGGGAGTGGGGGCTGAGTGTTAGGTGGTCCCAAATGCTGTTGGGTTGTAGAATAAAATCAGTGCAGCTCTTTTCCCCTTTGCCGATGCTTGGATACCTTGAAGAGAGCCAGGGAATGTAAGCAATTAGGGCTTGCTGCCCTAACAGATGGATATAAAGTATGTTGTGGTTAAAAGAGAAAAGGAAAAGGGAATGGGGAGAAGTGCTCGTTATATACCGTAATTCATTTTGCTTGCCTCACGTGCCTCTTTTATTCCAACTTTCACTTAAAGTTAATCTTCTAGACCAAGACGTTAAGTCAGGATGGCAAAGCTTGAACAGAGCTTTATCAATACAGCTGTGAAATTAAAAAGGCACTGGCATGTACACAGAAGCATGAGGACTAGCTAAAATGGACTAGATGTGAATGTGAATGTGTGAGACTATCCTGGTCTCATGGTTTGGCCTTTAGGGAAGGGGAGAACTAGAAATGTACTTGTACTTGTTGTGGGTGTTGTCGTTATTGCTGAGATCCTGAGTAAAGTGAGAAACAAAAAGGCTCTGTATATCCCCCGCAGACTGCAAGTCCTGGCCCAGCTGGAATAGTTCCCACTCTGTCCAGGGTCGTGGTGCCAGGGCAGGCGCTCTTTGCTGTCAGCTTTGACAAGCCTGGCCTTTTTGGGTCCCCGGGAAAACAAATCCATAGCTCTTAGGATTAAGCCTTAACTGCACCTTCCAGCAGACACCAGCCGGGATAACTGGAATGGGAGATTTCCACACTGTTTCCCACATCCATGTCACCTCTTTACCTTTCCAATCCCATTCCTCTCATGCCTGTCCCCACTGCCACATGCCCAAGCCTTCAGGATAATGCTTTTACATTCCCAATTATTAAAAACAAAAATCACAGATGCACTTATTTATTCAGACCCCCAAGCTACAATGCAGGATTTAATAAATAGGACTATGGCATTTAACAGGAATGTTGGTAAAAATAGCAAAGGGAAAGTAATACTGGCTAATAAACATTGTTTTCCCAGCTTCCCTTTTTTTTTTTTTTTTTTTTTTTGGGGGTACTGGGGATTGAACCCAGGATCTCATATGTGGGAAACAGGTGCTCAACCACTGAGCTACATCTGCTCCCCAATGACAGTTGTTTGTTTTTAGGTGGTACTCGGGATCGAACCTGGGACCTCTTATGTAGAAAGCAGGCGCTAACCACTTGAGCTACATCCGCTTCCCCCAGCTTCCTTTTGTATATTTATTTGGTTGACTGAATTACCAAATTCAACAAATGGCCTATATAATTCTGATACCATTAACATCTCAAAATAGGTGGTAAGTGTTGTATTTATGAATCTGTTAAAGTCCTTTGCATTCATTTTCACAAAGTAGCCTTTACTTCAGCTCTTTATCTTCATTTTACCCAGCAAGTAGTGTGATTGTATTTACCAAAGTGCTTCAAGATTTTACTCTTTCCTAGGAAAAGGCTGTTGTTGCTAAAATGTTGATGATGATGGTGGTGATAATTAATATCCCTCAAGGATTTACTATGTACAAAGCATGGTGCTAACTACTTTATCTCATTTAGTCCTCACAAAGCCCATGAGGTCATTATTCTCATTTTGCAGCTAAAGAAGCTGAAGTTGGATTGATTTGGCAACTTGCCCAAAGTCACACACAGAGTAGAACTGGAACCTAGGTCTACCTCTAAGTCTGCTGCTAACCATTTGCTATGGTTTACTTTTATCAATTGTAGAAGTTTGATATTATTTATGAATTCCAAAAATAGATATTGGATTATGTTTGTAAACTGGTCTGCTCCTGTGGGCATATTAGATTGTACTAGATTCAGAAGTTTCACTTTTACTTGATTAAATTATGATTAAGACTTTGATTTGGCCATGTAAGTAGGATGTTGAGTCCCTGCCCCCTTGTTGGGCAGGGACTCACAGAGAAAATGACATGGCAGAGGAGAGAGTAGGAGTTTTGATGCTGGAGCCCCGAGAAGTAAACACACAGGAGAAGAACATAGAGGAACAGAGATGGCACCATAGACAGGGCAGAGGCCCCTGGAAGAGAGAGAGACCCTGAGAGTCTACAGCTGAACTTGTGGAGAGACCAGAGCAGCTGAGCCTGGAAAGAATTGAGCCCCAGGGAGAAAGACAAGGCCTTATGCCAGCCTATAGCTGAGATCGGAAGGAGATGGGACCACGGAGCCTTAGGAGGAAAAGAAAGGCTGAACCCTTGCAGAGACCGGCAGCCATTTTGCTCCAACATGTGGCAACAGACTTTGGTGAGGGAAGTGACTTACACTTCTGCCTTGTGATTGCAAGCTTCTTCCCCAAATAAATACCCTTTATAAAACCCAACAGCGTTCTGGTACTTTGCATCAGCACCTCTTTGACTGATTATTACACCAACTATTAAAAGTGGACAGCTTTAAACATGTGTCATAACTATTATATTTCAGTTCTATTAAAACAAATGAGAAGCCATTTACAGGGGGTTGAGCAGCTGCTGTTTTTGTCTGTCCTGCATCTGCCCTCCTCATTTTACTGCCTCTTTGGAGGACTGCCACTGCCCCACTGCAAATCACAAGATTCTGGTAGGGCCGTCAATCACAGTGCTCCACCCCTGGAAGTGGAGATGGGTGTGCCATCAGTCCTAGCCAATCATGGTTCACCATGGCCTGAGGCATAGGGATTGGTCCCAGGGGCAGGCATGTGACCCAAGGAGGGCCAATTAGAACACTTCTATGGGATTTGACACATAGTCACTGGAAGAAAAGGGCTCCCACTTTTTGGCCAATTACCAATTTTGATGCTATACCTATGGGACACCTGGCAGCCACATAACTACTTCTTGCTGCATATATACTGGTAGGGAGGAAGGCCAACCCTCAGAAGGGAAGCTAGTCCAGAGCTGCAAACTCAGGGTCTCCTGATGATGTAGTGTGAACCCCTGAATTTAGCATTTTTGAAGACAGTGCCACCCTGTGCCTCCCAGTTACCTGAGCCAGGAAGTCCACTATTTTTCCTTAATCCTCTTGAGGTTGCTGTCACTTGTCGTATAAGTATTCACTTTAACATGCTGTACTTGTTTCCTATTGCTGCTGTATCACAAAGTTAGTGTCTTAAAACCTCCATTTATTATCTTACAGTTTTGAAGTTCAGAAGTCTAAAATGGGTTTTATGGGCAAAAATGAAGACATTGGTAGAGCTGCTTTCCTACCAGAAGCTCTAGGGCAGAATCCATTTCCTTGCCTTTGCCAGCTTCAGGAGGCTGC
Organism: Tolypeutes matacus; assembly: GCA_026826555.1. Lineage (NCBI taxonomy): Eukaryota > Metazoa > Chordata > Mammalia > Cingulata > Chlamyphoridae > Tolypeutes > Tolypeutes matacus. The sequence continues at coordinate 92,393,168 of JAKSZT010053887.1, forward strand.
CTGCATGCCTGGGCTCATGGTCCCTTCCTCATCTTCCAAGCATATCATTCCAACCTCTGCCTCCATAAGCATATCTCCTTCTCTGACTCTGCTCTTCCAGCCTCCCTCTTATGATCTTTGCTATTACATTGGGCTCACCCAGATATTTCAGGATAACTTTCCATCTCAAGAGCCTTAACTGAAACCCATCTGCAAAGTCTCTTTGCCACGACAGGTCCCAGGGATGATGGGCATCTTTAGGGTAGGGGGTGTGGGGCTGTTCTATCACACTTACTTAGGCGGAAGAATCTCTGTTGCCACTTGAAAGGTCCCTGTAAACACATAGCAAAGGTTCCTCTGCTCAGGTGGCCCCATCAGCAGTTTAGTGCCCAGTTCCCCAGCACTCACCTTGGAGTGGCTGAGGGGGATTCCTGGTGGCTGGTGATGATGTGGCTGACTGGTCTTTTCTCTGCATCTCCGCATGCTCTGCTATGGGTCTGAGGAGAGCCAGGGCCCCTGAGCATTGCAGATAATTGCCCTCAAGATGCAGCTCACTGGGGAAGGGGGCAAAACACATTGTTCATTTGAGATTATCTCCAGTTCCTCAAATTTGGATTTGAGGTCTTTTCTCATAAAATCATAGGTGGTAAAACATCGACCCAGCAAACATGTCAGCTGGCCAAAAACCTGCATTCAGCATCACACCCTTGATTCTTGAGTTTAACTAAAGGGACTTTCTCTTCTCTGCTAGTTATGAAAACGGAAAAAAAAACAAAAAACAAAACTAGAGGGGAAAAACAAGATGATTAAAATAATAAATGACAAATCAGGGGATGTCATGGGCTAGTAGACTCTGTAAATAAGCAGGTTGTGCAACTCAAGATGGATCGGTACCAAGAGGAGCAGGGGAAGCTGGAGCCATGTCTCACCAAATGGCACTCTGGCTTATGAGCGAGCCCAGCCTTGGCCCGCTCTGCGGCCCCAACCCACAGTAACGCAGGCTGAGGCCCTGAAGCCTCTGGCTCTTCTCCAGGCCTGAGAAAATGCGCTCAATTTCTTCATTTTCAAATCTAAAAAGAAATGACAGGAACAAATTAGTGACTTTTAAAACCCATGTTATCCACTGGATTGTTAATTTTAAAGCACCCACCCCCCACCCCCACCAGGGCCAATTAGAGGCATTTTGCTGACTCCCAGTCTGGAATTCCAGGACCAGGGCTGGCTGTGGGGGCGGGCTGGGTCAACTGTGGTGGGCAGCTGGGTGTGGAGGAAAGAGGACCTGGAGTCTGTCTCTTGGGCAAATGGAGCAGAGGACAGTGTGAAGTACCCATTCAGGGAGACAATGGAGAGCGGGCTCTGAATCGTATACACCACAGAGACAGATGAGACGGTCCCACTGGCAGGGACAGGAGTAGTCTAGGAAGACCTCAGTGGCCCCAGGACTCTGTAAGGAGTGGGCCTTTTAAAGTATGTGCAGAAAAGGTTCATGAAGTTCAGCTGTGTCATCCTCTTGTATTGTATAGTCCTTAGAGTTTGCAAGTGAAATCATCTCCTTGATGCCAGCAAGAGCCACTGAAGAGGGTATTAGCAACATTTTATGGGTCAGGAAGCCGAGGTTCAGTAAGGTAAAGTGACATCTTCAAGGAATTTGGAATGTCAAGGCTTGAACTTTAAGACAAAGTGGGTAGACTTAACAGAAATAACTTCTAAAATTTATTAATTTATTCAATTAGTAATTGTTTGGGGCTTACTATGTGCCAGCTACAGCGGTGAGTTTGAGATGTAGCCGTGTATGAAAAAGAAGGGCTTCTTGCCTGATGGACCTCAAGGAAGACAATGAGAAAAGAACACCAGTTCCTGGAATTGCTAGTAATTTGCAATTTCACCAGTGTTGAGACCTCAGATGGTGATTCTGAGCTACCCAACCTGGACAGCCTCTAGGTGTCTTAGCATCAGCAGCACTATTTTGCCTGACAGTTAAAATAAGCTGTTTCCTGAAGGTGGGAATTCCTTCTCTCTCTGCACCAGCACAGGTCTCTGGTGGGGTCTAAAGGGTTCTTAGCAGTGGGGCTGGTCCTGCTGAGTACAGTGTGGGAAGATGGTGAGGGGCACTTCCAGGCAGACCCTGTCGTCACTGTGTGTTGTCCTGGGACCCTGGCCTTCTGCCGCCCTGCCTCATGCTCCTCTCGGAATTCCAGGAGAACTGCTATGATGAAACCCCTGGACCTCAGCAGAGCTCCCCTCTCCCCAGCTTTTGCTGATGGACTTGTCCGCAGTCACCACCAGGGCCATGACGAGACCCTGGTTCTTTAAGGGAGCTTTCGAGTCTGTGTGCTTTTCTCAGGCATGCATCATCTTTTCACCTCACAGCCTCTGGCCATCTCAGGGAGTGAGTGACGACTGGGGAAAAAGTCACAGAGTCATAGACTTTCATATCGGCATAGGCCATCTCATTATAGGCCGTGGAGGCTGCATGACTTACCCCAGATCACTCAAGAGTTCAAAATTACTTATAAGTGGCAAATTATATACCTCCTGAAATCTAGTGACAGAGGGTGGGCTCTGATTCAGACCATCCGTATTTATGTATTTACATCAGGGCTCCATCCCTACAAGCTGAATAACCTTGAATCAGCTAATTAATCCCCCTGAGTCTTTCCTCATCTCTAGTTTAGAAATCGAAATGGTACATATCTCAAAAGGTTGTTGGGAGAATAAAATGGCATCATTCATGCATCATGCATGGCACACAGTAAGCACTCAATAACCATTAGCTGGCACTTATTATTATTACCATCATCACCCCCACATGCTCCTCTTGTATGCCTGGCACCAGCCCTCTGAAGGCCACGCCTTTCTTCTCCCACTTCTCCTGGAGAATATTCAACCCCTCATCCAGGGAATTGTGGTTTACTTTATCTGAACTACCATGAAAATATATATGGACATCTTTTATGATATTCAGATCTTGCAATTCAAGAGCCTGTCTCTCTCCATTACGATACCAAAAGTTCCCTTGGGTAGCAGCCTGCTCTTATACAATACCTGTACCATCCTTAGCCACAGTGTCTTGCACAAACTGGCCTTCAATAAATATTTGTTGAAAGGATAACTGAATGATTAGAGACTCTTTTTGAGAACACTGACATTTACTCAAGAACATTAGCTCTAAGGATATTTTAGAGCATCTGCTTTCAGCGATGACTTACGAAGCAGGAGGAATACAGAGACTGCCCCTTGCTCCCTGCCCACCCCTAGAGCCAACAGCAGAACTCTGCTTTCCATCCTTACTTGCAGTAATCAAGGACAAGAGAGTGCAAATGACTGAACTGCAGGGCCTTTCCAAGTCGCCCAAGAGACCACAGATCCATTTTGCAATCAATGATTTCTAGACTGGTAAATGGGTAGGTGGTACGTCCCTTCAATTCCAGAAGCAGAGCCTAAGAATGCCAGGTCAAAAAAAAAAAAAGTGTTTACACAATGAAGACAAATATCTTCAGTGTTTCAATGTTATATAAAACCAATTGTATTAATGCATCAACTTTTTGTTTCTAAGATAGCTTTCTAATTACCCAAGGAAAAAGTGGCATGAAAATAAAATAATTGTCATTTAAACAAGAACTCATTGAAAAATTATATGGGAAACACTGAGCTTTAGCCTCGTATGGTTGTGTTTTTTGCTGTTTTTTTAGTAGAGAAGCATGCTATGCAAATCTTCTTATAACCAAATAAAAATGTTAATAGTTAAATTATCTGCCATTCATAGTTATAGATATTATTAGGACTTAGAGGTCCACTCAGAACTGCACTGTGCAATTCAGCAACGAGGTGCTTATCATATCAAAGTGTTTGGAGCCATGACAACACATCAGCTGTCTCAAGTTCTCTCAGGCCCCTTAATGAAGGAGTCTTATGGCAAGGTCATTCCTTGTGGTAACAAAGGATACCAGTGACAGTTAAATCACTACCCTAACTGATAGAAGAGGGTATTTAAAACTACAAATCATGAGAATGTCATGACACTACCTTTTAGCAATTAGGATCATCATAGCCTGAGGATTCCTCCAAATCAGAATTTGGGCCAAAAGGAGGTTTTGGTTGGGTTTGGAGGATTAGGGTTTTTTGAGGTAATGACATGTTGGTCAGATATAGGATTCCAAATTAAACCCTGGTTGAGAATAAAAAGACACTTGTAACCTTAACTGCAGAGCTGGTGCCAGAGGCCTCTTTAATGAGAAAACGCCCTGTTTGAGAGCTGGATTGAATTTCTCAAGCCGGCTTTCTGACAGAGGAGCCCGTGTGGCACGTCTGTACCTGCGCTGACAATGATCTGTGCAAAACGGGCTCTTGACGTGGCCCTGACCAGAGGTTTGTAGCCCCACTTCCTGGGATGCCAGGCTGCTGTGGGCAAGGACCAAAAGGTCCACGGGAAGAATTCTCAGCAACCTCCAGATTACCGAGGGCAACATTTTAAAAGATTGTTAAGGGTCACTTTTAACATGCACGGACAGTAGTCTATTCCCGGCAGTTGAGCAGACTGGGTACCCTGGTGACCTTCTGAACAAAAACAGCTAAAAATGCTGGTTGCATATCAAATGTGTTGATTAGCTGGCAAGTTAGTGAGAACTAGCCAGAGGTCAAAGAATGAGAGACAGTGGGAACCAAGGGGTGAGCAGGGCACTGGAGCTAGCTTTCAGAGCATTACTAAAGCAGTGGATTTGAGCCTTGGTTTTCATGGGTCACAGGGTCCAGAGGATTGCAGAGCAAACCTGTGGCCCATCACGGTGACAAGCCATTGCACGGATGTGTGGCTCAAAACATGACGTGGGGCCCATAGCATCATGCTCTTAGAGTCAGGATGAACTAGATATAAACCCATCTCTCCCATCCCCTGAGGACCTGGAGGGAAAATTGTCTATCTCAAACTGATACTTAGTAGAAGGGAAAAAAATATATATCCCCTGAGAACTCACAAACCATCACTATACAGGTTTGCAGCTTGAATTAATTCTACTCAGATGGATCAAGGAAACCTCAAATCAATTTAATGTAGCTATGTAATGATAGCACCCTGAGTATCTGGCAGAAGCAAATGTAAATCCTCCCTGGAAGAATATATCTTCAAATCAGAGCTCCAGGAATTGCCACAACTATTTTTCCAAGAAACATGAGTTTACAGTAAGAAAATAAATCACAAGACACAAAAGAAATACCACTGTAAGAGTCAGTAGCAGCGACAGACAACAGTATCAGAAGTCAAAATAGTTCAGATTATTGAGACTATTAGAAAGAACACAAAATGAAATTAATATGTCCAAAGCAATAAGGCAGTAAAATAAGAGATTGGGAAAAAAAGAGAATTACAATCTTTACTCCCTTCCTCCTCCCTAAAAGCAATTTTATGAAAATTAAATATTATGGTTTAATTTTATCTGCTTTTTTAACCTCATATAAATATAACCACACATTGCAGATTCTTTTGTACAACATTACTTCTTCTTTTATACAACATTATGTTTATGCAAGTCATCCATATATATATACCTATATTTTTATAGCTTAGTTCATTTTCATTGCTATATAGTATGGCTATTATGATTAATGCTGCCATGAACATTTTTGTACATCTCAAGGTACCCATGTAAATATATTTATGTTGGGTATATAGCTGAGGGGTGGGATTGTGGATCATAGACTTTGGTATCAGTAGATACTATTTTCCAAAGTGATTATACCAATTTACACTCCCATCAGCAGTGTATAAAAATTTCAATTGCTCCAAGTCCTTACTGACTTTGAGAGTGTGTTTTTATTTTCACTGTCCTTGTGGGTGCATAATGGTATCTCATCATGTTTTAAATTTGAATTCCCCCACTTCCTAATGAGGTTGAGTACATTTTTACATGCTTATTGGCTATTTGATATCTTCTTTTGTGAAATACCTGTCCAAGTTTTTTGCCCACTTTTCTTGTTTTTTTTTTTTTTAATATATGCTGAATATGAACACTTTCTTATTATATATGTAGCAAATACATTTTCCAATTCTGTGGCTTACTATTTCACTTTTTGAATGATGATTCTTCTTAAAGAGAAGTTCTTAGTTTTAACAGAGTCCAATTTATCATTTTTTTTCTCTTATTGTTACTGCTTTTTGTGTCTTGTTTAATAAGTCTTTGTCCACTCCAAGGTTGTGATGATAGTCTCAACGTTTTTTACAGAAACTTTAAAATTTTTAATTTCGCATTTAAACCTACAAATTACCTGGAATTGATTTTAGGGTATAGTGTGAGGTAGGGATCAGACTTCTTTATCCTCCATATTTATATTCAATTGTTTCAGCATCATTTATTGAAAAGACCATTGTTTTATTTTGGCAAAGGGCTACCAATGCAAAGTACCAGAAATGGGTTGTCTTTCATAAAGGGGATTTATTTGGGGTAAAAGTTTATAGTTCTAAGGCTATGAAGTATAGTCCAGCTTCTGGAGCTCTGCTGTGAGCAACCAGGCATAGGGCTTGTCTCTTTCCGGGCCTCCTCTATCAGTCTAGGCTGCTCTAATATTGTATTTCACCTGCAAGATATCAGGCTTATAGCTCATCTCTCTTGGGACTTCAGCTCTTTGAGTCTCTCGGGGGCTTCTCTCCTTGCAGATCAATTGTGGGTGAAACAGGAGTCCTTTCTCTCACAGGGCAGGAACAAATATGTTGACTCCCTTTTCCTGTGTGTCTTTTTCTGTGTCTCCATTTATATCAGACCCAGCAAAAGGATAGAGACTCAACCTGAGTCATTCCTTACTGACATAGTCCAATCAAAAGCCCTATATCAATTTCATCAAATAATCTAATCAAAGGGCCCTCAACTGAATTTAATGCAATCAACGGGTATCACACCCACAGGAATAGATTAGTTTAAAAACATAATCCTTTTAGGATTGATAAAATAATTTCAAACTGCCACAACCATCCTTTCCCCAATGCCCTGCATTATCATCTTTGTCATGAATTAAATGTCCATATAGGCATGGGTCTGTTTCTATTATTTTCCATTGGTTTACTTATCTATCCTTGCATCAATACAAATCTTAGTTATTGTAGCCTTAAAATAAGTCTTGATAATTGTTAGAACAAATTATCTCACTGTGTTCTTTTTCAAGATTGTCTTGCTTATGCTTAGCCATTTATTTCTCCATATAAAACTGAGAATCAAGTTCTATAAGAAAACTATTTTTGTGGCTTTTTGATTCTTCCTGCATGACCAACCATCCATCTGGGAACATTTTCCTTCTTTGTGAAGAATTCACTTTAGTATTTCCTTTATGTCAGATCCACCAGTGACAAATTACCTGTTTTTGTTCATCTGACAATGTCTTTTTCACTTTAATTTTTTTAAAGAATGTTTATATTGGGTATAGAGTATTTAGTTGGCATTCCCCACCCACCTCCCAGAATCTTGAAGATGTTAATTTACTGGTGACTAACTTCCAGTGTTGCTTCTGCTGAAAAGTCAGATGTCAGTTTTATTGTCACTTCTTTAAAATAATGTGATTGATTTTAAGATTTAAAATTTAAAATTTAAAATGAATTGATTTTAATTGTGCAAGAATAGTCAGAAATAGCAGCTACGTACAGCAGGGGAAACATAGAGAGATTGAGAGGTGAAGAATTCTTTTGTTTATTATTATTATTATTGAAATAATGAAAATGCTCTAATAATGATTGAAGTGATGAATGCACAGCTATGTGATTATACCAGATACCATTGATTGTATACTTGGGATGAATTGTATGCTTTAATAATATTTATCAATAAAATTGATTTGTTATAAAAAAATTGTAGAAGAAAAAATAAAATAAAATGTTTAAAAGTTAATTCTTTTTTGAAGATATTTTTGTTAAAATAATTAAAAAAAAAAATAAAACCAATCTTTCCATTAAAAAAAAGAAAAGAAAAGGAAGTGAAACAGCACCTCTCTGCCTGGAGGACGCTTGTATCCATGTCTTGGGTGTGTGTTTTTCTCTTTCTCTCATTTCTCAATAAACTCTTTTTAAAGGCCTAGTTAAACTGGCATGTTCTTAAACTCTTTTATGCAGCATAGACAGTGAAAATAACCAATTAACCAAGTTTCGCTATGTGGAACCTACAGAATAGGAGAAAATATTTAGCCAACTTATGGAATAGGAGAAAATATTTGGAAATCACATTTCTAATAAGGATTTAATATCCACGATATATAAAGAGATGTCACAACTCAACAATAAAAAGAAAAACAATCAGATTAAAGAATGGGCAAAAGACTTAATAGATGTGTCCAAAGAAGAAATACAAATGGCAAAAAAAACACATGAAAAAATGTTCAACATCACTAATGATTAGGGATATGCAAATCAAAACTACAATGAGATATCATTTCACACCTACCAGAATGGTCACTATTAAAAAGACAGAGAACTACAAATGTTGGAAAGGATGTGGAGAGAGAGGAACACTTATTCACTGTTGGTGGGAATGTAGAATAGTACAGCCACTGTGGAGGACTGTTTGACAGTTCCTAAAGAAGTTGAATATAGATTTGCCCGTAATCCTGCAATACCACTCCTGGATATATACCCAGAAGAACTGAGAGCAGTGACAAGAACAGACATCTGCACACTGATGTTCATAGTGGCGTTATTCACGATTGCCAAAAATTGGAAACAACCTAGGTGTCCATCAACTGAAAAATGGATAAACAAACTTTGGTGTATTCTCATGATGGAATATTATGCAGCTGTAAGACGAATTGAAGTTGCAAAGCATATGACAACATGTTTGAACCTGGAAGACATTATGTTGAGTGAAGCAAGCCAGACACAAAAGGACAAATACTGTATGAATGCATTACTATGAACTAAATATATTGTGTAACATATTGCATGATTCCATTTATATAAAATGTAAATATAAGTCAATTTATAAAGATGAAATTATATTAGTGGTTATGTAGGGCTGGGAAAGGCATACTAAGGGATGTGGAGTTTTTCTTTTTGGAGTAATGAAATGGTTCTAAAATTTTTTTATGGCGATGAATGTACAACATCGTGATTATACTAAAAGCCATTGATTATACACTTTGGATAGATCATATGATATGTGAAAATATCTCAATAAAATTGCTAAATAAATAAATTTTAAAAATGTAACATAACATGGGACTGTGTAGCATAGTAAAACTAATGTAAAATATGAATATGGGTAATATTGCATATGTAAGACAGTTTTTCTTTGAAACTGAACAAATGTTATGTATGTTCACATTACAAGATGTTAATATCAGGCAAAAACAAAACAAAACAAAACATTATGCTAAGTGAAAGAAACCAGACACAAACTACTACATATTGTATGATTCCATTTTTATAAAATGGAGTTTTCTTTTTGGAGTAATGAAATTGTTCTAAAAATTTTTTGTGGTGATGAATGCATAAACTGTGATAAAACTAAAAGCCATTGTTGTACACTTTGGATAGATTGTATGGTGTGTGAATATATGTCAATAAAACTGCTTTAAAAAATTAATTGATTTTAAGATGTTCTTCTTTGTCTTCGGTTTTAAGTAGTTTCATGATCTGTGGCTTATGTCTTTCACCAATTTGAGAAAGTTGTTATCTTTTCAGGTGTTGCTTTGCCCCACTCTCATTCCCCTCTCTTCCTGGGACTCCAATTATACATATGTTGATTATCTCAGTTATCCACTATGTCTCTTAACTTCTCTTCTGACTTTTTTTTTTTCATTTATTTTATATTTCATTCTGGATACTTCCTTCTAATCCATCATTATTTTACTAATGATCTCTTTAAATCTGTCTAATATGCTCTTAAACCCATCCACTGAGAGTTAAATTGCAGTTATCATTTCCAGTTCTAGAATGTCAATATAGTTCTTTTTTTTTTTAGTTTCTAGTTCTTTGCCAAAATTTTTTATTTTGTCTTATACTTCCCTGAGCATTGGAAGCATAGATATTTTAAAGTATGTGTCTGATAATTCCAATATCTGGAGTCCTTGTGGGACTGTTTATATAGTCTGCTGTTTCTACAGTCTGTGTATTTTTTATTCATATCGTCTTGCCTCCTTGTGTGTGTGTGTTTTATATGCTGTGCCTTGTCTTTATAAAACTGTATATAGACATAATTGGAAGCCTAAAATTATGTAATTGTCTTACAGGGATTATTTTTATTTGCCTCTGGAATCCTGGGGGTACCAGCAATTCAGAATCTGTAAATCTAATTCTGGGACTTGGGATGATCAGAAACTAAGCCATACGATCTGTCTACCTAGCTTTATTCCTAGCCTGTGGCTCTTCACAGTCCCAAACCAAAGCAAGGGGTGTTCATTAGGGTGTCCCCAGGCAATCAGTGTCTTCTAGCATTGTAGGGCTGCCAAAAGCACTGCCTAGATTCTCAGCTTCTCAACTTTAAATCATATAACCCCAGGAAAAAAAATAGTCCCTGGAGGTGTCTCTGCCTTGAGTCTCCAGCCTCCCTTGGATTCCTTGCCTAATGTGTGTGTGCATGTGTGTGTTCTATCTTATCTTGTCCTCAGTAAGGGAGTTGTTCTGAATTACCTGATTTATCCTAACCAGAAGTAAAGTCCTACATATGATTTCTCACTGGCAATTATATAAATTAAAAAAAAAAAACAATGGCTAATCTATAATTGCATACCCAAGCAAAATTATATTTCAAGAATGAAGGGTCTGTGTGCTATTTTAGCAGTCAAAATGAATGAACATGGAGAAATCTTGACAGCATGATGTGAGTAAAAAAGTAAGTAGCAAAAAAAAAAAAAGGGGGATACATACAGTACAGTTACATTTATGTACATATATGCATAAGTAATAAAAGTATGGAAGCATGCAGGAGATTGAAACACATCATCTTTAGGCTAGTGGTACCTCTGGGGAAGCAGATAGGAGGAAAGGAAGTGAAATGACACTTTAGCTATTGTATTTGTAAATATCTGCAATTTTTACACTTTTAAAAAGTATGTTACATCTGGGTAGTGGGCACATGGATTCAGTCCTATCATTTTCTTTATTTTCATATAAATTTGAAATATTTATTTTAAAATATATTGTTTCTTTAAAAAAGAAAACCTTACACCATATCAGTCAGCAACCAAATGAACTACATCTTGAACACATGATACAGTACACTTATATTTAATTTTTTAAAAGAAGTACCAGGGATTGAACCTAAGACCTCGTATATGTGAAGTGTGTGCTCAACCACCAAGCTACATTCACTCTTTATATTCAATTTTAAGGTTTGAAAGAATATTTTGAAACCCATGACTCACGAGTCTGGCAACCTCTGGGTTGTTCAGTTGAAGACCCCAGATGCAGAGCTCTTTCCCCAGTGTGTAACGCTCGTCTCGAATTGTCATGAGCAGAGGTTCCAAAGAAACTGGTAGGTAGCTTGGTGCAGAGTCATCAGGTCTTACAAGTATAAACTGGAGTATAAGAATAAAAAGGGATATTGTCACTAACAAACAGAAGAACATTTAAAATAGTTATTAATTTTGGATCAGGTGTGCATTGGAGTGGTAATTCAACACATGCTTATGAAGCTCCTCCCATGTGTGAGGCCCCATGGGAAGCCCTACAGAGCAAAGATTTCCTAGCAGGTTACTAACCAGTATTGGTTCAGGAAATCAATTGATAGGGTTGCAACCAGTTATTTTATTTTATTTTTTTCAATGAAATAGAAAAGAGAGGAAAATATCTGAGTGCATCCTATGGAGTAAGGATAACTGTTTCATGAAACTTATTTTAGTGATAGTCAAAATAAAAACGGAGACCAAACCTAATCAACCCTCTCAATATAAACAACCCTTATGGTTGTACTGATGCAGGGGAATGCCACTTAGATACCAGGCGAGGATGCTAACTATATTTCTGTTGGATAGTAATGGTAATTTTTTAAAAGGTTAGAAAACATTGCCAAAGGAAATATAAATTTTGAACAAGACTTGTTTAACCCTTATGATTATGTAGTGAAAGCTAATTGCAATACAAGTATTACAGTGGAAAAAATTAATTAGTGATATTTTACCACAAAAAAGGAGTGGCTGTAGGCAGCTCCTCCATTTATATGAGGTGGGGAGGCCTAGAGAAGGATCAACTAAAGATGGGCAGAGGAGGAAAGAGGAGAAGAGGAGGTGGGGGTAGAGGCTGAAGGGAAGGATAGGAGAGAATGGAGCAGCTGCCCTGGGAAGTGAAAATTTTGGGGAAAGAGAGAGGTGGTTGAAGAGGAATGTTTTTGTGTGTTCTTTTTGTGTGAGATGCAATATAATCATCCTCCTACCTTCACCCCCACCCCCAAAGAAAAATCTGGGTGGGATGGATTTTGAGTCAAAGTTGCCTCGGAGCAATGTTCTTTTTTTCTTTTTTTTTTTTTTAAAGCACCTACGTATGTCTAATTATTTTGTTTCATTTGATGTCTTGTTAGCACTCAGAATTTTTGGAAATCAGTAGGTATTTGATTATTAAAACACAGACTGTTCTTCTGGGCTGGTAATAGAAAAGTTGTAAAGCCACCCAGTCTGTCTTTGGGGCGCTAGGTTCCCTTCTGGTCTATTAGGTGCCTCTTCCCAATAATTGTCCATTTAATTTCAGTGCTGGCCTCTCCTCTTCTTTTCTCTTTCTTCCCAATCCCTAAATACAATCTTGGCAAAGATATGACATCAGACTTTTTCTGAAATCCACTGCTTTTTGAGTCAGAATTGTGTCTCTGTTGACCTCATTCCCAGGTGAGATGGACCTCACCAGGAGAGGTGTGGGTGAACTCAGGTCTGGGCTGATGACATGGACACATCAGTGGCCAAGAGACATTCCCTCTGAAGGGTCAGCTGGGGTGGCCAGAGTGCTGGGGAGGGCAGGGCCAGCAATGATGCCAAAAGTGGTGCCTTCGAGTGAGGCCTTCTGGATGGTGAAGTGGTGTAAGGCAAGGCATACCTGCTGGGCGGGATGGGATGGGTAGATCTGGAGGTAGGAGTAGGAAGGAAGGGGAGCTGCTAGGCAGACACTTCATGCCAGGGCAAGGCTTCAAACTTCATTCAGTGGAATGCAGAGGGGTAACACAGCCAGCTTTGGGCTTGAGGAGACTGAGGACCCATGTTCCTTGGGGGTAAACCCCAGTCAGTTCGTTTCAGAGAATAAGAAAGGAGCCCATAAACTCACCTTCTTGAGAATCTGTTCACTGTCAATACTGGCTTTCAGGTCCCTTCTGATGATTGGACACACAGATGTCTGAGACTGTGCACAATGCTTCTCATAGGTTTTTAGGAACTTTTGAAGAATAGAAACGATGGGCAAGGGTGTCCCTTTAGTTTTTCCTTTTCCTTCCTTTGTTCTTGGCATTGTTTTACAGTGTTAGATTCCACATGGATTCTGAAAGCAGAAACTGATCCTGAAACCCAACAAATATGTCTTTTTAAGGAACAGACCACATCTCCCTCACTAAAAATTAACAGATATTCCTGTATATTCCTCTCTCAAATTCTTAAAATGCTTCATTTATCTTAAAAAGAGAGTAGGGATTACTAGATGTCAAGATAGAGACGATCAAAGGGAATTGTTCAATTTCCAATTTCCATATTCATGCGTGCACATTTGTTCTTTTAGATTCTTTAAAATGAGGGTAGTACCCATGAAACAAGTATAAAGGAATTCAGTTAACATTAATATTGGATGCTAAATATTACCAAGAGCATACTGATTAAAAAATAGCATAATTATTTTTATAAACACAAATCTTGCCAGACAGTATACCATAGTGGTTAAGAAGAGGGGTTTGGAGGCAACAGACCTGGGTTTTAGCCTGGCCTTCACCACTTGAGTCACTGTATGGTCTTGGATAAGATATAAAGCCTCATTAAGTCTCCATTTCCCTGTTTGTAAAATGAATCATGGCAGTTATAAGGATTAAGTGGGATAAATTTATAAAGCACTTAGCATAATGCCTGGAACATTGTGGAAGAGTTCAATGAACTTTATTATTAGTAATGTTTATATTATTATTCTGCTGGTCATAGGCAGTCAAATAATCAGTACTGATTTTTTTCTTTAAATTATCCAGCCTGGAAGAGTTTCTCCATGTGAAGAGTTAAGGTAAAATGGCTAGGGCACTGAACTGGATTCACAGAGAAAAGGGTTTAAGGGAATTGTTGGAGTTTTCATACATGGACTGTCTCCAGCTAGAGACTGTTCAGAAATGTTGTGATTATTGGCTTATATCAAAAGGGGATCTTCTTGTTGAATCTAAGCTGGATAGAGCATTCTAGAGAAATTGGAAAGAGACATGGGGTATCGAAAAAAGCAAGCATCAAAAGGAATACCAGAACTTCTGGGAAGATGGAGGATTAGAGAGACACAGGACTTACTTCTATCACAGAAAAACAGCTAGAGGACAGGCAGAAACAGCCTGAAAAATGTGCTTTAGAGTTTAGGGCACCAGGGAAAGGCTGGACACTGCTCAGTAGAGAGACAGGCAAAGAAAAAGAATCTTGATGGGAAAACTCAGTGAGTAAATACTGCAGCTGCAGTTGCCAGTACCCATCCTCCCACCTTCAGAGGAGACAGATATGAATTCTCTGGCTTCTGTCTGGTGGCTATGGACAGAAGGAGCCTCAGGGGTCCATCTCCTCAGGAAAAGGGGGAGAGAGAGACACAGCCTAAGGCTGATTAAGTTTTTTTTTTTTTTTTTTTTTTTTTTTAAGATTTATTCATTTATTGTTTATTTCTCTCCTCCCCACCCCCTGTTGTCTTCTCTCTGTCTGTGTCCATGTGTTCTTCTGCATTTGTGTGTCTTCTCTTTAGGCGGCACGGGGAACTTATCTTGGGACCTTCTGGAGTGGGAGAGAGGTGCTCAATCTCTTGCGCCACCTCAGCTCCCTGGTCTGCTGCATCTCTCATTGTCTCTCCTGTGTCTCTTTTTGTTGCATCATCTTGCTGCGCCAGCTCTCTGCATGGGCCAGCACTCCATGTGAGCCAGCTCACAACACAGGCCAGCTTGCCTTCACCAGGAGGCCCTGGGAATCGAACCCTGGACCTCCTATATGGTAGACAGGAGTCCAATCACTTCAGCCACATCCATTTCCCTGATTAAGTTTTGACCCATAAATTTGGTCTGCTGTGTCCCACTAACCTTTCCGGGTTGGGTGGGGTTGTGCCATTGTTGGCCCTGGGAGTCAGGAGAGGACTAAAGAGATCCAACTCTCACAGACACCCTCCCTACTGACTAGGACTGGTTGTTGAGGAGGCAGAAGGGAGTAGAATTTTCCTACCTGGGAAGAGGGAGGGGGCTGTCAGCAAAGGTTGGAGAACAACCTCTGAGAAAGTTTGATTTGCGAAACTCTAAACAGCCTTGAGGGAGGGTCCTTTGTCATATTGTTGTGGTGGGTGTTGCAAGGACATAGTCCTACAAGGGCTTGAACTGAAAGGGTTGCTGAAGCGTGCCATCTGCTGGCAGACGAAAGAAGTGCAGGTGAGGAAATTAAAAGTAAATAAATATGAGATGGTTTTTCTGGCCTTTATGGTCTCCCTCCCCCAAGTCCTAGGAAGTGGGTCTGCAACCCTTTACTGGGTCCGTGGCCCAGATCTAAGCAACTAAACAGGGATAATCCTGAAGAGCAAGAACAGTTTGAGCCAAGATTCAAAGAATGGCAGGAACACTCAGCAGAAAGCCATTATATATTAATAAATCTCTAGGTGAGAGAGAAATTGAGCATCAGAGTAAACTCACTATCATAATCAGATGCCAAGACAGCAGCAAAAAATTAAAGCCATACTAAGAAAATGAAAAATATGGCCCAAGCAAAGGACTATATCAAAGCCGAAGATGAGATACACAATTTGAAACAACTAATAAATGAGGTTCATACAAACCTCCTAAATCAAATCAATGAGTTGAAAGCCAATATAGCTCAAGAGATAAAGGACATCAAGAGGACACTGGGTGAGTACAAAGAAGAATTTGAAACCCTGAATAGAAAAATATCAGAGCTTATGGGAATGAAAGACACAATAGGTGAGATCAAAAACACATTAGAGGCATAAAACAACAGACTTGAAATGATAGAATAAAGAATAAGTGATGCAGAAGACAGAATAGATGAAACTGCAGAGAGTGAAGAACACAGAGAAAAGAATGGAAAAATTGAGCGGGGGCTCAGGGATCTGAATAATAGTATGAAGCACAACAAAATACATGTCATGGGAGTTCCAGAAAGAGAAGAGAAGGGAAAAGGGGCAAAAAGAGTATTGGAAGAAATAATGGCTGAAATTTTCCCAACTCTCATGAAAGAAATGAATTTACATGTCCAAGAAGCACAGTGTACCCCTATCAGAATACATGTGACTAGACCTACTCCAACATATATACTACTCAGGTTGTCAAATGCCAAAGATAAAGACAGAATTCTGAGAGCAGCAAAGGAGAAGCAAACCATCACATACAAGGGATGCCCAGTAAGACTTAGTGTGGATTTCTCATCAGAAACAATGGTGGCAAGAAGACAATTGTATAATATTATTAGGATACTAAAAGAGAAAAATTGTCAGCTGAGAATTCTTTATCCAGCAAAATTGTTCTTCAAATATGAAGGTGAGTTTCATATTTACAAATAAAATATTCACAAATAAACAGAAACGTAGAGAGTTCATAAAAAGAATCTAACTTTCAAGGAAGTATTAAAGGGAGGCTTACAGCATGAAAGAAAAAGACAGGAGAGAGAGGCTTGGAGAAGATTGTACAGGGAAGACTATCAGAAAGTACAACAAAAGAGTAAAAAGGCAGATGAAAATAAGATATGACACATGAAAGCCAAAGAAGAAACTGGTAGAAGTAAATAATGCATTTACATTAGTATCATAGAATGTGAGTGGATTAAACTTCTCAATCAAAAGATATAGACTGATAAAAATGGATTAAAAAAAACACACGAGCTATCAATATGCTGTTTACAAGAGACGCACCTTAGATCCAGGGATACAAATCAGCTGAAAGTGAAAAGGTGGAAAAAGTTATTCCATTCAAACAGTAAACAAAGAAGAGCAATATTGGACAAAAGAGACTTTAAAAAAATTTTTTTAACTTTTTACTTTGAAATATGTTCAAACTTACAGGACAGTTACAAAATTAATACAAACCTCATACAGAGAAAAACAGACTTTAAATGCAAAAAGTTATAGGAGATGCAGAAGGTCATTACATATAAATAAAAGGGACAATCCACCAGGAAGAAGTAACACTCATACATATCTATGGACTTAACCAGGGGAGCCCAAAATACATGAGGCAAACTCTGGCAAAAATGAAGGGAGAAGTAGACATCTCTACAATAATAGTTGGAGACTTCAACACACCACTCATATCTTTAGATAAAACAACTAGACAGAAGATCAAGAAGGAAGCAGAGAACCTGAGCAATATGATAATGAGCTAGACCTAAAAGACATATACAGAACGTTGCATCTGAAATCAGCAGGTTATACATTCTTCTCAAGTGCTCATGAATGTATCTCCAGGATAGACCACATGTTGGGTCACAAAGCAGTCTCAATCAATATAAAAAGATTGAAATTATACAAAGCACCTTCTCAGATCATAATGCAATGAAGCTGGAAATCAATACCAGACAAGAAAGGGGAAAATTCTCAAATGTATTGAGCCTAAACAACACAATACTAAACAATCAGTGGGTCAAAGAAGAAATTATAAGAGAAGTTAGTAAATATATTGAAAGGAGTGAAAATGAGAACACAACTTATCAAAACGTATGGGATTAAAAAAAAAAAAACTTATGGGATACAGCAAAGGCAGTGCTGAGAGGGAAAGTTTATAGCCCTAAATGTTATACTAAAAAAAAGAAAGAGCTAAAATCAAAGAATTGATTGAACACCAGGAGGAACTAGAAAAATAATAGCAAACCACTCCCAAAGCAAGCAGAAAGAAAGAAATTATAAAGATAGAGCAGAAATAAATGAAATCAAGAAAAAAAATATAGAGAAAATCAACAGACCCAAAAGCTGGTTCTTTGAGAAGATCAATAAAATTGACAAACCTCTAGCTATACTAACAGAGAAAAAAAGAGAGACGATATAAATAAATAAAATCTGAAATGAAAGGGGGATGTTATGACTGACTCCAGAGAAATAAAAATGATCATAAGAGGAGATTATGAGAAACTGTATGCCAACAAATTAGACAACCTAGATGAAATGGACAAATTCCTAGAAACACACAACCAACGTACATTGACTCTACAAGAAATACAAGAACACTAAAAACAATTCCATTTAAAGAGATTGAATTAGACATAAAAAATCTCCCAACAAAGAAAAGTCTAGGACCAGATGGCTTTACAGGTGAATTCTACCAAGATTTCAAGAAGAATTTAACACCAATCCTGTTTGAAATCTTCCAAAAAACTGAAGAAGAGGGAAAATTACCCAACACATTTTATGATGCCAATATCGCCCTTATACCAAAGCCAAATAAAGATACTACAAGAAAAGAAAATTACAAACCAATCACTTTAATGAACATAGATGCAAAACTTCTCAACAAAATACTTGCAAATAGAATCCAACAGCATACTGAAAGAATTATACACCTCGACCAAGATTTATTCCAGGTATGCAAGTGTTGTTCAACACAAGAAAATCAATTAACCTAATATACCACATCAACAAATTGGAGGAAAAAAACACATGATCATCTCAAGCAATGCAAAAAAAGGCACTCAACAAATCCCAGCATACTTTCTTAATAAAAACACTTCAAAAGATAAGAATAGAAGGAAAATTTCTCAATAAGACAAAGGAAATGTATGAAAAACCCACAGCCAAGATCATACTCAATGGGGAAAGATTGAAAGTTTTCCCTTTAAGATCAGGAACAAGACAAGGATGCCCATTGTCACCATTCTTATTCAACACTGTACTAAAAGTTATCTAGAGCAATTAGACAAGAAGAAAATAAAATGTGAATATTCTTGCTGTCCTGATTTTGTGATAATCAGGGTAGGCTAAACATTCGTATACTAGAAACCATGCATGTGTCCCCAGACCTAGTTTTTCTCCCTAGGTCTGGTTTTTAGAATGCTGGTGATAAACTAAGCCTGATTTATTATATGACCATCCTGTACGGGAAATGACTTTAACTCTAGGTATCTTTGGTCAACCTTAAGAGATACAGCAGGGGGACAGATGTGGCTCAAATGGTTGGGCATCCATCTCCCATATGGAGGGACCTGGGTTCAATACCCGGGACCTCCCAGTAAAAATTAAAAAAAGAAAAATATAGAAGGTGTGTGGGCCACCAGGCCCTATGCACGGGTGCACTGTCAGGCCCCATGAGCGGGTGCGCTGCCAGGCCCGCGAGCCACTCAGCAAGATGATGACATAACAGAAGAGTGACACAAGGGAGAGCCAAGACGAGATGCGCTGAAAAAACAGGAACTAAGGTGGCACAGGCAGTAGGGCGCCTCTCTCCCACATTGGAGGTTCTGAGGATTGAATCCCAGTGAAGACAGGAGGAGAAGGATGAGTAGAGAGGGCAGGAAATGGACACAGAGAGTTGCCTAGTGAATGGACACAAAAACAGTAAAAATGGGGGGGTGGGGTTTAAAAATGGATAAAAGTAAATAAATAAATAAATCCTTTAAAAAAAGTATAGGGGAATAAGATACAGACTACAGTTAGCAGTAATACTTTGACAATGCTTTTTCACAATTTCTTAACAAATGTTTTACAACAATGCAAAGTATTTGTGGTGGGTTGATGTGTGGGAGCCCTGTATGTTGTTATACATGTTTATTTTGTAAGTTCACAATGTTTATTGAACACTTATTGTTTATGTATGTTCATGTATGAATGATATTTCAATAAATTGTTTAACCCCCCCCAAAAAAGAAGAAAATAAAGAAAACACATCCAAATAAGAAAAGAGGAAGTAAAACTCTCACTATTTGCAGATGACATGATCCTATATTTAGAAAATTCCAAAATATCTACAACAAAGCTTCCTGAACTAAAAGAAATAAAAGAAGACCTAAACAAATAGAAAGACATTCCATGTTCATGGATTGGAAAACTAAATATTGTGATGATGTCACTCCTACTGAAACTGATTTATGGATTCAATGCAATACCAATAAAAAGTTCAACAGCCTACTTTACAGAAATAGAAAAGGCAGTGACCGGGGGAGCAGATGTGGCTCAAGCAGCTGAGCGCCCATCTCCCACATGGGAGATGCTACAACTGAACAATAAAAAGACAAACCACCCAATTTAAAAAATGGGCAAAAGAATTGAGTAGACATCTGTCCAAAGAATAAATACAAATGGTGAGAAAAGATACGAAAAATGTTCAACATCACTAGCGATTAGGGAAATGCAAATCAAAGCTACAATGAGATATCATTTAACACCTATTAAATGGCCACTATTAAAAAGTCAGAAAACTACAAGTGTTGGAAAGAATGTGGAGAGATAGGAATGCCTATTCACAGTTAGTAGGATTGCAAAATGGTACAGCCACGGTGGAGGACTTTTGGCAGGTCCTAAGGAAGTTGAATATAGACTTTCCATGTGATCCAGCATTACCACTATTAGATATACACTCAGTAGAACTGAGAGCAGTGACACAAACAGACATCTGCACACTGATGTTCACAGTGGCATTATTCATGATTGCCAAAAGATGGAAACAACCCAGGTGTCCATTAACCAATGAATGGATAAGCAAATTGTGGTGTACATGCATGATGGAATATTATGCAGCTGTAAGAAGAAATGAAGTTTGTGAAGCATGTGACAACATGGATG
Source organism: Tolypeutes matacus (assembly GCA_026826555.1). NCBI lineage: Eukaryota > Metazoa > Chordata > Mammalia > Cingulata > Chlamyphoridae > Tolypeutes > Tolypeutes matacus. Next base: position 92,414,013 of record JAKSZT010053887.1, read on the forward strand.
AACCTGGAGGACATTAGGTTGAGTGAAGCAAGCCAGACACAAAAGGACAAATCCTGTACGATTGTGCTATTATGAACTAAATATATTGTGTACATTCATGGATTTAAAAACTAGAATATAGGTCACCAGAAAATAGAAAGAGGTTAGAGAATGGAAATTTTAGGGTTAACTTGTGCAGAATTAGTAAAAAAGAATGTGTATTAATCTTTGGAAATGAACAGAAAATGTGAAGCACATCATAGTGTTTGTAAATAGCAGTGCTATTATATGGGTATGACAGTGGCTGAAAGAGAAAATCTAAGGTCATTTATATTACTGGAATGAGAGCTAAAAAGTTTAATAAGGGACTGTGATGGTTAGGCTAATGGGTCACCTCAGCCAGCTAATTGTGCCCAGTTGTTTAGTCAAGCAAGCACTGGGCTAATTGTAATACAAGGACATTTATGGACTTTAGCTATTAGTGAGTTTACTGCATAGATGGCTGATTACATCTACATCAGCCAGGAAGTTGGGCATCAGCAATGAGTGATGTTTTATCTAATCAGTAGAATGTCTTATAAAGGGAAGTGATTTCATCATTCAGAGAGAATTTCCCAGCACGTCTTTGGACAACCAGCATCCCCTGGAAACTCATCAAGGACCTTCACTGGACTTTCATCGGAGCCCCTGGTTTGCAGTCTGCCTGTGGAACCTGGACTTGTGAATCCCCATGGTCACATGAGAAACTCTTATAAAATCTCATACTATTGACAGATATCTCCTGCTGATTCTGTTTCCCCAGAGAACCCTGACTAATACACTGGCCTTGTGGTTCTGACTTCCTTTTATATACTCAAAACTGAAGGTACAAGGAGGAGGTAAGAGAGCCAGAGAAAATGCAGACAAATGAGAGGAGGGGCAAGAAATAAAAAAAACAGATCATCAGTCAGGGCCATTTTCATAATGAAAAATGTGAATGGTTTACTTTCTTATTACAGAAGTTATAGGTTTACAGAAAAATCATGCAGAAAGTAGAGAGTTTCAACATACCTCTCTGCCCTGCCCCTCCTCCCCATTTTCCCTATTATTAACACTTTGCCTTAGTATGGTACCTTTGTTACAATTGATGAAACAATACTATAATTATACATTAACTATAGTCCATAGTTTACATTAGAGTTCACAGTTTATGTATGGTTTCTTTAAGTTTTTATTCTGGTAAAATATATACAACCCCAAATTTCCCATTTTAACCACTTTCAAATATAAAATTTGTGGTGTTAAGTATATTCATAATGTTGTGCTATCATCACCACCATCCATTACCAAAACATTTCCATCACCCCAAACAGAAACTCTGTACCAATTAAGCACTAACTCCCTCTTTCCTACTCCCAGCCCGGCTCCCGGTAACTGTGGGCTTCTACCCCAAATAAATACCCTTTATAAAAGTCAACAGATTTCTGGTATTTTGCATCAGCACCCCTTTGGCTGACTAATACAGGGACTGTATAACATAGCAAAACCTCATGTGAAATATGAATCTAGGTAATACTGCATTTATAAGACTGTTGTTCCTTGAAACTGAAAAGATGTATATTAATGTTAAGAGATGTTAATATTAGGCAAAAATAGAACCAAAGTAAACTACATACAGTAGTGTATAGTAATATATTAATAATCTTTCATTAAGGGTTTTTTTTAAAAAAAGGAAACATACCAAGTGAAAGAAACCAGACAAAAGGTATTACATATTGTTAGGCTCCATCTGTACAAAATATAAATATAAAACTTCTGGGAAGATGGCAGACTAGAAAGACATGGAACTCTCTTCTCACCCAGAAAAATAGCTAGAGGACAGGCAGAAACAGCCTGGAAAAAATCTTCTAGGGTTTAGGATACCAGGGAAAGACTGGACATTGCTCAGAAGAGAGATGGACAAAGGAAAAGAAATGTGATGGCAAAACTGAGTTAAATAAAAAAATAAAAATTAAAAAAAAGAGAAAAAAAAAAAACTGAGTTAAAAGCAGCAGCTGCTACTGCTGGCACCCTCCCCCACACTATACACACTTTTGAATTCTCAGGCCTCAGGGCCAGTGGCTACAGACAAAGGGGACCCCAGGGTTCCACCTCCTCAGGAAAGAGGGGAGAGAGGGACACAGCCTAAGACTAACTCAGCTTTTGACCCACAAGTTTGGTCTGCTGTTTCCCTCTAGCCCTTCCAGGTGGGGTGGGGCTGCACCATTGTTGGCTTTGGGAGACAGCTCAGGACTAAAGAGATCTGGGAAGAAAGAGCTCCAACATCTCAACCTCCCTCTCTACTGACCAGAACTGGTTGTTGAGGATGCAGAGGGGAGTGGAATTATTTCCTAGCTGGGAAAAGGGAGGGGGCTGCCAGCAAAGGTTGGAGAAAGTTTGAAATACCAGAGTCTTAGCCTCAGGTAGGAACCTCTACGGCATTGATCTGGTCCTTGTGCAGCAAACACACTCCCACCAGGCATTGGATTGAGAGGGTTGTCAAACAGCACCATCATCTGGCAGACAAAAGAAGTGCACATGAGGAAATTAAAGTAAATAAGTAAGAAGGCTTTTTCCAGTCTTTATAGGCTCCCTTCCCAAGGCCTTAGGAAGGGGGTCTGCAACCCATTACTAGGTCCAGAGTCCAGAGTCCAGGGTCCAGTTTTGAGCAACTAACAGGGACAATCCTAAAGACCCAGAACAGGCTGAACAAAGCATCAAAGAAAAGCAGTAACATACAGCCTCCTGCCACTAAATCCCTATGAAAGAGAGAGAAATTGAGCATCTGAGTAAACTCACCATCCTAATCAGACACCTAGACATCAGCAAAAAAATTTTGAGCCATACTAAGAAAATGGAGTGGACATTTATTTTTATTCGGTTTCTTCTCAAGGTGAAGATAACTTTTTGTAAATGTCCTAGAGAAATATAGTAGCTTTCTGTTCACCCTTTGCAAGGAAAAAGGGTGGATCGTTCCACTACTGACATTTATGTACATAAAAATAAAAAAAAAAATTAAAAAAGAAAATGGAAGACATGGCCCAAGAAAAAGAATATATCAAAGCCCCAGAAGAGATGCAGGATTTGAGGCAACTAATAAATGAGATGCACACAAATTTCCAAAATCAAATAGATGAGGTAAAAAACAATATGGCTAAAGAGAAAAATGACATCAAGAAGACATTAAGGGAGAACGAAGAAGAATTTGAAAACATGAATAGAAAAGTAACAGAGCTCATGGAAATAAAAGACATGATAGCTGAGATAAAAAACACATTAGAGGCATACAACAGCAGACTCAAAATGACAGAAGAAAGAATAAGTGATACTGAAGACAGAACAGCTGAAATTGAAGGGAGAAAAGAACACAGAGAGAAAAGAACGGAAAAGGTTGAGCAGGGGCTCAGGGAGTTGAATGATAACTGGAAAGGCAATAACATACATGTCATGGGAGTTCCAGAAGGAGAAGAGAAGAGAAAAGGGGCAGAAAGAGTACTGGAGGAAATAATAATTGAAAATTCCCAACTCTCACAAAAGAAATGGCTTACATGTCCAAGAAGCACACTGTACCCCAATCAGAATAAATGCAAATAGACCAATCCAAGACACATACTACTCAGAATGTCAACTGTCAAAGATAAAGAGAAAATTCTGAGAGCAGCAAGGGAGAAACAAACCATCACATACAAGGTATGCCAAGTTAGACTTAATGCAGACATCTCATTAGAAATCATGGAGGCGAGAAGACAGTGGTATGATACAATTAGGATACTGAAAGAGAAAAACTGTCAGCCGAGAATATTTTACCCAGCAATATGGTCCTTCAACAAATATGAAGGTGAGTTTAAACTATTCACAAACAAGCAGAAACTAAGAGAGTAATGAAAAAGAATCCACCTTTGCAGGAAATATTAAAGGAAGCCTTAGAGCCTGAAAGAAAAAGACAGGAGATAGAGGCTTGGAGGAGAGTGTAAATGAAAGAATAGGAGAAAAAATAACCAAAAGAGTAAAAAGACAAATGAAAATAAGATATGACATATGAAAGCCAAAGAAGAAAATGGTGGAAGTAAATAATGCATTTACAATGTGAAAGGATTAAATTCCTCAATCAAAAGATATAGGCTAATAGAATGGATTAAAAAAAAAAACAAAAAAAAAAAACACGAGCTATCCACATGCTACCTACAAGAGACTCACCTTAGACCCAGGGATACAAACCAGCTGAAAGTGAAATGTTGGAAAAAGATACTCCACGCAAACAGTAACCAAAGAAAAGCAAGGGTAGCTATACCAATATTGGACAAAACAGACTTTAAATGCAAAAAAGTTATCAGAAATGCAGTAGGCCATTATATATTAATAAAAAGGACAATCCACCAGGAAGAAATAACAGTCATAAATATCTATGCACCTAACCAGGGTGCCCCAAACTCCAGCAAAACTGAAAGGAGATATAGACATCTCTAAGTAATAGTTGGAGACTTCACCACACCATTCACATCATTAGATAGAACTAGACAGAAAATCAAAAAGGAAACAGAGAACTTGAACAAAATGATAAATGACTTAGACATAACAAACATATACAGAACATTGCACCCAAACTCAGTAAGTTATACATTCTTCTCAAATGCTCATGGATCTTTCTCCAGGATAGATCACATGTTAGGTCACAATGCAAGTCTCAATAAATATAAAAAAGATCAACATTATACAAAGCTCTTTCTCAGATCATAAAAACAATAGAGAAGATCAACAAACCCAAAAGCTGGTTCTTTGAGAAGATCAATAAAATTGACAACCCCCTAGCTAGATAACAAATCAAAAAAGAGAAGATGCAAATAAATAAAATCAGAAATGAAAGGGGTGAAGTTATGAGTGAGTCCACAGAAATAAAAGGGATCATAAGAGGATATCATGAGAAACTGCATGCCAACAAACTATACAACCTAGAAGAAATGGACAAATTCCTAGAAATGCACAAACAACCTACACTGATGCTATAACAAATACAAGAACTTAACAAATCAGTCACATTTAAAGAGATTGAATCAGGCATCAAATACCATCCAATGAAGAGAAGTCCAGGACTGGATGGCTTCACAGGTGAAGTCTAACAACCATTTTGAGAAGAATTAATGCCAATCTTGTTTAAACTCTTCCAAAAATTGAAGAGAAGGGAAAATTGTCCAACATATTTTATGAAGCCAACATCACCCTAATACCAAAGCCAGAAAAAGACACTACAAGAAAAGAAAATTACAGACCAATCTCTCAAATGAACATAGATGCAAAAATTCTAAACAAAATACTTACAAATAGAATCCAACAGCATATCAAAAGAATTATACATCATTACATAGTGGGATTTATACCTGGTATGCAAGTCTGATTCAACATAAGAAAATCAATTGACACAACACACTACATTACCAAATTGAAGGAGAAAAAAAAAAAAACACATGATCATCTCGATTGATGCAGAAAAGCATTCGACAAAATCCAGTATCCTTTCTTGATAAAAACACTTCAAAAGATAGGAATAGAAGAAAATTCCTCAATATTATAAAAGGCATATAAAAAACCAACAACCAGCATCATACTCAATGGGGAAAGATTGAAAGCTTTCCTCCAGGAATTGGAACAAGACAAGGATACCTACTGTCACCATTGTTATTCAACATTGTGCTAGAAGTTCTAGCTAGAGCAATCAGACAAGAAAAAAAAAAAAAAAGGCATCCTAATAGGAAAAGAAGAACTAAAATTCTCACTATTTGCGGGTGACATGATTCTATATTTAGAAAATTCTGAAATGTCTATGACAAAGCTACTTGAGCTAATAAATGAGTTCAGCAAAGGGCCAGGATACAATTCAACAAGCAAAAATCTGTAATGTTTCTGTACACTAAAATTGAACAATCTGAGGAGGAAATCAGAAAAAAAAAAAAAATCCATTTACAATAGCAACAAAAAGTTTCAAATACATAAGAATCAATTTAACCAAAGAAGTACAGGTCCTATATGCAGAAATCTACAAAACAATGCTAAAAGAAATTTTAAAAAGACCTAAACAAATGGGAAGACATTCTGTCTTCATGGATTGGAAGACTACATATTGTTAAGATGTCAATCTTACCCGAACTGATTTACAGATTCAATGCAATACCAATCAAAATTCCAAAAGCCTACTCTAAAGAAACAGAAAAGGCAATTACCAAATTCATTTGTCTGGAAAGTGCACCAGAATAGGCAAAAGCATTCTAAAAAAGAAGAGCAACATGCGAGCAATTTCATGGCCTGACCTTGAAACATATTACAGTGCTACAGTGGTCAAAACAGCATGGCATGCTGGAGTTTTTAGGTATACATCCAGAGACTGGAGTCGTTGGGCTGTCCATGTGCCAGCTGGGCCTGGAATCTTGGTGGAGCTGCAACTCCTACTCTACAGCTCAAAAGACTCACCCAGGACAGCTGGCGGGGAGATGATGATGGACAACAGCCATCCCAGGTAATGGAGAGAGTCTTCAGCTGCAGGCAGGATAATCCCATCCATTTTATCCATGGGATATAAGCCCCCTCTCAATTGGAGGTGGAGTGGACATCACTATCCCAGACTCCTCAGGATTAGGGGAAGAGCTATGGACTAGAGTGGACTTACTGGTGTTCTGTTATAGACATGCTGTCATTCAAGCAATGGAAGAAATTACAACATTAATGTGGAGCCAGTGGCCACTAGAGGAGGCTCTGGGAGAGGGAAAAGCAGTTGTAATACGGGGGCTTTTTCGGGACTTGGGAATTGTCCTGAGTGACATTGCAACAACAGATATAGGCCATTTTATATCATCATATAACATGCAGAACTATGGGGGAGAGAGTGTGGTCTACAATGTGAACTATGGTCCATGCTTAATGGCAAAGCCCCAGGATGTGTATATCCATTGCAGGTGATGTGCCACACTAATGAAAGATGTTTATGTGGGAAGTTGTGGGAGGTGTAGGAGGTGTGGCATATGGGAATCCATATAATTTTCGTGTAACATTTATTTAATCTAAGTATCTTTTATAAAAAAAAAGTGTAAACCATGATGTAATCCATAGACCATGGTTAGTAACAATACTTCATCAACTGTAACAAACGTACCACACTAATATAAGATGCTATTAATAGGGGAAAATGTGGGAGTGAGAAGGCGGTGAGATATATAGGAATCCCTATATTTTCAATGTAACTTTTCTGTAATCTAAAACTTTTTAAAAAATAAAGTTTTAAAAATGTAAAAACAAAACAAAACAAAACAAAACAAAAAAAACCCAGCATGGCATTGGCATAAAGGTAGACACATCGATCAGTGGAATAGAATTGAAAATCCAGAAATATACCCTCACCTCTATGGCCAACTGATTTTTGACAAATCTACCAAAGGGACATTAATGGGACAAAACAGTCTCTTCAATAAATGGTGCTGGAAGAACTGGATATCCATAACCAAAAGAATGAAAGAGGACCCCTATCTCACTCCTTATACAAGAATCAACCCAAAATGGATCAAAGATCTAAATGTAAAAGCCAGGATCATAGACTACTAGAAGAAAATATAGGGAAACATCTTAAAGACCTTGTGGTAGGTGATGGTTTCTTGGACCTTATAACCAAAGCATGCACAACAAAAGAAAAAATAGATAATTGGGACCTCCTTAAAATTAAACACTTTTGCACCTCAAAGGACTTTGTCAAATGGGTGAAAAGGCAGCCAACTCAGTGGGAGAAAATATTTGGAAATCACATATCTGATGAGGGTTTCATATCCATGATATACAGGGAGATGCTACAACTCAACAATAAAAAGACAAACGACCAGATTAAAAATGGGCAAAAGACTTGAATAGACATTTGTCCAAAGAAAAAATACAAATGGCAAATAAAACACCTGAAAAAATGTTCAGTGTCACTAGTCATTAGGGAAATGCAAATCAAAACTTCAGTGAAGGGAACAGATGTGGTTCAGGTAGCTGGGTACCCACCTCCCACATGGGAAGTCCCAGGCTCAGTTCCCAGTGCCTCCTAAAGAAGACAGGCAAACAATGATCAAACAACAAGCAGACAAAGAGAAAAAACAACAACAACAACAACAACAACAATGAGCAAGACAGTGCGCAAACAATGAGCCAACAAGCAGACAGCAAGCAAAAACAAAACGAGCAAGGAGCAAATGTGGCTCAAGCAATTGAGTGCCTGCCTCCTACATGGGAGGTCCCATGTTTGGTCCCCGGTGCCTCCTAAGAAGAAACAAGCAAACAACAAGGAGACAACGAGCAAGAACAACAAGCAGAGAATGAGTAAAAACTGTGAGCAAACAGACGAGGGAGCCATCTCGGGGGGCGGGGAACTACAATGAGATATCATATCACAACTATTAGAATGGCCACTGTTAAAATGACAGACAACTACAAGTATTGGAAAGGATATGGAGATTTAGGAACACTTATTCACTGTTGGTGGGAATATAGAATGGTACTGCCACTGTGGAAGACTATTGGGCAGTTCCTAAGGAAGTTGAATATAGACTCGCCATGTGATCCAGCAGTACCACTACTAAGTATATACCTAGAAGGACTGAAAGCAGTGACGCAGATATCTGCACATTAATGTTCAAAGCAGCATTATTTACAATTGCCAAAAGATGTAAACAACACAGGTGTACATCAACTGATGGATGGATAAGCAAATTGTGGTGTATACTCATGATGGAATATTATGCAGTTGTAAGAAGAAATGAAGTTGTAAAGCATATGACAACATGGATGAACCTGGAGGACATTATGTTGATTGAAGCAACCCAGACACAAAAGGACAAATATTGTATGATTGCGCTACTATGAACCAAATATATTGTATAATCTCATGGAGTTAACTTGAATATGGGTCACTAGAAAATAGCATGAGGTTAGAGAATGGAAAGCTGAGAGTTAACTTGTGCAGAACTGGTAAAAAGGATGTGTTTTAACTTTGGAAATGAATAGAAATGGTGAAAGCCCAACATGATGTCTGTAACTAGCAGTACTATTATGTGGCTTTGTGAAACTGGGTGCTTGGAAGTTGCTGTGAAAAAAAAGCAAGTACCATGTGATAACCAATGTGGAACAGGAAATGAGGATGACAGTATCCAATTTGATTCCAAGGTTTGAGAAATTGTGCAGTGCTCAACAAGCGCATACTTCCCATTAACAAATAAGAATAGTTATTAGAGAATTAAGTAAAAAATACATATTTAAATTTATGTGTTATTTTTTCAAAAGGTTACTAAGTTTTTAGGTTATAAACACTTCTTAAATTGTTTGGAGGTAACTACTTAATGAAGGGAATTGTTAAGTATTTCTTTTAGTCTATGGTGCTGTGAAAAACTAAGTGTGCCATGAACAAGAAAATTGGGGAATCTCTGATTTAGAATTCACCTTGTCTGATGTTAGCATAACTGTATCAGCTTCCTTTTAGTTGGTGTTTGTACAGTATGTTTTTATTCCATCTTTTATCTTCAACATTTCCGGCTCCTTATAGATAAGGTGTGTCACTTGAAAGCAGCATGTATTTGGGCATTTTTAAAAAATCTAGTCTAATAATCTTAACCTTTTAATTGGACCATTTAGTCTACTTACATATTTGGGATTAAATCTACCATCTTATTATTTTTCCCACCTGTTTTATTACTTTCTTCTTTCTTGTTGTCTTTTGGATTAATAAAATATTTTTAAATTATTACATGCTCCCCTTTATTTGCTTAGTTATATACTCTTTAATTATTGTTAGTGGTTATCCTAGAGATTACAATATGCATCCTTAATTTATTACAGTGTGACAGAAATTTTTTCCCAATATAAAGAATCTTTCATCTCCATTTAATCTTTTCATAAGTATGGTGTTATGTTATCATTGTCATAAATTTTAATTCTAAATATATTTTTGCATAGTCTATATTCTTTCTTATTTGCACATATAATACTCTTAAATAGTGTCTTCATTCCTTCCTATATTCCATAATTCCATCTGGGATCATTTTCTTTATGCCCAAAGAAATTTAGTATTTCTAGTTTGCTGGAAAATAATTAAATCTGTTTTCATTTGTCAGGACTGTTTTTTATTTGCCATTCCCTTCTGAAGGATTTTTCTGCTTTGTATAGAATTATATGTCGGCAGTTTGTTCTTTCAGCACGTAATGATGTTATTTCACTGTCTTCAGGTTTCTATCATTTCTGTTGAGAAATCACCTTATTTTTGAAGGTAATATATCTTCTCTCTTTGGCGCTTTTTAAAATGTTATCTTTGCCTTCAGTTTTCAACAGTTTTATTGTGATGTGCCCAAGTGTAAATTCCTTTGCATTTCTCTTACTTAGGGTTCATAGAGCTTCTTGAATTTGTGTATCTTGCTTGATCCTTAATAGTGTCTCTAGATGCGCCTAATTCTCGTCTGCAAGGTCTAATCTGCAGTTTAACCTATCTATTGAATTCTTAATTTCAATTACATTTTCAGTTTTAGAATTTCCACTAGATATTGTTTTATACAACTTCTAGTTCACTTGAAAATCTCCATCATGTCTTCTATTTTCTTAACCATTGTGACAGTTTGAAGTTATTTTGTGAATTCCAAAAAGAAAGAGATTTTGTTCTTAAACAAATCTATTCCTGTGGATATGATACCCTTTGACTGCCTTAAATTCAGTTGAGAGGACTTTGATTAGGTTACTTGATAAGATTTTTATCTTCTCAACACCATGAGGCTGCTGAAAACTCCTGGCTTTTTTCTTAGTTCTTTAGTCTCTTGTCCTGTGCAGGCTCAAGAGGAATGCCACAACTAGTGAAAGATGTTGTTAGTGTGGAGGTTGTGGGGGGTGAGGTATATGGGAATCCCCTGTATTTTCAAAGTAACATTTATGTAATCTAAAGGTCCTTTAAAAATAAAAATAAAATAAAATAAAAATAAAAAGGAATGCCACGGTGTCTGGCTCACTTCCCTGTGCCTCCCTTTACTACAGGATTTTGGTTCCTCAAGACCTGGTCGCCTTGGCAACCCCAAACTCCAACTTTTGTCTCCAGCTTCCTGAGATAGCCAAACATCTCTGCTGACTTTTCTGCTTCTTAGCCACTGCCTTATGCCCAGATTTTACCTCTAAGTTAGCTTCAAGAATCAGCAAATGCTCTGAGGGTATAAGCAGATCATGGAATGTTGTAGTTTCCTTCTCTCTCAGAACTTGGCTTTGACCACTCCTGTCCCAATTGCCTTGGTAACTCTGATTCCTTTAAACCAATGTTTTTTTTTTTTGTTTGTTTGTTTGTTTTTTAGTTAATCTGACTTCTAGTTGTTCTTGGCAAAACATGTTTTTGTACCACAACTATTCTATCCTAGCCAGAAGTAGAAGTTCCATTGTACTTATAATAAAAGTAAAAAAATCCTTATTATGTCTTATGTAGCCATAATGTGATATAGCGCTTGCTTATGTCTTCAACTCATCTCAACATTAGCTCATATTATTATCTCTGATGCTGACCTTCTTTTATTTCCTTGAACACAATAAAACTTGTTCCAGTCTTTTTAGAGGTTTTTTTTTTTTTTAATTAAAGTCATATATATGTATATATATATATAAACACAAATTATAAAATATATATAATACAAATTTTTTAATGTACACTTCAGTGCTATTATGTTCACAATGTTGTGCTACCATTACCATCCATACTAAGACTTTTTTGAGAGCTTGTTTGGAGGTTCTAGCAGGGGAGCGCAGCTACTCGTATACCCTTGACCGAAGAACGGTCCTCCTCTAGCGGGGAAGGTCGTCCTCTTCGACCGAGCGCGCAGCTTCGGGAGGGACGCACATGGAGCGGTGAGGGAGGAAGGGGACACCCGCCTAGCCAGCCAGATCAGCCGAATCAACCCTGGCGATCAATGGGGTGACAGATGTCGCAGCCAGATCGCCCTCACATCCAATACTAAGACTTTTTAATGACCTCAAACAGAAACTCTGTACCTGTTAAGCCATAGTTCCTTGATCCCTCTCCCCTGGGGCTCTGGTGACCTTTAATCTATTTTCTGTCTCTATGAATTTGCTTTTACTAGATATTTCATATAAGTGGAATCATACAATATTTGTCTTTTTGTGTCTGGCTTAATTTACTCAACATAATACTTTCAAGGTTCAACCATGCTGTAGTATGTATCAGAACTTTATTTCTTTTCATGGTTGAAATAAATGTGTATATATATATATATACACCACATTTTGTTTATCCATTCATCTGTGAATGGACACTTGGGTTGTTTTCACCTTTTGGCAATTGTGAATAATAGCTGCTATGAACTATTTCATACTGTTTCAGTTCCTGCTTGCAATTCTTTGGGGTATATACCTAGAAGTGAAATTGCCGGGCCATATGGTAGCCTACATTTAACTTTTTGAGAAACTGTGAAACTGTCTTCTTCAGTGGCTGCACCATTTTACAATCCTACCAACAATATACAAGGGTTCCAATTTGTCTGTATCTTCGCCAAAACCTGTATTTTGTTTTTTTGACGGTACCTGCACTAGAGGGTGTGAAGTGGTATCTCATGGTTTTGTTTTGCATTTCCCTGATGACTAATGATGTTGAACATCTTTTCATGAGCTTATTGGCCATTTGTATATCATCTTTGAAGAAATGTCTATTGAAGTCCTTTGCCCATTTTAAATTGTGTTGTCTTTTTTGTTCAATTGTAGGAATTCTTTCTATATTCTGGATATTAACCAGACATGGTTTTCAAATATTTTCTCCCATTCTGTAGGTTGTATTTTCACTTCCTTGATGATGTTTTTTGATGCACAAAAATTTTCCATTTTGATGAAATACAGTTTATCTACTTTTTCTTTTGTTGCTTGCACTTTTGGTGTCAAAATCACTACCTTATCCAAAGTCATGAAGCTTTTCCCCTATGTTTTCTTATAAGAGTTTTATGGTTTTAGCCTCTTCTGTTTAGGTCTTTGATCCATTTTTAGTTAATTTTATATATGGTGTGAAGTAGAGGGCCACCTTCATTCTTTTGCATATGGATATCCAGTTTTCCCAGCACGATTTGTTGAAGAGACTATTCTTTCCCCATTTAACAAACTTGGCACCCTTGTCAAAATCAGTTGGTCATAAGTAAGTGGATTTATTTCTGGACACTCAAAGATTCCATTGATCTTTATGCCAGTACCACACTGTTTTGAATACTACAATTTTGTAATACATTTTGAAATTGGGAAGTGTGAGATCTCCAACTTTGTTCTTCTTTTGCAAGATTGCTTTGGCTATTTTGGGTCCCTGGCAATTCAATATGAATTGAGAATCAGCTTTTCCATTTCTGAAAACAAATTATCAAACAAAAAACAGCTGCTTCATTTTGATAGGCCAGCCTTAGAAGTTTTGCATTAGTGTTTGTTCTGCTTGAAATGTTTGTGTCCCTATTCTTCTCATAGCTAACTTTTTCCTATTGGTCACCTTCCAGTTTAATGTCTTCTCTTCAGAATGGCCTCAGTCCATCTCTATCACATTCCCTGTTTTAATTTTCTGTACAGCAATGATCAGCAACTGAGATATTCCTTAATTTTAAAATTTGTTGGGTTAATGTCTTTTTCTCTCCTCTAAGACGTAAGGCTATGTAAGCAGGGTCTAGACATAGGAGACTGGCCCACTGGGGCAGGCAGGGCTGCGGCACCCGTGAGTGGTGTGCAGACAGCCCAGGCCCCAGGTGTGGTGCAAGCATGCTTGATGGGCAGGGACCCTCATCAAACTATTGTTCATTGCAGTTTCCCCAGCGATACCGTAGGGCAGGACGCATGGTAATCCCTTAATAAATAGTTGCTGAATGAATGAGTGAGAAAGTCCTGGAAAGGTCGAATGAAGCCAGTAGAATGTAGAGACACTCAGGTACGGGGGTAAGGGGAAAACTGCAGTATTGTAGCTCTACCTGAGATCTTACAGATTGCCTAGTCCAGGGATGTCACCACTAGGATGACTATTATCCTAGGACTTTCAGTGCTAAAACTAGGAAAATCCTGGGCACATTGGGATGGATGCTTGCCCTACCACCCCTTTCATCTTTGGCCATCGCCCAGATGCAGCCTCAGAATTTTCCTCTAGGCCCTGCTCCAGGATGCTGCTCTAGAGCAACCAGACTAGGCAGCTCCTAGAAACCTACTTGCTATCTTGGGCCTGCTCTTACCTCTTGTTTTATATATGACAAAACTGAGGTACAGGAAGGGGAAGGGACCTGCTTGGGCTGGGAACAGAACTGATCCCTGACTCCCAAGACTGTGTTTTTGGTAAGATCCCAGGTGATTTTTTTCTGGCAATTTGCAAACACTGGCATGAAAGCATGGGAAAGTGTGTGAGGTGTGGAGGGAAGGATCCAGGCTTTGGGTCAGGAGGAACTGGCTTGAATCCTGTGCCTGTCAATTACTAGTAGAGTGACTCTGGGTAATAGATGTCATTTCTCTGAACCTCATTTTCTTCATCTGTAAAAACAGGGAAATAATACCTCTGAGTATTTGTGAGGATTAGATAAGATAGCATATGTTATCTCACAGAGTTGTTGTGAGGAATAAATGAGTTAGTACATGACAAGTGCTAAGAACCGGGCCCAGTCTTAAGTGCTCAGGTGGGGAAACAGACATTGAGAAGGTAAGTAACTTGCCTAAGATCGGGCAGCTTGTAAGTTTTTAACAGTTGACAATACAGTGTTCATACTTGCTATCGCAATGATAATTTTAGCTTATTCTGCTTAGTTCCTTGCCTTTACATGGTATTGTAGTTGTTTATACTTGTTATTGTAATGGTTCTTTTACAATATTTTTTATTGTATTGGTAACAACTCTACCTTCCCTTGTTTGAATCCATAAAAACCCTAAATTTCTTAGACTTGGGGTGACAGATTTTAGACCAGTAGACCATCTGATCTCCTGCTCATGTTTAGCAATAAACTCTCCTTTTGAAACCCCGAATCTCAGGAATTGGTAATTTTAGGTCATTGGGGAGAGAACCCCCAGCTTTGATCCATCACAAATTGTGCACTTGGGCTCCAGACTCAGGCAGTTATGTCTCCAAAGCCTAAATTCTTAACTACCACCAGGTTATCACCTGAAAGCTACTACTTTCATGGTGTTACTGTTCACATCTTAGAGCATTTCACACCAGTCTTTCCCACATGTTTGCAGATGTACAAAGTACACACATTACATACACCTCTACATTCGGTAAAGCTCTTGTTAAGTAAAATAAAATGGCTGACTGTATTTGGCATGGCCAGGAGAAGACCCCTCTCCAAGAAGGGCTTTTCCAGAAGACAAAAAACAATTGGCCTGCAGGGGTTTTTAAAGAAAATGGAACACACTACCTACAGGGTTGCTAATAAGCAATGGCCTGGTGATAAACTAGTTTCAGCCCAGTAAAGAGAGCTTATCAGAACGGACAAGCATACCATAGCAATTAATGTGTATCTTCTTCCCTCCCCTGCTGTAAAATGGAAACTCAACCTCAGCCAATCAGAACACTTCCTCACCTGCTTCTCCATTAGCCTTATATGACCTTCCCCTTTCCACCCTCTCCATGGTGCAACCTTCTACTTTGAGTGGGTTGCTGCTGGATTCATGAATGGCTCGATAAAGCTGTGAGATCCTAAATTCCATGAAAACCCTATTTTACACTTCTAAATCTTTAACACTCTATTAATACATTTCTAAGTCTTGACTTTTTCACTAATACTTTATGACCAGCATTTCTCTGTCATTTCCATGTACAGTAAATTTTGTGACCCAGGTCAGCAGATACTTAGGTGCTCCAAGGCCAGCATCGATTGATTCATCAGTGACTATCTACTCCCTGAATATCTACTGTGAATGTGCCCAGTGCCCTGTGCTAGGTTTTACTTATTTCATTTGAGGGTGACGCTACCCCCTCCTCAGCCGCCTAGAGAAGGGATGCAGGGGGTGAAGGCTGCAGTAGTGAAAGTGCGGGTGGAGTCGCCTGATCCGCGAGAGGTGAAGAGTGCTCCTGCAGGGCCAGTTCCAGCAGCTGCGAGCTCCACCTCGAGGTCCCAGGGGAAGGAGAGGGACGGCAAGGAGAGGCTGCTTCCAGCTCTCTTTTCCAAGCAACTCACTCAACAATTTCCATACATTCCAAAGAGAATCCTTCCCTCCCCGAAGCCCGGGAAATACCAAAGACCAGGAACTGGTCAACTCTGCCCTGGAGGAGCCGGGTGGAGTGGCAAGTACCTCGGGAGGAAATGGGGCTACAAGCACTCACAACCTCCATTGAGCCGAGTATTGAGCACTGTACCCAGGGCCACAGGATTTGGGGTGCCGGATTAGACCGCTCCTCATCAGACCCGCTCCCAGGCTCCCGGGCCCGGGTTCTGCGTCCCCCACTCACACGCGCGCACGGTCCCTGCGTCCCCCGCCGGACCAGCCTTCCGCGTCGGGTCCCGCGCCTTGGAGACTGCAGCGAGGGGGCGGTCACAGCGACGCCGGGACGGGGGAGGCGGAGGCTGGAGGGGGTCAGAGACCGCTGGGGGCGGAGATCAGGAGCTCGCACCCGGGCAGGAGAAGGGAGGCGCCGGAGAAAGAAGAGCCCGGGGTTGGGGT
The DNA here is from genome assembly GCA_026826555.1 of Tolypeutes matacus. Lineage (NCBI taxonomy): Eukaryota > Metazoa > Chordata > Mammalia > Cingulata > Chlamyphoridae > Tolypeutes > Tolypeutes matacus. The sequence goes on from JAKSZT010053887.1 coordinate 92,430,660, forward strand.
GGGAGCTCCGGGACTCCGGCCTTGAGAAAGCCTGGTGTCCTCGCTTGCGGGCCAGACTTGTCGCAGCCGCTGCGGAAGGGGAGGCCTAATAGGGGCTTGAAGTGGGGGAAGGAGGACCCGCGCCCTAGTCATCACGGGGTTGCTGGGGTACAGAGGCGGGCCTGGAGAGCTTAGACGCCTCAGCCTGTCACCAGCCGCGCCCGAGGTCAGCTGAGGGACAGCATCGGAACCCCAAACTTGGTTTCCCAGAGAAGCAATGTGGTTGCTTCCTTTTTCACGGACAGGCAGAAGCCAGTGTCGGGGGACATGGTCTGTCACCGCCTAGACCTCTCCTGTCCACTAGAGAGGTCTCTATTTGTGTCTCTTTCTTTCTTTCTTTGCTTTGTTTTGTTTTCTCTTCAATCTCAGGAGAAAAGGGATGAGGGGGATAAAAGAAGACGCTCAGTAGCTGGGCATGTCAAGGAGTTTTCCTGGGGAATATTGAGGAGAAAAGTTCAAAAGCAGCTGCAGCCTTTGGAGAAGTGGGAAGAAATATTGCTGGGGACACTGGCTCTGGGGTGTGTAAACCAAGGATGGAGGTTGTGTGGGAGATGGAAAAATGGTCCCCAAAGATATCCATGCCCTAAGTCCTGGAGCCTGTGTGTGTTACCTCAAGTGACAAAGGGAACTTTGCAGACGTGATTAAGGTTGCAGATTTGAGGTGGGGAGGTTATCTGGGATTGTCCCGGCGGGCCTGACCTCATCACATGAGTCCAAGAAAATGAAGCTGTAATCAGAGGAAAGATGAGAGGACAGAAGTAAGGTCAGAGAGATGCAGTGTGAGAAGGACTCTGCCCACTCTTGCATGGAGGAAGGGGCCATGAGCCAAGGAATGCAGGCAGCTCCTAGAAGCTGAAAAAGGCAGAGAAATGGACTCTCCCTTAGAGCCTCCATAAAGGGACACAGCCATACTGACAACCGGATTTTAGTCCAAGTAAGACTTGTGTCTGACTTTTGACTTCCAGAACTGTAAATAATGCTTTGGTATTGTTTTAGGCTACTGAATTTGTGGTGATCTATCACTGCTGCAATAGGAAACTAATTCAGGCATGGGAGAGGTGGGAGGAGCAGACCCAATGGGCATGGCTCCCCAATGTGTTCAAGAGAATTATTCTTTCTCCTCCTTCCCCTCTAGTGTCCCTCACTGAAGCCTTTCAAGTTGGTGGATATCAGGAGACTTGGAAGTAGAACATTCTCCCATAGGTTTCCATCACAGTTAGAGTAAAACCCAACCTCCTCACTGTGGTTCAGGAGACTGGCCTGAGCCCGCCAGGCCGCCCCTTTGCTAGTTATAAGGCAGGCTAGATTAGGAATCAATAGACAGATCTGGAACCTGGCAGAAAACCCACATGGCCGTGGATACTCCAGGAGATAGCTGCTGGAAGAACCTTGAGAGAACCCCCATTTGGAGCAGGATTTCCTCCAGAATCAAGGAGAAACAAACCCTGGATATTCTCAAGGAGCCATATCATTGCCCCCCCGCCCCCCGAGGATTGAGGGCTGGGGTAATCAATCAAAAGAGCAAACAACTGGGATTCCTCCCCCGACATTAGCAAAGGGACGGAATAATTAATTGTTTAAAAAGTAAGTGCAAAATCCCAATCGGCCTGTTTTGCTTTTTCTCCCCCTGCTTGGATCGGCACACAAGTAAACCTGGGGATTTGTAATCTGTAATGGGGAATTGTAGTCTGTAAATTGGCCCTCGTTATCTCTTTTCAGCCTCTTTCCTCTCTACCTGGAACCCGTGATCTGTTATTTTCTCCCATTTCTCTTCTCTCAGTTCCTTAATAAACTTACTGGCCTAACTAAACTGGCTTGCACTTAAAAGTCATTTTTTGTAGCTTAGCCAAGAACCTAGAAAAGATCCAGCAACAGTTGTCATGGTGCTCCAGCCCAGGCCTTTCTGATCCTCAAACTTGCCAGACTCATTTCTGCCTCAAGGACGCCTTCTCTAATGACACTGTCCCCAGGCACTGGCACAACACCCTCTTTTATACTCTTCACAGCACCTATAATGACACGACATTCCCATTCCATGTATTTGCTGCTTTGTTTATGTATTTTTTGGCTTCTAGAACATAAGTTCCTTGGGGACGAGGCCTTACCGGTCTTGTTCACTACTGTGGACTTAGCATGTAGAACAGGTCTTTAATGAATATTTAATGAAAGAATGAATAAAAAAAGAAATTGGATTAAACTAGTTCACAGTAAGCCCCAAATGGGAGCTGCTCGACCACTGCATACACAGGAGATTATATGCCAGAGTGAGGAAACCCAAGAAAGCATGTGTTCAAGAGGAATAAGAAAACAAAAGGAAGAGGGGGAGGGAGAAGAAGAGGAAGAGCTACAAAGGAGAAATGTGAGGACAGGAGGGGCAGAAAGCTCAGGGGCAGTTCACTCCTGATGTGGTAGTTTAAAAAGTTATCCACAAATGTACCCAAAAGGTGGAACCAAAGTCACTTTTCCTTGAGTGTGGTCTGGGCTTAGTGACTTGCTTCTAATGAATAAAATATGGTGGAAGGGATGGGGTGTGACTAGGTCATGAAAGCCACCATGGCACCCTCCTCCCTCTCATTCTCTCTCCCATGACCCCTCACTCTGAGAGAAGCTAGCTACCGTGTTGTGAAGACACTCAAGCAGCTCTTGGGAAAGGGCCCCATGGTGAGGGGCTGAGGACTCCAGCCAACGGCTATGTGAGTAAGACATCTTGGAAGTAGATCCTTCAGCCCAGTTATTTTGGTTTGCTAGGCTGCCAAAACACAATGCCAGAAATGGGTTGGCTTTTATAGTGGGGATTTGGTTGCTTGCAAGCTTGTAAGGCCATGTAAATGTCCAAATCAAGGCATCATAAGGCAATGCTTCCTCCTTGAAGACCAGCTGCCAGTGATCCTGAACTCCTTTGTCATAGGCAAGAATGACAGTCCCTGCTGGTCTCTCCCTTCTCTTCTAGGTTTCATTGCTTTAGCTTCTGGCTTCCTCTGGCTCTCTCTCAGCTCCTGTGGCTTTCTCTCTTTCTCTCTCTCTGTTCATTCCGTTTATAAAGGACTCCAGTAAGAGGATTAATACCCACCCTGGTCCATGCCCCAGATGAAGTAACCTAATCAAAAGCTCCCACTTACAATAGGTTCACACCCACAGGGATGGATTAGCTCCAAGGACATGATTTTTCTGGGGTCCTTAAAAGCCTCAAACTACCAGTCAAGGCTTCAAATTACTGCAGCCCCAGCTAACATCTATAACTCATGAGAAACTCTGAGACTGAACCACACAGCTAAGCTGCTCCCAGAATCGTGACTCTCGGAAACTGTGTGAAGTATTAGGGTTTTTTGGTATTAAGCCGCTAAATTTTGAAGTGATTTTTTCCCCCATATATATGTATATAATATGCCTAGGAATCTTTCTCAATAATGGAAGATTTACAGAGTCTCAGGGGGACATGGCTAAGCTGCTGGTGACCTCCCTGGTATCCACTCTCCACTTTTACCTTGCTAACACAACTCAAGTTTGGCATGTGGGTCCATAAGACAGGTCGAAAAAGCAATATTCCCCAGCATCCCTTGCATGTGAGGCAGCCATGTGACATAGCTCTTGCCAATGAGACATAAGCACAAGTTGGTCAAGGCTTCCCAGAATGTTCTTTAAAAGGAGGCAGGCCCAGCTGGCATGAACTTCTTGTCTTTGTTCCACCATTTTTTCTTGCTTGGAGTACAGTCATTGTGCTGAAGGTGAAGCGGCCTCTCTGAAAGTACTGTAATCACCAGGTGTCAAGCACACACCATGGATGACTGAGCAGATGGATGGAAGGAGCCGGGTCTCTGATGGCATCCTGGAGTCTCTGTCTCAGCTGGGGCTGCCTTGCTCTGGGTTCTCATTACATGAAGAAAAGAACACCCCTGGTTTATTTAAGACAAAGCTGTTCAGACTTCTGTTCCCCAAAGAAGAATGAGGGTTTACCAAAATATGAATACCTTGACTAATACATCTTTAGCATTTTTGGAAAATTTGCAGATACCCAATTCCACACTTTTAAGAAAAGTGTGTGGTGCTGGGGGTGGTGGGGGGTGGGGGGTGCAAGATGGCGGCAGAGTAAGGGGCTCCAAGAGTCAGCTCATCTTATCTGGGCAGTTAGTAATCACCCAGAGCTATCTAAACCACCTGTTTGGGGGCCCCAGGAGACCAGAAGGGCATCCTGCAACATCCTTGAAAGAATGGAAGGAGGAGACTGCCCAACTGCAGAGAGGATTTGTGAGTAGAGAACTCCATGCCACAGAGGTAGGTGCCTATGGTGCAAGTTGCCTCGTGAGCTATTCCATGGCTAGAGTTGGAAACTACATTTCCCAAAAACAAGAGAGGAAGACACAGTGTGGCATCGACTTCAGCTACTGATTAGTAAATTCAGTGGGCTAAAGTATAATCCTAAGAACTGTCAAAGTTTGAACCTGTCCAAGTCAGAAAGAGGTCGGTAGCCACCATTTTAACCCCGCCCCTGACATGAGGGGAAGTGGGGCTGACTGAAAATCACAGTGCTGGTAGGGACCGGCTTCTTTCCACACAGATTGCATTGCAGCCTTAGACTAAGCCCCAGCCCCACCTCCAGCAGGGAGGAAGCTGGGGGACCTGCACAACCTCTCTGGGAAACTGCAAGCCACGCCGCAGAGGCCGGTGCCCATCTTACTCTAGCGGAGCAAGCCGCCTCAGAAGCTATTCCCTGGCTGGAGTTAGAAGCTCCATTTCCCATAAATGGGGGAGGAAGAGATGGCTGTCCACTGACTTAAGCTACTGAATAGTGGACTCAGCTGGCTAAAGTATAATCCTAGGAACAGCTAGGGTTTGAACATGTCCAAGTTGAAAAGAGGCTGGTAATGGCCATTTTAACTCTGTCCCTGGCATGAGAGGAAGCTGGGCTCTCTGAAAATCACAGTGAAGTTAGGTACTGGCTTCTTTCCACCAAGATCAGACTGCAACCCTAGCCTAGGCTCCAGCCCACCTCCAGCAGGGAGGAAGCTGGTGGGACCTGCACCAGGCTCTTCAGGCAACTGCAGGTGCTTTCGGCTGGCACAGACTGAATAGTTGGACACCTGGGACTGCATCCCTGCACTGCAATAGGATAGGAGAGGAGCTGGGTTTCCTCAGCCTCTCCAGGCAACTGCAGGCATTTTCATCCCACAGGAACTGGTTTGTTGAGCGCCTTCAAGTCCATCTCCACCTCTGGCCCTCCATAGAATAGGAGGGGGCTGGTGCTCCCACAGCCTCTCAGGGCAACTGCTGGCACTTTTGGCCTGCACAAACTCGACCATTGGGCACCTGTGGCTCCACCCTACCCCCAATAGAACAAGAGATGGACTGTGTTTTCCAAGCCTCTCTGGGTAACTTTGGGTGCTTTTGGACCACACAGCCTGGACTGGTGGGTACTTGTGGATCCACCCCTACTCTCCAATAGAAAAGGAGGGGCCTGGTGTTTCCACAGTCTTTCCAGGCAACAGCAGGCACTTTCAGCCTCCACAGACTGGACTGTTGGATGCCTGTGGATCCAACCCCACACCCAATAGGATAGGAGGGGGATGGTGTTTCCTCAGCCTGTCCAGGCAATGGCAGGTACTCTCAGCCTAAAGAGACTGAACTGTTGGGTGCTTGTAGATCCACCCCCACCACCCAATAGCATAGGAGAGAATTCGTGTTTCCTCAGCCTCTCTGGGCAATGGCAGGTACTTCTGGCCTACAGGGACTGAACTGTTGGGTGTGAGTGGTTCCATTCCCACTCCCTAAAGGGCAAAGGGACAGTACTCCCTGAGCCTCTCAGGGCAACTGCAGTAATATTCAGCTCACACAGATTGGATTGTTGGGCACTCCAGGGGGTCCATCCCCACCCCTGGCAGGGAGGGTGTCTGGTGCTACAACAGTTTACCTGGGCAACTGTGGTCATTTTGGACCCACACAGCATAGATTGCTGCCTACAACTATAGCTCCATCCCTGCCCCTGGTAGGAGAGGAAGGGGTATGAAGCTTCATCAGTCTGTCTGGGCAAATACAGACAGTCTTGTCCTGCACAACTTGGATTTTACACAAAGCTGCAGCTCTGTCCCTACCCCTGGCAGAGGAGAAAGGTAGGAGAAGCTTCATCAATTCCTGGGGCAACATGGGCAGCTTTGGCCCCCACAGCTTACAGCACTAACTACATCTTCAACTCCTACTACACAACCAGCAAGAGAGAAAAGCAAGAAAGTTCTAAACTAAAGAAAGAAACTGCACCCAGAATAAATATATCTAGTAAGCCAGATGCAAAGCCACCAACAAAATATTACAATCCATACCAAGAAACAGGAAGATATGGCCCATTTAAAGGAACACGATGACATAAAGGAGTTGAGACAATTATTCATAGATGTTTAAACAAATCTCCTTAATAAATTCAATGTGATGGCTAAAGAGACTAAGGATATTAAGAAGACACTGGATGAGCACAAAGAAGAATTTGAAAGCATACATAGAAAAATAGCAGACCTTATGGGAATGAAAGGTGCAATAAATGAAATAAAAAATACACTGGAGGCATATAACAGCAGATTTGAGGAGACAGAAGAAAGGATCAGTGAGCTTGAAGACATGGCCTCCGAAAGTGAACATACAAAAGAACAGAAAAAGAAAAGAATGGGAAAAATTGAACAGGGTCTCAGGGAACTAAATGACAGCAAGAGATATGCAAACATATGTGTCATGGGTGTCGCAGAAGGAGAAGAGAAGGGAAAAGGGGCAGAAGGAATATTAGAAGAAATAATGGTAGAAAATTTCCCAACCCTATTGAAGAACATAGATATCTGTGTCCAAGAAGAACATTGTACTCCCATCCAAAAAAAATCTGAATAGACCAACTCTGAGACACATACTAATCAGAATGTTAAATGTCAAAGACAAAGAGAATTTTGAGAGCAGCAAGAGAAAAACAATGCATAACATATAAGAAATACTCAATAAGATTAAGTGCCTTTTTCTCATCAGAAACCATGGAGGCAAGAAGGCAGTGGTATGATATATTTAAGATACTGCATGAGAAAAACTGCCAGCCAAGAATTCTATATCCGGCATTTAAAAAATGAAGGAGTTTATAACAAAAAGACAAGCTTTGCAGGTAATACTAAAGGGAGTATTACAGCCTGAAAAGAAAAGACAGGAGATAGAGGCTTGGAAGAGAGTCTAGAAATGATGATTGTATCAATAACAGTAACTAAAAGTATCAAAAGAGTGGTGAAAATAAAATGATATATAAAACCCAAAGATCAAAATGGATGAAATAAGAACTGCCTTTACAGTAATAACATTGAATGTTAATGGATTAAACTCCCCAATCAAAAGACACAGACTGGTGGAATGGATAAGAAAATATGAGCCATCTATATGCTGTCTACAAGACACTCACCTTAGACCTAAGGATACCAATAGATTGAAAGTGATAGGTTGGAAAAAGATATTCCATGTATGCAGTAACCAAAAAAGAAAAGGAAAAAAAAGCTGGGGTAACTGTACTTATATCAGGTGATATAGACTTTAAAAGCAAAACTGTTATTATAGACAAGAAGGACATTACATATTAATAAAATGAATGATTCAACAGGAAAAAATAACAATCATAAATGTATATGCACCTAACCAGGATGCCCCAAGATACATGAGGCAAACACTGGCAAAACTGAAGGGAGAAATAAACATTTCTACAATAATACTTGGAGACTTCAATACATTACTCTCAGCATTGGATAGAACATCTTGAAATAGGACCAATAAAGAAACAGAGAGCTTGAATAATATGATAAATGGACTAAATCTAATAGACATATACAGAACATTGCACCCCAGAACAGCAGGATATACATTCTTTTCAAGTGCTCATGGATCTTTCTCCAGGATAGACTATATGTTGGGTTACAAAGCAGATCTCAATAAATTCAACAAGATTGAAATTATACAAAGCACTTTCTCTGATCATAATGGAATAAAGTTGGAAATCAACAAGCAGCAGAAAAAGGGAAAATTCACATATATATGGATGGAAATTAGACAACACACTCTTAAATAATCAGTGGGTCAAGGAAGAAACTTCAAGAGAAATCAAATATCTCAAGATGAATGACAATGAGAACACAACATATCAGAACCTATGGGATTCAATGAAAGCAGTGCCGAGAGGGAAATTTATAGCCCTCAATGTTTACATTAAAAAAGAAGAAAGAGCTAAAATCTGTGACCTAACTACACTGCTGGAGGAACTAGAAAAAGAACAGCAAACTAATCCCACATTAGAAGGAATGAAATGATAAAGATCAGAGAAGAAATAAATGAAATTGAGAACCAAAAAAAAAAAAAAAAAAAACAATAGAATTAACAAAACCAAAATTTGGTTCTTTGAGAAGATTAATAAAATCAACAAACACTTAGCTAGAGAGACTAAGAAAAAAAGAGAGAAGATGCAAATAAATGAAATAAAAAATGAAAGCAGGAACATCACTACTGACCCCACAGAGATAAGAGTGATCATAAGAAGATACTATGAACAACTTTTTTACCAAAAAACTAGACAATGTAGATGAAATGGAAAAATTTCATACAAACAACCTACACTGACCCTAGAAGATACAGAAGACCTCAACAAGCCAACCACAAGTTAAGAGATTGAAATAGTCATCAAACAGCTCCCCAAAATGAAAAGCCCAGGATCAGATGGTTTCACAGGTGAGTTTTACCAAGCATTCAAAGAAGATTTAATAACAATCTTACTCAAGGTCTTCCAAAAAATTGAACAAGAAGCAACACTACCAAACTCATTCTATGAAGCCAATATCACACTAATACCATAGCCATATAAATATATTACTAAAAAAAAAAAAAAAAAAAAAAGAAAAGAAAATGAAAATTACAGACCCAATTCTCAAATGAATATGGATTCAAAAATCCTCAATAAAATAGTTGCTAACCAAATCCAACAAGACATTAAAAGAATTATTCATCATGACCAAATGGATTTTATACCAGGCATGCAAGGGTGGTTCAACTTAAGAAATTCAGTCAGCATAATACACCACATTAATAAATCAAAGAAGAAAAATCACATGATCTTATTGATTGACACAGAAAAGGCATTTGACAAAATACAGCATCCTTTCTTGATTAAAATAATACAAAAGAGAGAAAAAGAAAGAAAAAACAAACAAACAAATAATACAAAAGTTAGGAATTGAAGGGAACTTTCTCAACATGATAAAGGCCATATATGAAAAAACCCCAGCTAACATTGTACTCAATGGTGAAAGACTGATAGCTTTCCCTTTGAGAGCAGGGACAAGACAAGCATAACCACTGTCACCACTGTTGTTCAATATAATGCTAGAGGTTCTAGCTAGACCAATCAGGCAAGAAAAAGAAATAAAAGGCATCCAAATCAGAAAAGAAGAAGTGAAACTTTCACTATTTGTAAATGATATGATCCTATATCTAGAAAGTCCCAAAAAATCTACAACAAAGCTGCTAGAGCTAATAAACAATTTCAGTAGAGTGTCAGGATACAAGATCTATATGCAAAAATCAGTGGCATTTCTATACAATTGTAATGTGCAATTTGAGAAGGAAGTCAGGGAAAAAATTCCATTTATAATAGCAATTAAAAAAATAAAATATTTAGGAATAAACTTAACCAAGGATGTAAAGCACTTGTATTCAGAAGACTACAATGCATTGCTAAAAGAAATTTTAAAAGACCTAAATAATTGGAAAAACATTCAATGGTCATGGATTGGAAGACTAAATATCACTAAGATGTCAATTCTACCCAAATTGATATACAGAATCAATGCAATCCCAATAAAAATTCCACCATCACTTTTTAAACAAATGGAAAACACAATTATCAAATTTATCTGGAGGGGTAAGAGACCCCAAATAGCCAGAAACATCTTAAAAATGAAAAGTGAAGTTGGAGGACTCTCACTTCCAGACTTTAAATCATATTACCTAGCTACAGTGGTAAAAATAGCATGGTATTGGCACAAACATAGACACATAGACCAATGGAACTGAATTGATGGTTCAAAAACAGACCATCACATCTATGGCCAAGTGATTTTTGACAAATCTGTCAAACCCACCCAGCTGGGGCAGAACAGTCTATTCAATAAATGGTGCTGGGTAAACTGGATATCCATAGTCAAAAGAAAGAAAGAAGACCCCTATCTCACACCTTATACAAAAATTAACTCAAAATGGATCGAAGACCTAAATATAAAAGCAAGTACCATAAAGCTCCTAGAAGAAAATGTAGAGAAACATCTTCAAGACCTGGTGGTAGGTGTTTTATTCTTAAACCTTACACTGAAAGCAGAAACAATGAAAGAAAACATGGATAAATGGAACCTCCTCAAACTTAAGCACTTTTGTTATTCAAAGGACTTCATCAGGAAGGTGAAAAAGCAGCCCACTCAATGGGAGAAAATATTTGGAAACCACATATCCAATAAGGGTTTGATTTCCTTTTATATAAAGAGATCATACAACTCAACAATAAAAGAGCAAGCAATCCAATTTAAAAATGGGCAAAAAATTTAAATAGACATTTCTCCAAAGAGGAAATAAAAATGGCCAAAAAAGCACATGAAGAAAAAAATGTTCGATTTGCTAGCTATTAGTGAAATGCAAATCAAAACAACAATGAGATATCATCTCACACCACATAGAATGGCCATTATTAAAAAACAGACAACAATAAGTGCTGGAAAGGATGTGGAGAAATAGGAACACTCCTTCACTGTTGGTGGGATTGTAAAATGGTGCAGCCTCTGTGGAATACAGTTTGGCAGTTCCTCAGGAAGTTAAATACAGAACTGCCATATGATCCAGCAATTCCTCTACTAGGAATATATCCCAAAGAACTAAAACCTATGACACAAACAGACATCTGCACACTGATGTTCAAAGCAGCATTATTCACAGTTGCCAAAGGATGGAAACAACCCAAGTGTCCATCAACCAATGAATAGATAAACAAAATGTGGTATGTACATACGATGGAATACTATGCTGCAGTAAGATGAAATGATACTGGGACACATATGATAACATGGATGAATCTTGAAGACATTATGCTATGCGAAGTAAGCCAGACACAAAAGGACAAATATTACATGGTTTCATTAATATGAACTAAATATGAAGAATAAATGCATGGAGTTAAAACCTAGAATATAAGTTATTAGGAGATAAGAGGAGGTTTGAGAAGAACTACTGATGCTTAATGTATGTAGAAGTTTTAATTAACTTGACTGTAAAAGTGTGGAAATGGATAGAATTGATGGTAACACATTATAGTGAGTAGCAGCTGCTTTATAAATGGGAATGTGGCTGAAAAGTGTAGTCTGGGGAAGTAAATGTCAATTGAAAGAAAGCCAGAGAATAAACTAGAGACTGAGTAACACAGTGAAACCAGAGGTGAATGAGAATTGTGGTTGATGGTACATATGCAAGAGTGTCCTTCTGTGAGCTAGAGCAGATGTACATCATTATTGCAGGATGGTGGGAATATGGAGAAGCATGGGAAAAATACAATTGGCGTGACCTATGGACTGTGGTTAACAGCAATACTATAATATTCTTGCATCAATGCCAAAGATAATGTGTTGATAATGGGGGGGGGGGGAGCGGCTATGGAAAAAGTGTGCCAAATGTACGCTATGGACCATGGTTGGTAGTAATAGTCTGATGATATTATCTCATAATCTGTAACATATATTCCACCACGGTGTGGTGTGTTGGTGAAAGGGTGTTGTGTGGGAATTCTACACATGTGCATGATTGTTTTGTAAGTTCACAACCTCTGTAATAAAAATATATTTTTTAAAAATAGGGTGGGTTGGGGGAAAATACACCAAATGTAAGATAGAGACTATAGTTAGGAATATTTTGATGATGCTCTTGCATAGTTTGCAACAAATGTTTTATAACCATGCAAGGTGTTGTTGGAGGGGTGGTATATGGGACCCCTGTATGATGTTATGCATGTTTATTTTGTAAGTTCACAACCTTTACCATACACTTACTGTTTATGCATGTTCATATATGAATGATATACTTCAATTAAAAATACATTTTTAAAAAAGTGTGTGGTGAGCACTTTTCACACATTTGATTGGAACTGTTTTAGTTCAAATTTGTGTTGTTGACCCATTTCTGAAGCACATTGTAACTGTTTTGAAGAGAAAAGGGACTGTAGAGGCTAGAAAGAGGGCACTGCCTCTTTGGGTTCTTATGAAGAACTCTGGGTTTCAAATTGAGAAAGTGAAAACCAGCTCTGCTGACAGCCAGACCATGATTTGCCAACTGCCTATACTGCTTGGACAGAGCCCTCTTCCTGTTCCCCTGCCCCCACCATGCATGGAACAAGACAGAGACAAGGCCCCTCCCCAAACACAAAATTGATGTCTTCTGATGAATCTGGGTGGCTGCTGCTCCTTCACTAATGACAACAAACTCTAGTCCTCTCCCTTCTAGATAAAACTTATTTAGATCTCCAGTTACCAGTTTGTCCCTAACCCCTCCTTAGAATCACCCAGCAGAAACCCCAGTCCTATGAGAAGCCCCTCCCAACTCCCTTTTCCACAGCCTCCTCGCTGTTCCTCTTGGGTATTTTCCCTCCTTCTGCAGCAAGCCCAATAAACCTAACATCTTTTATTCTTTGACCGCAGGTGCGCTTCTAGTAATCTTTATTCAGTGGGCTTTCACAAAGAACTCCAAAGCCAGAACCCCTCCTACCTATAGTGTCTCACAAAAAGAGAGGCTCATGAAGTAGTGCAAGGAGGCTGTTAAAGGGTGACAGTACTGAGAAGCAGATGTGGCTCAAGCGATTGGGCTCCCGTCTACCATATAAGAGGTCCAGGGTTCGATTCCTGGGACCTTCTGGTGAAGGCAAGCTGGCCCACACGGTATGCTGGCCCGTGCAGGAGTGCTGGTCGGACGGAGAGCTGGCGCAGCAAGATGATGCAACAAAAAGAGACAGAGGAGAGACAATAAGAGATGCAGCAGACCAGGAGCTGAGGTGGCGCAAAAGATTGAGCGGCTCTCTCCCACTCCAGAAGGTCCCTGGATCGGTTCCCAGTGCTGCCTAAAGAGAAGACAAGCAGACACAGAAGAACAACAGAGAGCAGACAGCAAGCACAAGACAATGAGCGGAGGGGGATGGATGTGGCTCAAATGGTTGAGCATCCATCTCCCATATGGAGGGACCTGGGTTCGATCCCCGGGACCTCCCGGTTAAAACAAACAAACACACAAACAAACAACAACAAAAAAAAAACAATGAGGGGAGGAGGGAGAAATTAATAAATCAATTAGGGAAAAAAAAAAAAAAAGAGTACTATGGGAAGTTGGAACTGTTGCTAACTCACTCAACCGTGGCCTCCAATAACCTTTTCTCCATCTGTAAGCCTGTTTTCTTCTAGCATGGAGTGGAGGGACAAGGGAAGGACTTTGTACCCCTCTTGCTCAGCCCTTCCCCTCAGCGGAGTTCTTGGGAAATTCCCCTCTCCTTTTCACTCTTCCTGTGGTCAGCATTCCATCCCTATTGGTCTCTATGTAAAAAAGAAGCAAGAATCTTCAATGAGAAAACCGTGAGACGCTTGCATCAGGCAGTTAAGATTTCTAGAGCTTAGAAGGAAGAGGAGGTTTTCCTGGGGTGGGAACATATCTGAAATTTATAGGAACTAGACATAGTGGGGTCCGTGAGGACTGGCCTTGCAACCATTTGCAGGTGTTTCTGAAACATGTCCTGACCCGGAAAAAAAAAAAAAAGAGTATCATACCTGAAAGGGTTATGGAATGTTTTCCAATAAAACTCTTGCAGAAGAGGATGTTTAAAAACAAATTTCAAATGGTTTTTCAATGAGGTGAACGGGATGATGATATAAAATTGTCTTGAATGTGGGCTATACCAGCGCTGCACATTAGAATCAGCTGGGAGCTGTAAAACAATACCCATGCCCAGCACCTGTTACCGGTTGAATCAAGTCTTCCAAAAAGACATGGTGAAGTCCCAACCCCCAGGTTGTGACCTTATTTAGAAATAGGGTCTTTGCAGAGGTGATCAGCTAAGTTACACTGAGGTCATACTGGAGCAGGGCACCATCCTAATCCAGTATGACAGTTGTCCTTATAAGAAGGGGAGAGGTGACACAGGCAAGGGGGAGAATGCCATGCGACAACTGAGCCAGAGATTGAAGTGCTGCCTGCCAAGGAAGGCCAAGGAGTGCCAGTCGCTGCCAGAAGCCAGGAAAGCATGGAAGAGATGCTTTCCTACAGATTTCGAAGGGAGCGTGGCCCTGCTTATTTCAGGCTTCTAACCTCAAGAACTGTGAGATAAGACATTTCTGTTGTTTTAAGCCATCCGCTTTGTGGGACTTTGTTATGGCAGCCCCAGAAACCTAAAACCAGACCGTAACTTCGGAATATCTGAGGGGCTGGGGCGGGGAGGTTAGAGGATGAGGAGGGGCCCAAGCCCGCAGTATTTGCTCTCCAGGTGATTCTAATAGCAGCCAGGCTGGACAAGCCCCTGTGCATGGAAGAACGCTGCAACCCCGAGCAAGTCCCTTATCCATGCCGATCTGGTTTTCCTCACGTATAAAATGAGAGGAGTTGAAGGAAACCAAAGTTTCTGAAACTTTAATGTGCACATCAATCACATAGCGAGCTTCTCAAAACAGGATTCTGGTGCAGTAGCCTTGGCGCCGGACCTGAGAATCTGCATTTCTGAGAAGCCCCTGCTGGTCCACGGTGCACACGTTACATAGCAAGGCATCAGGTTAGTGGTTCTCAAAGTGTGGTTTCTGGACCCACAGGGCCAGCAGCACGCGGGAAACTGTTAGACATGAAAAGCCTTGGACTCTGCCGCAGATGAACTGAATCAGAAATTTGGGTGTGGTATCTAGCAATCTGTTTTTTTGTTTTGTGTGTATGTGTCTTGGCATGGGTTTAAAAAAAAGTGTGTGTGTGTGTGTTTTTATCCTGGTAATATATATACAACTTAAGATTTCCCATTTTAACCACTTTTAAGTATACCACATATATATTGCTATATATGCAACCTAACGTTTCCTCCTTTAGCTTTTTAATCACATTCAGATTTATGTATCAGTGCTGTTAATTGCATTCACAATGTTGTACTACCATCACCACCATCCATTACCAAAAGATTTCCATTGTTTCAAATAGGAACTCTGTACATTTTAAGCCAACTCCCTATTCCCTATCCCTACTCATACCCTGGTAGCCTATATTCTAGATTCTGACTCTATACGTTTGCTTATTCTAGTTATTTCATATTAGTGAGATCATACAATATTTGGCCTTTTGTGTCTGGTTTATTTCGCTCAACATTATGTCTTCAAGGTTCATCCATCCTGTATGTATTGGAACTTCATTCCTTTTTGCAGCTGGATAATATTCCATTGTGTGTATACATCACATTTTGTTTATCCATTCATCGGTTGAGGGACAGTAAGGTTGCTTCCATCTTTTGGCAATTGTGAGTAATGCTGCTCTAAACATTGGTATGCACATATCTGGTTAGGTCCCTGCTTTCAATACTTTGGGGTATATACCTAGAAGTGGGATTGCTGGGTCATATGGTAATTCTATACTTAGCTTTCTGAGGAACTGCCAAACTGTTTTCCACAGTGGCTGCACCATTTTATATTCCCACTAGCAATGAATGAGTGTTCCTATTTTTCCGCATCTTCTCTAACACTTGTAAGTTTCTGTTTTTTTTTTTTTAAATAGTATCCACTCTAGTGGATGTGAAATGGTATCTAATAGTAGTTTTGATTTGCATTTCCTTGATGCTAATGTTGTGGAGTAAATTTTCATGTGAATTTTGGCTATTTCTTTGAAGAGACATCTATTTAGGTCTTTTACTCATTTTTTCAATTGGGTTGTTTGTCTTTTTGTTAAGTTGAAAAAATTTTGTTATAGATTATCTTAAACCTTTATTTGGTATTAGGCTTTGGTATTTGGGTAATGTTGGCCTTGTAGAATGAATTAGGGAGTGTTTCCCTCCTCTTCAAATTTTTGGAAGAGTTTGAGCAGGATTGGCGTTAATTCTTCTTGGCATGTTTGGCAAAATCCCCCTGTGAAGCCATCTGGTTCTGGGCTTTTTTTTTGTTGGGGGGTTTTTGATTACTGATTCAATTTCTTTACTAGTTATTGGTTTGTTGAGATCTTCTGTTTCTTCTTGAGTTGCTGTAGGTAGTTCGTGTGTTTCTAGGAATTTGTCTATTTCATCTAGGCTATCTAATTTGTTGGCATACAGTTGTTCATAGTATCCTCTTATAGACCTTTTTATTTCAGTGGGGTTGGTTGTAATGTTCCCCTTTTCATTTCTGATTTTTGTTATTTGTGTCCTTTATCTTTTTTTCTTCATTTGACTAGCTAATGGTTTGTCAATTTTATTGATCTTTTCAAAGAACCAACTTTTGGTTTTTTGATTCTATTGTTTTTTATTCTCTATTTAATTTCCTTCTGCTCTAACCATTGTTATTTCCTTTCTTCTGCTCACTTTGTGTTTAGTTTGCTCTTTTTTTTTTTTTTATTGTGGGTAAAAATCAAAATTTTCACATTACATGCCAATATTTGTAAAATGATACAGAAATATATATGCATATATGTGCATTTGCTTACAAAAATGTTATTTATATATATATAAATATATTTTAAGAGGTGCTTAGATTACCTAAAATATTACACGGAACCCACCGGGATTCCCATGTTGCCCACCTCCCACACCTCCCACCACATCCCACACAAACATCTCCCATAAGTGTGGACAACCACCCTCAATGGACTTACACATCCTGGGCCTTGCCACCAACCATAGACCATAGTTCATTTGGTAGACCACACTCTCTCCCACACAGTTCTGAGTGGTGTGTGCTGATTTAAAATGGCCTACATCCGTTGCCACAACGGTATTCAGGACAACCTCCAAATCCTAAAGAAGCCCCTGTATTTCAACTGCACATCCCCTCCCTGCCCTGAAAGTGTCAAGTGGCCACCGGCTCCACCTCATTGTTATAATTTCTTCCATTGCTAGAATCACCATAGAATCACAACAGAATACCATCAAGTCCACTCTAGTCCATATTCTACCCCAATCCTGAGGGGACTGGGATGGTGATGTCCACTCCACCTCCAAGTGAGAGAGGGCTTATATCCCATGGATATAGTGGGTGGGATGATCCTGCCTGCAGATGCAGGCCGTCTCCATTCCTTGGGCTGGCCGTTGCCCATCATTGTCTCCTCGCCAGGTGACTTGGATGAGTCCATTGAGCTGTAGGGTAGGAGTTGCAGCTCCACCAAGATTCCACGCACACCTGGCACATAGGTAGGCCAGAGGCTCCAGTCTCTGGAAGTATACCTAAAGACTCCAGCATCACATATAGGTTTGAATAGAAGGGACTGATGAATCATGTGCAGGGAGGACTTATTTGAGTCCAATTCTGTCAGTCTCAGGAGCACAGATTCCAAAATAGAGCCCACTGATAAGGCGTCAGTCTCTGGAGCTATCCCCCCTTATATAGGACCTGGGTGTCTCCAGAGCTCTCAGGAGCTCCTCTGTGTGGAGTGATAGGCACTTTGACGTTCTATGAGTTCCTACTGAGGTGTTGCGTAAGAGTTGCCTCTGGGATGACCTCCCGACCCTCTTTGAAGTCTCTTAGCCACTTGAACTCATTTGTCTTTACCTTTTCCCCCTTTTATTCATGGTCTTTTTCCAGTTGTGTTGCCAATTGGCACTTGGTATTAATCCCTCGTTACCAGGGAGGCTCATCCCCAGGAGTCATGTCCCACGTTGAGGGGAAGGTAATGCATTCATATGCTGAGTTTGGCTTTGAGAGAGGCCACATTTGAGTAACAAGGAGGCTCTCAGGTGGCAACCGTTAGGCACCCCACAACAGCAAGCTAAGTCTCAGTTACAAGAGCAAAGACTCACAAGGGTAGTCATCAATAAAAAGAACTCATCAGTGGGTCATCCTCTTTTGACAGACACTGTCCCTGCACTCAGAGGACTATTGCTGCTCCCTTGGAGACTGTGGCAGAGCTCTCCAGGCTAGGAATTCAGATTCCCTCATTTATTGTGTGATTGTCCACCCATCGTCACCATGCCCCATCTTTTGATCTTTTGAACAATTTTGTATATCTTTCATGTATATTCGGATGAACTAACTCCCATGAACCCCCCCTCCCAGACACCCCCCACCAATAATCCCCTGCAGTACTCATTGTAACCCTTCTGTGATCCAAATCCTCCATGAATATGTAATCCGTAAAATAATCAAATACACTTAATAGGAAAAAGAATCAACATTGATAAGTTTACATGCAAGAGACAAACATAAGGAAACTCAGGGAAAAAAAAAAGAGGAAAAAAAAAAACAAGAAAAAAAAACCAATCAAACAAAAAACAAAACAAAACAAAATATAATTAGCGGATTGGGACATTCAAAAAAAATGGGGAAAAAAGCAAAAGAAATGCCTTAAATAAATATATATATATATTTATTCTTTTTTTGTTGTTTGTTTTGTTTTCCTTTTCTCTTTTTTTTTTTCCCCTTCCTTTTATCACTGTGTTATCGGATGTCCGGTGTGCCATGACAACTTCCCCCTCTCAATCCCCATTGTCTCCCAATTTTTCATTTAATTTTCAAAGAAGTTTTAGGTCACAGCAAAGTCACACATGGAGTGCCGGAGACTCCCAGATACCAAACCAACCCCCCTTTCCCATCCCATATTAACCCCCACCCTTTTTTTTTTTATGTTAGCATTGTTATAACTGTTATACAGATAGCAAAATATAGCAACTAAACATTGTCAATGATTTACAGTATAGTTTACAATTTAGATGATACAGTTTAATAATTTTGATGATATTTACCATGTCCTGTGTCCATTACTGTAAGGTAATGAAAAACCTTCCCCATGACCACCAAACACCCCATTAGATCTTGACTGTTCCCTTCCCCCTAGCCCCACAGGGCCCATGATACCACCCTATCCCGACCCATGGAATGTCAAGATTCACAGATACATGCCCTGGGAATTTGAATCTGCCCTTCCTAATCCACCCATCTGCCAGCGCTGCACCACCAAACCCAGGAACACCACCACCCATATGCTCCATCCCCCAACATGCAACCACACTCTATCCCTTTACCATAGATTATGTCCATATGGGTGATGGCTCAAAGCCTGCTCTTCTCTTACTCTCCCTTGTTAACCTATCTTTCAGACAATGGTTATCAGAGACTGCTCACTTTCCTCAGTTCAGATCAGTGAGGTCATATACTGTTCATCTTTCAGTGCCTGGCTTCCTTCACTCAACATAAGGTCTTCAAGATTCATCCACGTTATTCCATGTGTTAGCACTTTGTTCCTTCGTACAGCTGAGTAATATTCCACTGTATGTATGTACCACATTTCGCTTATCCATTCGTCTGTTGATGGGCACCGGGGCTGATTCCAACTTTTGGCAATGGTGAACAATGCCGCTATGAACATTGGTGTGCATATATCTGTTTGTGTCTTTGCTTTCAGTTCTTCTGGGTATATACCCAGCAGTGGAATTGCTGGATCATACGGAAGATCTATTGTTAGTTTTCTGAGGAACTGCCAAACTGTCCTCCACAGTGGCTGGACCATACCACAGTCCCACCAGCAGTGGATGAGGGTTCCTATTCCTCCACATCCTCTCCAACATTCAGTGTCTCCTGTTTTTTTAATAGCTGCCATTCTGATGGGTTTAAGATGGTATCTCATTGTAGTTTTGATTTGCATTTCCCTGATAGCAAGCGATGTTGAGCATTTTTTCATGTGCTTTTTAGCCATTTGTATTTCTTCCTTGGAGAAGTGTCTTTTCAGGTCACTTGCCGATTTTTTAAATGGGTTGTTTGTCCTTTTATTTTCAAGGTGTAGGATTTCTTTATATATGCAGGATATGAGGCCCCTATCAGATATATGGTTGCCAAATATTTTCTCCCATTGGGTAGGCTGCCTTTTTATTTTCTTAACATCCTTTGAGGTGCAGAAGTTTTTTATTTTGATGAGATCCCATTTATCTATTTTTTTCTCTTGCTGCTCCTGCTTTGGCTGTGAAGTTCATGAAACCACTTCCTATTACAAGGTCCTGTAGAGGCTTTCCTACATTATCTTCCAAGGTCTTTATGGTTTTGGCTCTTATATTTAGATCTTTGATCCATCTTGAGTTGATTTTTGTATAAGGTGTGAGATGGTATTCTTCTCTCATTCTTTTGGATATGGATATCCAGTTCTCCAAGCACCACTTGTTAAAGAGGCCATTCTCTTTCATCTGAGTGGGCTTTGTGGCCTAGTCAAATATCAGATGACTGTATATGCGAGGATCTATATCAGAACTCTCAATTCGGTTCCATTGGTCAGTAGGTCTATCCTTGTGCCAATACCACACAGTTTTGATCACTGTAGCTTTGTAGTATGTTTTAAAGTCAGGTAGTGTGATACCTCCAACTTCATTTTTCTTTTTCAATATGTCTTTGGCAATTCGGGGCCTCTTGCCTCTCCAGATATATTTTGTGGTTAGTTTTTCCAGTTCCTTAAAAAATACAGTGTTGACTTTTATTGGGATTGCATTAAATCTGTAGATTAGTTTGGGTAGGATAGACATTTTTATGATGTTTAGTCTTCCTATCCATGAACAGGGAATATTTTTCCATTTATTTAAGTCTTCTTTGATTTCCTTTAACAGTGTTGTGTAGTTTTCTGTATATAAGTCCTTTACATCTTTAGTTAAATTTATTCCTAGGTATTTGATTCTTTTATTTACCATTGTAAATGGTATTTTTTTCCTGATTTCCTCCTCAGTTTGCTCGTTATTGGTGTACAGAAATGCTACTGATTTTTGAGCATTGATCTTATAGCCTGCAACATTACTGAACTCCTTTATAAGTTCTAGAAGCCTTGTTGTAGATTTCTCAGGGCTTTCTATGTATAGGATCATGTCATCTGCAAATAATGAAATTTTTACTTCTTCTTTTCCAATCTGGATGCCTTTTATATCATTTTCTTATCTCAGTGCTCATGCAAGTACTTCTAAGACAATGTTAAATAGGAGTGGTGGTAGTGGGCATCCTTGTCAGTTCCTGATCTCAGAGGGAAGGCTTTTAGGATTTCACCGTTGAAGATGATGTTAGCTTTGGGTTTTTCATATATACCCTTTGTCATTTTCAGAAAGTTTCGGTCTATTCCTATCTTTTGTAGTGTTTTTATGAGGAAAGAGTGCTGTATTTTGTCGAATGCTTTTTCTGCATCTATAGAGATGATCATGTGATTTTTTTATTTTAATCTGTTTATGTGGTGTATTACATTGATTGATTTTCTTACATTGAACCACCCTTGCATACCTGGGATGAAACGCACTTGGTCATGGTGTATAATCCTTTTGATATGTTGTTGAATGTGATTAGCAAGTATTTTGTTGAGGATTTTAGCATCTAGGTTCATTAGAGAAATTGGTCTGTAATTTTCCTTTCTTGTGGTATCTTTGTTTGGTTTTGGTATTAGGGTAATGTTTGCATCATAGAATGAGTTAGGCAATATTCCTTCTACTTCTATTTTTTGAAAGAGCTTAAGCAGGATTGGTGTTAGCTCTTTCCGGAATGTTTGGTAGAATTCAGCTGTGAAGCCATCTGGTCCTGGGCTTTTCTTAGTTGGGAGGTTTTTGATGACTGAGTCTATCTCTTTACTTGTGATTGGACTCCTGAGTTCATCAATTTCTTCTTTCATCAATGTAGGCTGTTTGCGAGTTTCTAGAAATTTGTCCATTTCCTCTAAATTATCATTCTTGTTGGCATATAATTTTTCAAAGTATCCTCTTATGATACTCTTTATTTCTGTGGGGGCAGTAATGATGTCCCCTTGCTCATTCCTTATTTTGTGTATTTGCATCTGTTCTTTTTCTTTGTTAATCTGGCTAAGGATTTGTCAATTTTATCGATCTCTTGAAGAACCAGCTTTTGGTTTTGCTTATTTTTTTCTAGTGCTTTCTTATTCTCTATTTTATTTAGTTCTGCTCTAATCTTTGTTATTTCCTTCTTTGTGCTTCCTTTAGGTTTAGTTTGTTGTTGTTTTTCCAGTTCCTCCAAGTGTGCAGTTAGGTCTTCAATTTTAGCTCTTTCTTCTTTTTAAATATATGTATTTATGGATATGAACTTCCCTCTCAGGACAGCTTTCACTGCATCCCATAGGCTTTGATATGTTGTGTTGTCATTTTCATTAGTTTCAAGGTAGTTACTGATTTCTTTTGAGATTTCCTCCTTGACCCACTGTTTGTCTAAGAGTGTGTTTGTGCCTAATCTGTTTCTCTGGTCCTTAGTGATTTCCAATTTCATTCCATTGTGGTCAGATAAATCACTTTGCATAATCTCAATATTTCTGAATTCATTGAGAGTTGTTCTGTAGCCTAGCATGTGGTCTATCTTGGATTATGATCCATGTGCACTTGAGAAGAATGTAAATCCGCTGTATTTGGGTGTAGTGTTCTGTATATGTCTATTAGGTCCAGGTCCTCTAATGTATTATTCAAACTCTGTTTATTTATTCTCTGTCAAGATGTTCTGTCTAATGGTGATAATGGTGTATTAAAGCCCCCCACTATAATTGTAGAAGCAACATTTCTCCACTTAGGTTTTCCAGAGTTTGCCTCATGTATTTTAAGGTACCCCGATTAGGTGCATAAATGTTTATGATTGTTCTCTCTTCCTGAGAGATTACCCCTTTTACTTATAGTGTCCATCTTTGTCTCTTACAATAGTTTTGCATTTAAAATCTATTTTGTCTGATATTAGGATAGCTACTCCTGCCCTTTTTTGGCTATTGTTTGCTTGTAAAATTGTTTTCCAGCCATTCACTTTCAACCTCCTGAATCCCTGGGTTGAAGGTGGGTTTCTTGTAGACAGCATATAGATGGATCATATTTCCTTATCCATTCTGCCAATCAGTGTCTCTTGAGTTGTGAATTTAATCCATTAACATTCCGTGTTATTACTCGCAATGGATTTCTTACTTCAGCCATATTTTCTTTGGGTTAATTTATGTCATATGTTGTTTTTATTTCTCTTTTTGTCTTTTTAGTTGTTTTTACACTCTTCTCCAATGCTCTCTCACTTGTTTTTTCCTATCAACTTGTAGAATTTCCTTTAGTATTTCTTGAAGTGCAGGTTTCTTATTGGCATACACTCTTACTTTCTGTTTATCTGTGAATATTTTGAACTCTCCATCATTTTTGAATGCCAGTTTTGCTGGATAGAGAATTCATGGCTGGAAGTTTTTTTCTTTTAGTACTTTGACTATGTCATACCACTGTCTTCTTGCCTCCATGGTTTCAGCTGAGAAATCAGCACTTAATCTTATTGTGCTTCCCTTGTATGTGATGGTTCTCTTTTCTCTTGCTGCCTTGAGTATTTTTTCTTTGTCTTGAGCATTGGACAATTTGACAAGTATATTTCTTGGAGTTGGCCTGTTGGGATTTATATTATTTGGGGTGCGCTGTGCTTCCTGGATCTGCACATCCATCTCTCTCAATAGAGTTGGGAAGTTTTCAGCCATTATTTCCTTCAACACCCCTTCTTTTCCCTTTCCCTTTTCTTCTCCTTCTGGGAGCCTATAATGCATATGTTTGTGCATTTTGTGTTGTTGGTTAAATCCCTGAGTCCCTGCTGGATTTTTTCTATCTTTTTTATCTATCTGTTCTACTATCTGTTTGATTTCAGATATATTGTCTTCCACATCACTAATTCTTTCTTCTGCCTATTCAAATCTGCTGTTATGTGAATCCAGCGTCTTTTTGATTTCTTGGCTTGTGCCATTGTTCACCATCATATCCATTACCTTTTTAGGAACGTTTGCTATTTCTTCAGTATGTTCTCCCAGTGTCTTCTTTATATCCTTAATCTCTTCCTTCAGTTCTTTAAGTTGGTCCATGATATTTGTTTGGATAGCTTTGATTAGTTGTTCGATGTTCTGCATCGCTTCCTGGTTTTTATTTTGTTCATTGGACTTGTCCATATTTTCCTGTTTCTCAGAGTCATTTGTATTTTTTTGTTGCCCTCTGGTCATCATATTATCTTGATTGGTTTGTTCAGTTGATTAGCTTTTCTCTATGCTCTAGAGTTTTATTTAGCTGGTGGTTCTGCATGTGAGTTAAGTTTTCTCTTTGGCAGTTTTTCTTCTTATTTTATTTCCTTACTTCTTTCTATGTTCCCTTGAAGGCAAAAGATTAGGGCCAGAGGAATTAAAAGATGTAAGGAAGGCAGAAGGATAATAGTAATATTGATAAAAGTTAGAAGAGGGGCAAAATGAGACTTAATGAGATGAATATTTAACTTGTGTAGGCAGTGTAGAGTAATAGGGAAAAAAGTGGCGTTCCTACAATGGACTGGGAAAGCAAATGGAGGAATATATATATATAGTGATTTAGAAGGCTAGAATTATGAGGAGGGAGAGAAATAGTAAAGAAAGGGCTGAAAGGAAAAAGTTAATACTAATAAAAAAAAAAAGAAGAACACAAAATAGATGGAATAGAAATTGACACCCTTAAGTTGTGGGCCTATGAAAAAATGTTGTATCTAAGAGCCACGACAGAAAGCAGAAGGCAGAAAGATGAAGGAAGGATAAGCGATAGTTTGTAATACAGAATCAATATAGACAGCGAGTTACAATAGTAACTAAAAGAATCAAATACCTAGGAATAAATTTAACTAAAGATGCAAAGGACTTAGGTACAAAAAACTACACAACACTGTTAAAGGAAATCAAAGAAGACTTAAATAAATGGAAGAATATTCCCTGTTCATGGATAGGAAGACTAAACATCATCAAAATGTCTATCCCACCCAAACTAATCTACAGATTTAATGCAATCCCAATAAAGATCAATACTGTATTTTTTAAGGAACTGGAAAAACTAACTACAAAATATATATGGAAAGGTAAGAGGCCCCAAATTGCCAAAGACATATTGAAAAAGAAAAATGAAGTTGGAGGTATCACACTACCTGACTTTAAAACATACTACAAAGCTACAGTGCTCAAAACTGCATGGTATTGGCACAAGGATAGACATACTGACCAATGGAACCAAATTGAGAGTTCTGATATAGATCCTCGCATATACAGTCATCTGATATTTGACAAGGCCACCAAGCCCAGTCAGTTGGGAGAGAATGGCCTCTTTAACAAGTGGTGCTTGGAGAACTGGATATCCATATCCAAAAGAAAGAGAGGAATACCATCTCATACCTTATACAAAAAATCAACTCAAGATGGATCAAAGATCTAAATATAAGAGCCAAAACCATAAAAACCTTGGAAGATAATATAGGGAAGCATCTACAGGACCTTGTAATAGGAAATGGTTTCATGAACTTCACACCCAAAGCACGAGCAGCAAAAGAAAAAATTAGGTAAATGAGATCTCCTCAAAACTAAAAACTTCTGCTCCTCAAAGGACATTATCAAGAAAATAAAAAGGCAGCCTACCCAATGGGAGAAAATATTTGGCAACCATATATCTGATAGGAGCCTAATATCCTACATATATAAAGAAATTCTACACCTCGAAAATAAAAAGACAAACAACCCATTTAAAAAATGGGCAAGTGACCTGAAAAGACACTTCTCCAAGGAAGAAATACAAATGGCTAAAAAGCACATGAAAAAACACTCGACATCGCTAGCTATTAGGGAAATGCAAATCAAAACTACAATGAGATACCATCTTACACCCATCAGAATGGCAGCTATTAAAAAAACAACAGATTCTAAGTGTTGGAGAGGATGTGGAGGAATAGGAACCCTCATCCACTGCTGGTGGGACTGTGGTATGGTCCAGCCACTGTGGAGGACAATTTGGCTATTCCTCAGAAAACTAACAATAGATCTTCCATATGATCCAGCGATTCCACTGCTGGGTATATACCCAGAAGAACTGAAAGCAAAGACGCGAACAGATATATGCACACCAATGTTCATAGCGGCATTGTTCACCATTGCCAAAAGTTGGAATCAGCCCCGGTGCCCATCAACAGATGAATGGATAAGCAAAATGTGGTACATACATACAATGCAATATTACTCAGCTGTAAGAAGGAATAAAGTGCTAACACATGGAATAACGTGGATGAATCTTGAAGACCTTATGTTGAGTGAAGCAAGCCAGGCACTGAAGGATGAACAGCATATGACCTCACTAATTTGAACTGAGGAAAGTGAGCAGTCTCTGATAACCACTGTCTGAAAGATAGGTTAACAAGGGAGAGAAAGAGAAGAGAAGGTTAGTCATCACTCATATGGACATAATCTATGGTAAAGTGATAGAGTATAGTTGCATATTGAAGGGTAGGACAGGTGGGTAGTGATATTACTGGGTTTGGTGATGCAAGGTTGCCAGGTGGGTAGATTGGGAAGGGCAGGTTAGAATACCCAGGATACGGGGTGGAGAGATGGGAGAGGGACTAGGTGAACATGGGATTTGTGGGTATGAGGGTGAAATGCAGGAGTGGGAATGCTCTTATGATAACATGACAAGGTAGTGTCACTGGTTTAGGGTGTAGGTTGTAGGGAGGCATTCAGGACGGGGTGCATCTGGAGTAGGCTTCTGGGGAGTGTGTGAGTGTTCATCCTGTCATAATGTGTTGTGATGGGGAGTGGAGACCCACACGGTGAGTGGGAAGGAGATGGACCCCCATCTTTGGGAGGACCGATTCACCCAGAAACAGACAGGTGGGTGTCTCTTAGGAGCAAGGGTGGATCCTAACAGGGGAGGATAATCAGCATGTCAAGACCTTTTGTTACATGTAACTATGAATCTTGTCATCCAATGAGTCAAGACAGAGGGTTGTCATGTGCCCCAGGGGGATGCAGTGGAAGGAACAGAAAAGATAAAATGGGGTATTTAGTGGTCAAGGAAATGTTTTTCATACCTTACAGTAATGGACACAGGACATGGTAAATATCATAAAAAATTATTAAACTGTACCATCTAAATTATAAACTATACTGTAAACTATTGACAATGTTTAGTAGCTATGTTTCACTATTTGTATAGCAGTTATAACAATGCTAACATCCAGATACAAAAAGGTTTTAATATGGGGTGAGGAAAGGGGGAGGAGGTTGGGTATATGAGAGTCTCTAGTTTTCTGTGTGTGACTTTGCTGTGACCTAAAACTTCTTTGAAAATTAAATGAAAACTTGGTAGACACTGGGGAGTGAGAGGGGGAAGGTGCCACGGTACAGACTGGGCACCCAACAATGCAGTGATAAAAGGAAAAAAATAAAATTAAAAAAAAAAAAGTTTTTTCATTTTTTCCCATTTTTTTGAATGTCCTAATCCTTTAATTATATTTTATTTTTAGTTTTTTTTTCTGAGTTTCCTTGAATTTTATCTCTTGCATTTAAGCTTATCATTATTATTTCATTTTCCTATTAATTGTATTTGGTTATTATATGGGCTTCATCTTCAAGGAAGGTTTAGATCACAGAAGGGTTACAACAAGGGCTGCAGAGGATCATTGGTGGGGGGTGTCTGGGATGGGGGATTCATGGGAGGAAGCTCACCTGAATATACATGAAAGATATATAAAATTGTTCAAATGATCAAGGGGTGGGGCATGGTCACAGTGTGTGGACAATCACTCAATAAATGAAGGAATACTGAATTCCCAGCCTGGAGAGTCCTGCCACATTCTCCAAGGGAGCAGCAACAGTCCCCTGAGTGCAGGGGCAGTGTCTGGCAAAGGAGGATGGTCCACTGATGAGTTCTTGTTATTGATGACTAGCCTTATGAGTCTTTGCTCTTAGAATTGAAACTTAGCCTACTGTTATGGGTGCCTAAGGGTTGCCACCTGAGAGCCTCCTTGTTGCTCAAATGTGGCCTCTCTCTAAGCCAAAATCAGCATATGAATGTATTACCTTTTCCCAGGGATGAGCCTCCCTGGCAACGAGGGATTAACACCAAGTGCCAACTGGCAATACGACTGTAAAAAGACCTTGAATAAAAGGGGGAAAAGGTAAAGACAAATGAGTTCATGTGGCTAAGAGACTTCAAAGAGAGTCAGGAGGGTATCCCGGAGGTAATGCTTATGCACACCTTAGTAGGATCTCATAGAACACCAAAGTGGATATTATCCCACACAGAGGGGCTCCTGAGGGCTCTGGAGACACCCAGGTCCTGTATAAGGGGGGATAGCTCCAGAGATTGATACCTTATCTGTGGGCTATAATTTGGAATCTGTGCTCCTGAGAGTGACAGAGTTGGACTCAAATAAGTCCTCCCTGCACATGATCCATCAGTCCCTACTATTCAAACCTATATGTGATGCTGGAGTTTGGGTGTACTTCCAGAGACTGGAGCCTTTGGCCTGCCCATGTGCCAGCTGTGCCTGGAATCTCGGTGGAGCTGCAACTCCTACTCTACAGCTCAATGGACTCACCCAAGTCACCTGGTGAGGAGATGATGATGGACAACGGCCATCCCAGTGAATGGAGAGAGTCTGCAGCTGCAGGCAGAATAATCCCATCCATCGTACCCATGGGATATAAGCCTCTCACTTGGAGGTGGAGTGGACATCACCATCCCAAACTCCTCAGGATTGGGGGAAGAGCTATGGACTAGAGTGGACTCACTGGTATTCTGTTGTAGATATATTGTGATTCAAGTAATGGAAGAAATTATAACAGTGAGTTTGAGCCAGTGGCCACTAGACACTTTTGGTGTAGGGAAGGGAAAAGCAGTTGTAATACAGGGGCTTTTTCGGAATTTGGGAATTATCCTGAGTGACATTACAACAACATATAGGCCATTTTACATCAGCATATAACATGCAGAACTATGTGGGAGAGAATGTGGTCTACAATGTGAACTATGGTCCTTGCTTAATGGCAAAGCCCCAGGATGTGTATATCCATTGCAGGTGATGTGCCACACTAATGAAAGATGTTTTTGTGGGATGTTATGGAGGTGTGGGAGGTGGGGAACATGGGAATCCTTGTACTTTTTGTGTAACATTTATGTAATCTAAGCATCTTTTAATATATATATATTTTTTTTTCTCAAAAAACAAACAAACAAACAAACAAAAAAAACAAACAACACAGCATGATATTGGCATAAAGACAGACATTGATCAGTGGAATAGAATTAAGAGTCCAGAAATAACGCTCACCTCTTCAGACAACTGGTTTTTAACAAATCTAGCAAGTCCACTTTACTTGGACAATACTGTCTCTTCTGGGAAAACTGGATATCCATAACCAAAAAATAAACAAGGACTACTATACAAGAGTCAACTCAAAATGGATCAAAGACCTAAATACAAAAGCCAGGACCATAAAATCACTAGAAGAAAATATAGGGAAACATCTTAAAGACCTTGTGAAAGGTGGTGGTTTCTTGGCCCTTATACCCAAAGCAGGAGCAACAAAAGAAAAAATAGATAAATGGGACCTCCTCAAAATTAAACATTTTTGCACCTCAATGGACTTTGTCAAAATGGTGGAAAGGCAGCCAACTCAATGGGAGAAAATATTTGGAAATCACCTATCCAATAAGGGTCTAATATCCATGATATATAACGAGATACTACAATTAAACAATAAGAAGACAGACAACCCAATTTAAGAATGGGCTAAAGACTTGAACAGACATTTTTCCAAGGAAGAAATACAAATGGCAAAAAAAATGCATGAGAAAATGTCCAGCATCACTCACTATTAGGGAAATGCAAATCAAAACTACAGTGAGATATTATTTAACACTAATTAGAATGGCCACTATTAAAAAGTTGGAAAACTGTAAGTTTTGGATAGGGTATGGAGAGATAGGAACACTTATTCACTGTTGGTGGGAATGTAGAATAGTACAGCCTCTGTGGAAGTCAGTTTGGAGATTCCTAAGGAAGATAGATAAAGATCTGCCATGTGACTTGGCAATACCACTACTAGGTATATACCCAGAAGATCTGAGAGCAGTGACACAAACAGACATCTGCACACCGATGTTCATAGCAGCATTGCCAAAAGATAGAAACAGCCCAGGTGTCCATTAAGTGATGAATGGATATATAAATTGTGGTGTATACGCATGATGGAATATAATGCAGCAGTAAGAAGAATGAAGTTGTGAAACATATGACAACATGGATGAACCTCGAGGACATTATGTTGAGTGAAGCAAGCCAGACACAAAAGGATAAATACTGTATGATTGCGCTAATTTGAACTAAGTATATTGTGTAAATTCATGGAGTTAATAATCAGGATATAGGTCACCAGAAAATAGAATGAGGTTAGAGAATAAAATGCTGAGGGTTAACTTGTGCAGAACTGGTAAAAAAGAATGTGTGTTAATCTTTGGAAATGAATAGAAAAGGTGAAAGTACAACATAGTGTTTGTAACTAGCAGTACTATTATTGTAATGGGTATGACAGTGGTTTAAAGGGAAAGTCTAAGGTCATGTATATTACTAAAAGGAAAGCTAAAAAATG
Source organism: Tolypeutes matacus (assembly GCA_026826555.1). Classification (NCBI taxonomy): domain Eukaryota; kingdom Metazoa; phylum Chordata; class Mammalia; order Cingulata; family Chlamyphoridae; genus Tolypeutes; species Tolypeutes matacus. Next base: position 92,461,296 of record JAKSZT010053887.1, read on the forward strand.
TAACATGGGACTCTACAGCATAGTAAAACCTCATGTGAAATATGAATATGGGTAAAATTGCATATATAAGACCGTTTTTCTTTGAAACTGAAATAATATATGTTAATACAACAAGATGTTAATAGACAAAAAAAAATTATGCTAAGTGAAAGAAACCAGACACAAAGCACTACATATTGTATGATTCCATTTATATAAAATGTAAATATAAATCAATTAATAAAGATGGAATTAGATTAGTGGTTATGTAAAACTGGGGAAGGATGGAGGGATTGAGAAGTGACTGCTGAGGGATGTGGAGTTTTTCTTTTTTGGAGTAATGAAATTGTTCTAAAATTTTTTGTGGTGATGAGTGCACAACACTGTGATTATACTAAAAGCCATTGATGATACACTTTGGATAGACCGTATGGTATGTGACTATATCTCAATAAAACTGCTGAAAAATAAATAAATGTGCAAAAATAGCCAGAAATAGCAGCTATGTATAGCAGGGAAAGCAGAGGGATTTAAAAAACATCTAAAAATGTTTCCTTTTATACATTTGTAGGGAGAACATCTGAAAATGTTTCCTTCTATACATTTTTAGAAGGAAAACTAAAAAATGTAACATGGGACTGTATAACAGTGAAACTTCATGTGAATTATGAATATGGGTAATATTGCATATATAAGCCTGTTTTACAAAAAATAAATACAAATAAACTAGAGAAATGGAAATAGAATAGCAGCTATGTATGGCAGAAAGATGGAGAATTGATGAGTCTTGTTTATTTGTCTATTTTTTTGTTTTTGTTTTTTTTATGATTATTATTGGAATAATGAAAATGCTCTAATGATGGAAGTGATGAATGCACAACTGTGTGATTGTACCAAATACCATTGTTTGTACATTTTGGGTGGACTGTATGCTTTGTTAATATGTATCAATAAAATTGATTTGTTTAAAAAAAAGCTCCTGCTCAAAGCCATTTAAATCAAGCCAGGACTCTTTCACTGTGTGAGAAAATCATTCATATTTGGTCACAAAGATCCTTCTCATTTGAAAACGTGTACTACCTAAGTAATCCATGTTTTTGTTTGTTTGCTTTAGTTTTTTTGTTTTTGAGGTATGGGGGCTGGGGATTGAACCCCGGAACCTTGTATGCGGGAAGCTGGTGCTCAACCACTGAGCTACATGGGCTCCCCTGAGTTGGTTTTCTCGTTTGTTTATTTGTTGTTTGTTTTTGTTTTTAGGAGGCACCAGGAACTGAACCCAGGACGTCCCTTGTGGGAAGCAGGTGCTCAACTGCTTGAACCACATCCGCTCGCCTCCATGTATTTTCATTTGCCCTCACCTTCAAATGGTATTTGGTATTTCTGTTTTCTGTTATGTTGAATTTTCCCTTATTGTATTTAAACTGTGTAACATGAGACATTATGGCTCCCCTCTGCTGTATTTTAGCAGGCAGAGTTACAGAGTGTAAGGAAGCTTGAGATGCCAACCAATCTCCCCTATTATTTGTGGACAGAATTGCACTTAAAGCACCCTGGAAAGGTTTTGGTTTATCATAGTCTTTACAAATCCCCCAAAAAGAGTATTTCCAAATACTTACTTTGTAGTGCATCGGCTGTCAAATGATTTGTAGCTTGGATGCCTGTGCCTAACCAAAAGATTTTTAGAGTGTTCCATTTAAGGCTTTCCAAGAGGGGCAGGACTTCCAGCTATTCAGACCTTGGTGGGTTTTTTTTTGTTGTTGTTGTTGGTTTTTAAGGAGGCACTGGGAATTGAACCAGGAACCTTGTACATGGGAAGCAGGCGCTCAACCACTGAGCTGTACTCTTGATTTTTACTGTAGCTCAGGGTCTTAAATCTGGGGAACTATGGCTTCTCAGATGTACCTTCTGAGGACAGATGTGGTTGACTACTATGTTGTTCCATGTTCTATTTCCCCTCCACACTTCCAGATAGTTGCAGGACACCTTTTCTTCTAAATTTCCTTAGCACACACAGGGTGTATTTTGAAGAATGTGCAATTCAACCTCTTTGCAACCATCTTTATTTCCAAAGATGAAGAGAGGGGGCATCTAATAGAATACTTTGTATTGGAAAGCAACCAAGCCTTTCTGTGCAACCCACTTCCACAAACAATTGATAATAAATAAGCATTTTATTCATGCTGTATAATGCAATTATTTTCAGAAGTCTGAGCTGGAAGCCAACTACTGTTCGTGTTCTCCAAAGTGGTTTTTGATGGAGTGCTGATTATGTTCTGTCACAATTGCCTCCTTGAGAAGGATGGTCTTGCATTATAATGGGTTTCTGAGGATAGTCTCATGATATATTGTGGGGGCGGGGGGGGGAGGAAGTAAATATAAAAATACATTTTTGACCAAGAAAATGATACCATTACATATCAGTAACAAGGTTCTGCCTATGTTGAATGGCTGCTTAACTTAGGGCTTGGATTTCTTTCAGTAGAAAGAAAAAAAAAAACATGAATTTGAATCGAACGATAATATACATCAGCTCATGGCACTGGCTGAATCTGGGGTTTAGTGCTTTGTAGGGAGAACTATATATAAATATCTATAATATTCCCTAACTATACTCCCCCCCACCCTGCCCCATGGCTCCCTCATCTGTTTGCTCGTTGTTTTTTGCTCGTTTTTTGCACTCATTTTCTATTCATTGTCTGTTTTTGTTTTTTTTTTTCTTTAGGAGGCACCAGGAACTGAACCTGGGACCTCCCATGTGGGAGATGGGTGCTCAACTGCTTGAGCCACATCTGCTCCCTGCTTGTTTGTTTTTGCTCATTGTCTGCTCATTGTTTGCTTGTTGTCTTTGCTTGTTGTTTTTGCTTGTTGTCTCCTTGATGTCTACTCGTTTTTTTCTCCTCTGCTTGTTTTAACTTGTTGTCTGCTCATTGTTTTTGTTCATTGTCTGCTCGTTGTTTGTCTTCTTTAGTAGGCACCAGGAACCATGTGGGAGGCAGGCGCTCAACTGCTTGAGCCACATCCGCTCCCCTATATTTTTTTCCCCTTATATTTTAAAGTAAAACAGTTTCTGCCTATTTAATAATTGTTCTGATGGAGGGACTGACTCCTGGAACTTCCTACTCTGCCATCCTCCCACAATCCTGTCTAGGAATCTTGACTAAATCTCTTATTAATTCTATTAGTTTGGCTGTAGATTCTTTCTATGAACTATTATCTGATTTAGTATCAGTTTGGGGTCTTCCTTATCTTACTGTGCTAGTGAGGACCTCTAGTACAATGATGGGTTACCTCAGGAGGCACCCTTATGTTGTTCTAGATTCTAATGCAATCTAATGATACTTGCCGTAGTATTTTAGGGACATTCTTTATCTGATCCTAGTTTGTTTTTTAAATAGCTTCTTTTAATCATTATTCAGTGTTTTTTCCTCTCTCTGTTGAGATGATTATATGATTTTTCTCCTTTAATCTGTTCCTGTGGTCAATTACACTAGTAGATTTTCTAATATTAAGCTCATCGGGTCTGGATAAACCCAACTTGGTAACATGGTATTTTACATTCAATGCTAGATTTGGTTTGCTAATACTCTATTTAGAATTTTGCAGGTATGTTCATGAGCAAGATTGGCCTGTGAGTTTTTTTCTTAATCTTTTGTTTAAGTCTTGGTTCAAGGTCATATTAACTTCATAAAATGTATTCAAGAATATTCACTGTAGCTTGGGTTTTCAGGACCATGCAGGTGGTGTGGATTGAGGTTGCAGGTGTGGTGACGCTGAGCTTATGGTTAAGGCACATGGTTAAGGCTTGTGGAGGTGGGGTGGTGCAGGGAGCTTTTTGCCCCTTCTAACCATTGAAGGCTATGGTTGGCAAGTTTTCTTGCTACCTCCCTTTGGAGGGTAGGGATGGATGTTTTTCCTAGATTATCCCTTCACTGAAGGTGTTGTCCATAAGCCAAAAGCATTATTTGACTCAGTACACTGATTTTCTGCCTTGCAGTCACATTATCTCTACACCCCTTCCCTGAGCCTGGAAAGCTGAAGCTCTCGATCTCTAGGGATCTGCTGATGCCCTAGTGCAGCCAGTGCTTTTAGCTTTAGTTGACCCTCTTAGAGTCAAGCTTTTCTTTGATTTTGGCTTCTGAGGATTTCTCTTAGTTTCATGTCAGTTTAGCCATGCATCTAAAAATAGTTCAAAAAAAATATTTTCCCAGCATTTTAGGTGTTTATAGCAGGAGGGTTTGGGGATATCAGTGTACCCTATTGCTCTGTGTGAAAAGTTTATATAGATTTAAATCTTTTAAAAACTTAATTTTTTGAAGAATAGTTAATAAAATCACATATTACAAAATTCAGAATGGTCAGCAAGGTATACAGTGTAAAGCAAGTCTCCTTCCATCATCCCTCAGTTACCTGCAACCAGTGGCAAATTTTTTTGTAGATCCTCCCAAAGATATCCTATGTATAAAATATACAGTTTTACACAAATGATAGCATACTGAACCCACGATTCTGTACTTTGTGTTTTTGTTTGTTTTTACATAAAATTTTATTGAAGTATATCATGAACATACATAAACAATAAGTATTTAGTAAAAGTTGTGAATTTACATAACAAACATGCATACAAGACTGCTCCCATACATCTCCCCACCATCAATATCTTGAATAGTTGGGAAACATTTATTACTATGAAAGAGCATCATCAAAATATTACTGTTAACTATAGTCCATATCTTACATTTGGTGCATTTTCCCCCCAACCCACCTGATTATTAACACCCTGTATTAGTATTATATATTTGTTATGGTTCAGGAGAAAACATTCTCATATTTGTCCTGTTAACCACAGTCATCATCCACCAGTGGATTCCCTGTGTTATACAGTCCCATGCTTTGTACAGTCCATTCAAAGTGTATACTCACTGGCTTTCAGTTTCATCACGGAGTTGTGCTGTCATCACAACAGTCAATTTTAGAACGTTTTCCTTACTCCAAAAGGAAAAATCCCATACCTCCTTATTACCCTGCTATTGTTGTCCCTTAGTTTAGCAGTTTGAAATTATTTTATGAATTCCAAAAAGAGAAAGATTATGTTTGTAAACTAATCTATTCCTCTGGGTGTGACACCCTTTGATTGCATTAAATCCAGCTGAGATGTCTCTGATTAGATTACCTGTTAAGATTAGGGTTTTTGATTTGACTCTGTCAGTGGATGTAATTCAGGTTGAGTCCCTGCCCCCTGCTGGGTCTGATATATAAACAGACACTCACTGAGACACACAGGAAGAGAGAGCTCTGTCATTTTTAGGTCCAGCCATGTGACAGAAAGGAGAAAGCTCAAACAGCTGAAGCCCCAGGGAGAGAGGAGCCATTTTGCCTGGTAGCTTTCAGCTGGGATTGGGAAGTGAGCAGGACAGCTGAGACTGATATAGAAGGCCCTATGTCAGGAGAGAGATGACTTCACTTAAGCTCGAAGCCGCAAGAGGCTGGGCCCACAGAGCCTTAAGAGGAAGCCCAGGGGAAAGTCGGCGACCATCTTGCTTCAACACGTGGCATCTGACTTTGTTGAGAAAGCAGCCTTGATTTGGACTTTTTATGCCTTCTAACTGTAAGCTTTTACCCCAAATAAATACCCTTTATAAAAGCCAACAGATTTTTGGTAGACTAATACACTTAATATTGAAATAATATCTTCTTGCCATTGCTGCAAAATATTATAATAGTACTATTAACTATCATCCATAAATTATATTAGTTGTAATTTTCCCAGGTATCACCATATTCTTAGCATTTTATCAAAGAAGAACATTCTTATATTTATATTATTAGTCACATTTTCATCCACCAATGAAATCACAATATTATATATTCCCCAGATTCTTCTCTAGTTTCCTTTCAATTAACATTTACTTCCACAGACAACCCTTTTAAACCACAATCACATGTATAAATGAACAGTGTTAGTTATACTATAATGTGTCACTATCAACTCTATTCATTACCACAGTTTTACAATTAACCTTATTAATAATGCTGCAAACATGAGGCATCAGCTATGATGCTTACTATACATAAAGTATATACACATTTTTACACAAACGATAGCGTACCGAACCCACTATTCTGTGCTTTGCTTTCTTTTTTTTAACTTAACATTAGACCACAGAGATAGTTTCATATTAGTACATAAAAATCTTTCTCATTCTTTTTTTTAACTCTTGTATAGCTATAACATTTCTTTAACCAGTTCTATTGGATATTTAGGATGTTTACAATCTTATGCTATTTTAACAGGGTTGCAGTGAATAACCTTGTATATATGATTTTTTTTTGCACATGTCTATCTGCACATCCATAGGATAAATTCCTGAATGAAATTGTTCAGTCATTGGGGATGTACATTTTTAATTTGGTTTATATTGCTAAATTAATCTGTAGGGCAAATATTCTTAAAGCAATTTCTGAAAGTGATTATTTCTTCACACCCAGACTAACACCATAAGTTATTAAGACTTTTTTTATTTTGCCAAGCCAATAAGTGAAAAATAGTATCTATGGTATTAATTTGTATTTTTTACTATACATGAGATTGAGCATTTTGTCATATGTGAAAAAAGACTTATTTCCCTTTCTATGACCCTACTATGCATCTCCTTTGCTTCCTTTTCTTTTTCTTTTTCTTTTTAAAATTTGATTTCTAGAAGCTCATTATAATTTAGGAGGACAGCATCTTTCTATTCTGAGTACTAGCAAAAACCTTGGTATACAGCAGTTATCCCCCAAAATGTGTACTGAATTAATTTTTTAGAGTAATTTCTGTAGTATTAGTTGTGCTTAAATATTAATGTGTGCCATATTGTTTTATTTTTTGTTCCTACAAAGTGAATGATATGGTACCTTCTAGGAAAACCTAAAACAAACCAACAAACAAATCCATCCTTCCTAGGTATTTCACAAAATACATGTTTCCTATGTTAGGAGAGATTCATGCCTTTAAGGCTGTGTAACAGTAAAAGTCTGTGAATCACTGAGGGAAGGTACGGGGTAATGGCATCCAAGGCCCCGGGAAGCAGGTGGGAGCACGTAGACTGCACAGGTTGCATGGATGTGTGGCCGTGGGTGTGGAGTGTGAGGCTTCTCAAGCATAGTCCATGCTGACCCATTGTTACCCATGGGGGAAGCTCCAGGCCCTATTGCAGAAGTTAACAACCTTGTCCTGGTACGGGTCCGACAGTAAATATTTTAGGCTTGCAGGCCATAAGGTCTCTGTCAAAATGACTCAGCTGTCATTGTAGCACAGCAGCAGCAGCCGTAGACATTAGGTAAACAAATGAGTGTGCATGTGTTCCAAGAAACTGAATATCACATTTCATAGAACTTTCAGGCCATGAGATAATAGTTTCCTTCTGATTTTTTTCAGCCATTAAAAAATGTAAAAACCATTCTTATCTCATGGGCTGTACAAAAACAAGGTGGTGGGCCAGTGGTTTGCCGATGTCCTATAGGAGCAAATCTGCACCCAACCCTTCCTAATTCAGAAATGGCCCAGATTCCCATGTGGAAAGATAATGAACCAGTGCAGTTCTCAAGGACGGGGTTAGGTGGATCATCTTTGTTTCATGGTGAGCATAAGAAAAATGTGCTCTTTTATTGAAAATTGGAAATAAACTTTGAGGCGTGCTCTGCAACCATCAATATGGAGAAATACTTTTGAGCTGTTCCTTAGCCCCTGTTGGCTTCCATCTTGAAGATGAACAAGTTAATTTTGCCAAGCCTTTCCTTGCCTTGATTTGGGGTGTGAAAGAACTGCCTTTAATCACAAAAGCAGCTTTGCCCCTTTCTGTTCCTCTCTGTGTTGTTTTTGGAGATGCGAATAAGTTACCAGGTACTTTTTGGCTCCTCCACAAATAGCATTGCTTTCTATAAAAAGCTCATTGCCGACCAACATTAGAAGAACTGAGCTGAGCCAATGATTATAACCCATCAACTGCATGAAATATTGTGTGGCCCTTTGAAAAGAACGAATGAGAAGTCTATGTGGAAACATGGACAGATGGACACATGGACTTCAGCTGTGCTCAATATGTGCACATGTGGTTGGAGACTGGAAGTTAAAATGGCTGTGCAAGCATGGTGGGTGGGATTTGGTGCTGCGGAAGGGACAAGTGTTCCAGGGCCAGAGTGCCCTTAATTCAAATCCTGGTCTTCCACACCCTAACTTTGTCATTTTGGGCACATAACTCACCGACTCTGAGTCTCAGTTTCCCATTCTGAATTTGCAGATTAAAATGAGAGATTAAGCATGCAGAACTTAATAGCTCAAGAGAGTAGGAATTATTCTTATGGGAGAACATTTTTTCAAGTGTTGTTACAAAGAGGTAATAATAATTTTTTTTTTTTGAGGTACCGGGATCTGGGGATTGAACCCAGAATCTTGTGTGTGGGAAGCCAGTGCACAACCACTGAGCCACATCGGATTCCCTGAGTTGTTTTTTTCATTTGTTTTGCTTGTTTATTTTATTTATTTATTTTTTTTCAGGAGGCACCAGGAACCAAACCTGGGACCTCCCATGTGGGAGGCAGTCATGCAACCACTTGAGCCACATCCACTCCCTATAATAATTTTAAAGTTTAAAAAAATATTTCTGGTTAATAATAGTAGAGGTTCATTGTAGAAAGTTTTAGAAATATATAAAAATAAAAAGACAAAAAATAAAATGCACTTGTAATCACACCAGCCAGAGATGGCCACAGTTAACATCTTAGAGTGTAGCCCTAACAGACCCATTTCAAATCCTGGATCTGTCTTTACCTCATTTAAGAAGTTACTTAATCTCCATGAGACTCCGTTTCCTCCTCTGTGAAATGGGTCCAATAATCTATTCACAAGTTAGGTGAACCCTAAACAAGATGATGTTTGCAAGATGCTCAGCCTAGCAGATAACAAGTGATCAAACTGTTGATTATTAACCTTATTGTCAATATGGAAAAAATACATCATTCCCTGCTCCTCCTCCTCACAAATGCACATGCTATTGTTCCCAGACTGTCCTTTATCTCGCTCTTGGTACCAACAGCTTGCCACAAAAATGATTCCAACTCATTCATGAAGAAGAGGGACTCTGGACAAAATGTGACCTGTTTCTCAAAGAGTTGGAATTGCCAACCTGTATTTTAAAAACTTATTGAGGTGTTATTGATATGTGATGCATGTTTGATAACGTTTGATGTATGTAAACACTCATGAAACATCACTGTTTTGGTTTGCCAGAACTGCTATGACAAATACCACACAATAGGTTAACTTATACAATAAGAATTTGCTGTCTTATGAGGCCCAGAGGTCCCAAATCAAGGCATCAGCAAGGCCATGTTTTCCTAGAGCTGGTAGCATTCTGGTGATGGCTCACGGCAATCCTTAGAGTGCCTTAACTTGCATCTCTGCCTCAGTCATGTGCTGATGTCCTCGGTCTCTTCCTGTGGTTTTTTCTCTGACTTTCGTCTGGCTTCTATGTCTTCTGGCTTCTCTGACTGAATAGAAAATCTCCAGGAATGGAAATTAAGACCCCTCCTGATTCAATTTCACTTTAATAATACCCTCAAAGAGTCCTATGACAAATAGGTTCACATCCATAGGAATGCAGATTAAGATTAAGAACATGTCTTTTGTGGGGTTTATAGCTCAAGTCCCAACAATCACCATAATCAAGATGGCAAACATTCTATCACCACCAAAAGTTTCCTGTGCCCCTAGGTACACTCCCTCTAGCACCTCACCCTAGGATTAGTTTGCATTTTCTAGAGTTTATATAGGTAAATGGAGTCATACACATTTTTTGACTAGCTTTTTTCACTCAGCATGACTGGGATTCATCCATATTGTCATGCGCATGGATAGTTCATTTCTTTTTATTGCTGAGTAGCATTGTCAGATACTCCACAATTTGTTTACCCATTCACTTGTTGAGTAACATTTCGGTCATTTCCACTTTTTGGCTATTACACGTAAAGCTACTATAAACTTTTTTGTGTGAAGTATTCGGGCTGGGGATTGAACCCTGGACCTTGTATGTGGGAAGCTGGTGCTCAACCACTGAGCCACATTGGCTTCCCCGAGTTGGTTTCTTCAATTGTTTTTTTTTTTTTTTTTTTTTTTTTTTTTTTAGGAGATACTGGGGATCGAACCCGGGACCTCCCGTGTGGGAAGCAGGTGCTCAACCACGTGAGCCACATCGCTCTCTCCTATAAACTTTTGTGCACAAGTCATTGTGTGGTCATATGTTTTCATTTTTCCCAATCTAATTGTACAAACCCATATTCTCTCCAAAGGTCAGCCGTGTCCACACTCAGCTTCTTTCTCAAGAACATAGAGTCAGGGAAACACAGCCCACTTTTAGGTCAGGCTCTTGTTAAATTAGGTCTTTCACAGGATTGTTTTTCTTCCCTGTGCCCCATAATCCCAGGACATGGGGTGTTCCTTTCTTCTTGCATTAAGCACAGGAGTCACGTAGGTCAGTATGATTTTTAGGCAAGAGGTTGACAGTGGCCACTGAGAGGATCTGCCCTTATGGATTCTTCTCCAGGGCCTGGCTCCAACCAGATCAAAGGTTGATCTGACTCTGGCCCCAGGAGGTGAGAAACAAGGAGAAACTGAGGTACAGAAAAGGCAGTATAATTTGAGATTGTCAGGCCAGGGACCCTCCACAAGGACTGCCCTCCTTTCCTGATGGGAATTTTATTGAGAAGTGAGGAGCTTGGAGGATTTACATGCTGGGGTCTTCTTAATTAGAAGGAAATGTCTATATTATTTACCAATTAAATCCTCGCTCCTCCTCAGGGGCAGTGCTTTAGCCCTAGGGTTCTATACTCACGTACGAAATATTTCCACTATTACCATACTCAACCAAAAATAAATAAATATCAGCACCCCCACAGATGTTTCCTTATTTGCCGAAGGAAAAAGAAGATAAACACAGTTATTGTGACTCACAATATTTGTGTAAAAGGCACCACACTAGAGCCTTCCTGAGTACTCCCAACAATAATATTTGGGGAACTTTAATTTTTTATCTTGGATGATTCCATGCCACTCTGATTCAGCTTTCACTGCCCCCCCCCCCTTAACATCTGCAGTAAGACAGAAGAGCTTTAGAGAATGACCTGGTGCTTCCAGGAATCGCCTCCTCACCCCCACCCACCCCCACTCAAGGAAGGCGAGTTTCCCCTCTGCAGCAGGTGCTCAGTAGGACACCTGAGTCTATGGCACCTGATTACATTTCCAGACCAGTTCACCAATGGCTAATGCAGGGGCTCTCTAACCGGATGGTCAGAATCACCTGGAGGGCTTGTGAAGCACAGATTGCTGGGCCAGTGCCCAGAGTTGCTGACTCAGGAGGTCTAGGCTGGGCCCTGAGAATTTGTCCTTCTTTCAAGTTCCCAAGTGGTACTGAAGCTGCTGGTCCCAGGACCTTACTTTGAGAACCTCTAGTGTGGTGTATCCTTTTCTCTCCAAAGCTCCTTACAATGCTAACTCACAGCTGGGGAGTTGGTTTGCAGAGGCTGGGGAAGAGAGCCTCCAGGGATTTGTAATTAAATAGAGGGCTTAGAAAGGTTGGGGTAAGAAAGGCCTCTTTGGCTGGTTCCCAGGCCTTGGGTATAAGGGGATTGTCTCAAAAGGTCAGGAGTCTGTCTGGTAGCTGTGAACGTTGTGGGAGGTGCCCAGGTGTGGTCACTCCCTGGGGACAACTGTGCTTGGGGAGGTTTATCCTGGATTCTCCAAGGCTGTCTGAACTTGTGGGTCCAATTGGGAGAAAGTCCTTTAATTTCAGGTGTCTGAGCCCAGTCCTTGGGCCTGAGCCAGGGAGAAAAGGGACCATGAGGCCCAAGCCTTAGCCCTCCATCCATCCACGTTGCCTGAGAGAGTGTCCATGGGCTGGGTGGATCCGCAGGGCTGGATTGAGAGCTCTCCCAATGAGAGTTGTTGGAAACAAGTGCCTTGTTGGCACTTGTTGGGTAAGTCTGGGGAACTGGAGACCCAGGCCTGGAGGGGCATGGGCTTGCTAGATGGCGACACTGGGCAGGGGAGCAGAGTGTGAAGAAAGGAGGGCAGAGATGATTTCTAGGCTTGGGAGGTCAGGGGGTTACTAGCATATCTGGGCCTGGCAAATGACGGCTCTTGAAGCCTTGTGCAGCTCAGAGAAACGCAGGGTTTACCCATGGCTGCAGGCCCTGTGCTTTCCTGTCTCCCTGGGCTCCTGCCAGGCTTCACTGGTTATTGACATCCAATAGCTCCTCCTTACTGTGCTGTCCTTCACTCTTCTCCCTGGCACCATTTATACCCCAGATAAACACCCTCCAGTGTTATCTGGAGTCTCCCAGGCACCTGCCCACACTGTTCCTGCCTCATCCAGCTACCTGGGTTCGGGTTCTGGCCACATCCCCCAGTTCTGGCCCCTCCTGTTGGGAGGTTGGTCGGTGGGCCCGGCTGGCTACATCCTGTGGCTCGTCCCCTTCTTCTCGGTGGGAGCTGAGACACGCCGGCACGCGCTAGCCTGCTTTCAACTTCTGAAAAGCCTTGCATCTGGTTTCCACCTGCCAGCTCGATGAGTTGCACAAGCCTGGATCCACCCCTCCTACTTGGTAAGGCCACTTAGCCTCTCTGGGCCCAAGAACGTCCTTCAGTGTCAGGACTGATTATGTAGGATTATTCATAAAATGCATATCACTGCCCCCCCAGTCCCTGTCCCAGCTTCTGGAACTGTGGTCTACTTTGACCCCCGTGACAAACACCAGAACCTTGCCCTCCAGCTGGTGATGTGGGCAGATGGGCATTGAGGAAGAGCTGGATAGGCTTAGAAGCATGGCCCAGGCTCTCGCCCCTAAGTCATTAAAGTTCAGATGACAGGGGAATTTGGACAAGGGGAGAAGATGCTCTGAAAAGATGATTCTTGGAATGTGGAGTCAAATAGTGAAGGCTGGATGGAAGGAACCAAGGGGACCATTCTCCTATGTTTTCATTTTTCTTTGAAAAGAATGTAAGGGGCACTGAGGCCTCTCCTTCAGCTAATCTGGTGCCTCATGCTGCAGCCAAACTTTTGCCCATTATGTTTTCAAAGGAAAAGAGCAGATAGCAAGAGTGGGTGGTCCCTTGCATGCACTTAAGAGTTAGGGGCCCTGGGAAGAGTAACCACCCCTAAAACAGGTGTTCCCCTTTATCGCTGACCACTTTTTTTTAAAAGAATGACTGGAAATGTTTATACCCTTCCTCATACTTGTATGCCTAATATGTATAATTAATAATAATTAAAAATAGCATGGTATTATATGGCCACTTACTTTTGACCACACACAACTCCATGAGGGAAAAGGGGCCTTTTATAGATGGAGGAACAAGGTCTGGTGGCAGCAGGTGACTTTCCCAAGAGGACATGATGGCAAGAAACTGAGCTCTGTTAGAACAAAGTCTCCGTAGCTGAGCAAAGCAGCACTCCCACTTCTGAAATGAGCTTAGAAGCACTAAAAAAATAATGCCTGGCATTTACTGGGCGCCTGCCTGTGTGCTCCAGGCCTTGAGCTGTGTGACTTTGTATCCACATACCAGCTCTGCAGGTCAGAGACTCATTCCCACTTTACCGTTGGCCACTGGGGCTTGGAGAGGTTAAGGAACCTGGCCGAGGCCACTCAGCTGGCCCGTGGCACCAGGTCTGCCTCACCAGGCCTGGCTCTACCACCTCATCATCCCACAGAGTACAGGTCCCGGCCCCATGGGAGTCCAGGAGAGAAGGGTGAACAGCGCTTGCTAAGGTAAGGATTCTCAACCTGGGCACTTCCGACATTTTGAATTGTTCTTTGTTATGGGGGGTGGGGGTGGGGTCCTGTCTTATGCATAGGGATCTTTAGCACATCCCTAGCCTCTAGCTATCAGAGGCTAGTAGCAACTCCCTAGTTGTGACAACCCCAAGTACTTCCAGATGCTGGATGTCCCTTGGCAGGCAAAATGAGCTCAGGTTGCTAAGGAAATGAATAGTCCAGGTGTTGCTTTGCTCCAGGTAGGGCCAGCCTTAGGCATAGAGAGGGAGCAGAGGCCAATGGATCTCAAAATGTGGTTGCCAGTTAAACGCCCCACAGGCTGAGTTAGCATGGAGGGGTTGAAGAAGGGCTATTAGGGTTTTGGCTCTTCTCAGGTCTCTCAGGAATGACGATAACATTTATCTAGAACTTACTGCGTGCACTAGTTCAGGAGAGGGCATGCTGGCCCTGACACCATGATCCTATCTGTGTGGCCCTAAGAGGGGCCCTGGAGCCCTGAAGAATTGTAGGGCCTGCCCTAAGAGGGGCCCTGGAGCCCTGAAGAATTGTAGGGCCTGAGGCTCGCACAGGACCTGCTAAGTAGCCTGAGGAGCCCCAAGCAGGCCATTTATTAACCCGGGATGACAAGTGAAGTGTTCCAATAGAGAGGAGCCAAAGGGCAAGCTCCTCCTCTATCACCCACTCCATGGGGCTAGGTGAGCTGAAATTGCAGGAAAACTGGGTCCTGGTTTGAAAAAACTCCCATAACTGGAACCTTAAGTCACAGGCCCTCCCTTGCTAGGATGGCTGAAAATCCAAGGTTAAATGAATTTGGAGCTTTTACTTACAGCTGGATAGAATTTAAGATGTGCAGGTTATATGACTTGCTTCCCTACTACAATTTAGTAGTCTTTTTATAGTGGTTTTCACATATTTCTCAGAATGTGGGTAAATGCTTTCAAATAGTAACTAGATTTAAGCATTTCAATGCTTAAATACTTGCCCCCTAACTGGTCTCTCTCACTTCCTCCTATGCCTTTCTTGAGTTTTCTCAATGCAACAGAAAGATCCAAAAAGTTAAGATCTCATAACTGAACAAGTCTATTTCCTTAAGACTTCAAGTAAAATAAAACATGAAATTCCCAAGATAAAAGTAAATATGGTATTTGTTAAAGTTAGATAGTTTGAGACAGTGAATGATTTACTGCATTTTCTTGCTATAAATGCTTTTTTAAAAATTTTACACTTTTAGTGGTTTTCTTTCAAACCACTATGAAAAAACCCCAATCGAATCCCCAGGTGAGCGTTACACTATTATTGGCCACAGGTCTTAATTTTCACCAGGTTCTGATGAACAATGGTAGGGGCCAGGGCTTGGCTACAAAAAATAAAGCCTGCCGAAGAGGAGAGTGCTCAGATATGTGCCATGTTTTCTTTGATCACTGGAAGGGACTATTATCCAAAATATCCTCTGCTACATTAGGCTGCATAAAAAATTAAAAAAAAAAATTGCCTTCGCAAGTTGGTGCCAACTCTGCTGCTTTAGGGCTGCCTTTTGTCTATACATCCTGGCAGAATGGGTGCCGGGTGTTCTTCCTACTCCAGCCTGCTTCATTTGTGAGTCAGTTACTTCATGAATAACTGGGCTTTATTCTATTCATTCCTCAAAGGATGATGGGAGGGCAATGATATAAAAATCAACAGGATCTAACAATGTCCACACTGCTGAATCGGTCCACGGTTGGAAGGGCTGGAAACATCCTGTGAGGAAGGGTCCAGTGAAGGAAGTGAATTATCTAGACAAATAGTTGGGAGATGGATGGGAGAAACCTTGGAGGTTTCCTGGATACTGAACTTGTAGAAAAAAATCCTCAGATTGCTATGATTCAGTCCAGATTGACCGTGAGCAACTTGAGAAGACAGCACCTTAGGCTCCTTGGTTAGGCAGGGCGCTTGGTGTGCAGCAGGCACTCAAATACCCTTTTCTTGGAAGATATAAACTTTTAAATTTTACATGTGTAGAAAAGCCAAACCCCAAAGAGGTTATTTGACCAAAATCATAAAGATAGTTGCTGGTTGAGTCAGGAATTTCAACCAAGGCCCTTGCTGCAGACATGTCAGTCATCTGTGGCATATTTATTGGGCATTCCTTTCCTAAGGAAAAGGGGCTGTGGGGTACCAAAGAGCCCCTCCTACCCTTGGGATCACTTTCAATCTACTGAGGAAATATGATAGGTGATTATAAAAATAAAATATGTGCAGATACGTAGTGATTTCAATGGGCCTAGAATCATTAACATAGACATAAAACATAGAAATCTGCTTCTCCTATAGTTTCCTATCTCAGTAAATGACCCCAGCATTTTTCCAGTTGTTTAGGCTACTAGATCTCATTAGGCTCCGTCTCTCACATTCTGTCAACAAATCCTGTTGATTTTACCATTAAACAGAACCAGAATCTGACCACTTCTCATCAAACTTCCCATGTTATTATGCAGGACCCAGCCACTGCCATCTCTCACCTGATTCCTATACTTGCCCCCTACCTGCTCTCTCACTTCCTCCTATGCCTTTCTTGAGTTTTCTCAATGCAACAGGAGATCCAAAAAAGTTAAGTGGCTCGCATCACTCTGCTGCTCAAAACCCTCTGGTGGCTCCCATGTTGGAATAAAGCTGAAGCCCTTAAAAGACCCCTTAGGCCTCACCCACTCCGGTCTCCCACCAGTCTTCCCTCTCACTCCATCTGCTCTGGCCACACTAGTCTCCTTGGTGTTTGTCTTGAACACACCGAGTTTCCAGGCCTTCGGCCCAAGGGGGATCTTTCTCTACATATCCATGACTCCCCTTCCTTACCTTCTTAAGGCCTTTGTTCAAGTATCTCCTTCCTAGTGTGGCCCTCCCTGACCACATTTTAAACTGCACCCCTACCTACCCCTCTGCTTCCCATGCCTATGACTCCCTATCTCCCTTTCCCACTTTACTTTGCTCTATAACGCTTATGACTATCTGCCATATTTTATTTTGTCTTCCTCTTCCCCTCAGGATGCAAGCTCCAAGGAGGCAGTGATTCTTGCTGTATCCTTATGCTTGCCACGTAATTTTGATGTGCAGTTGAAGACTAAGACTCAGAGTCAAGATTTGTATTTACTTTAGCCTATATTCCAGTGTTTCTCAAGCTTTAAAACTCAAAAGCCCCACATTAACACAAAAATCTTAGGCTTCCTACTGGACAGTGCCTCCAGTTGAGAATCATGGTCTTATATGTGTATCTGTTAGTTAAAATCTTGTTGAGCTTTGATTTTTGTAGTTTGTATTATAAAAACAGGCAACCATTTCCATTTCTGAGTGTGAAATTACATTGACTATGCATTTTCAAACTATATCCCCTTCCATTTTCTCATACATTCTTATTTTTTTTTTTTTTTTTTTTTTTTACCGGGAGGTCCCGGGGATCGAACCCGGGTCCCTCCATATGGGAGACGGACGCCCAACCAGATGAGCCACATCCGACCCCTCATACATTCTTATATGTCTCTAAAGGGATCATTTACTCCTCCCTGCATTGAAAATCCATCAAAAATGGTGAATCCTTCTTTAACAGTGCAGGCAATGTGGTCTTCTTGGTTGGGTGGAGTTGAGAAGTATGTTAAATTTGGAAAACAAGGTATAGTCCAGACAAAATAATTCTTCCTCAAAACATGAAGAATTTAAAACTAAAATCCATTTCAAAAACAGGTCAGGGTGCAGATGTGGCTCAAGTGGTTGAGCACCTGCTTTCCACATGGGAGGTCCTGGGATCAGGTGCCTCTTTAAAAAAAACACAGAAACAAACAACAAGCAAAACAAACAAAGGAACCAACTCAGGGGAGCCAATGTGGCTCAATGGTTGAGTGCCGGCTTCCCACATATGAGGTCCCGGGTTTAATCCCCGGTCCTCGTACCTCAAAAAAAAAAAAAAACAACACAACAGATCAATGAAAAGCACAAAGAATTTGATGGTATGAAACAAAGAGAATTTGAAACCCAAGGCAAAAAATCCCCTAAAATATTATTAGGACCTTAATTAAACAGGCCACAACTTCTTTGCTGTCAATATAAAATGTAGGAATAACTCAAAATATGGTGGCAAACGGTGTCTCAAACTAAGAATCAAATAGCAAAATGACTACCCAAAGAATGAATTTATTGGCCACAAAAGACCAAACCCCAGGTGATGGATATGTATGAGGAATCAAGACCAAAGGTCTCTGAACATTGGCCAGCTGATTTTGAAGCACGTCAAGTCGGCCCCAGACAGGCTATTCTCTGTAGCGTCTGTGGGAGTTCAGCTTGCCATTTACTTGTAGTAAAGAAACTTACACCAGTGGCTAGAACCCAGCAGTATCAACCTATGCCTTGTTTTTTTTTTTCATTCTTGCTTACATATAAAGGGACTTTTCTTGGCTTCAGGTGTCTTCTTTTGACTCATGCAATTTGGATAGGGCAACCCAACTAAAGTATGGCTCCCTCTCCCATAAAGAGCTAACATGTTTACATCATAGAATAGAACCTTAAGTCTTTGATGTTTCTTACAAGTCCTGTTCAATACTATTATGAGCAGGATTATGATGTTTCAATAATAAGATCCTTAGAGATTTAGAACCCTATTCCTTCCTCTTTATTAATCTTAAACTCCTCTGGAGTTGCAGGGGCTGTTTTATGGAAGGTTTATTTAGCGATGCTAAGAGGGCTGCTGAAACATTAACAGGGGAAGGACCCTGGCTTCTCTTTTGGAGGCACAAGTTATGCACTAACCTGATCTTTGGCGTTGCCACTTTGTTCTCCAGATAATCCATAAAAAATGGTACAACATGGTCAAATTCTAACACCCAGAAGGGTGCACTGAGGGCCAAGCTAGAGAGTAGGCTAACCTGCAGGAGTGACTGTAGGACCTGAGTATCCTAAGGCCCTGATGTTGATTTTTTTTTTTTTTTTTTTTTTTGAGAACAGTAGAAGGTAGGATTCTTTAAAAAGTCAAACATGGACTGAAAACTCAGCTCTATAAATTGTTTACGTAGATAAAAGAGGAATATATGCCTACCAGATGTGCATGGTTCTAGGGAATGACTGGGAATCTGCGTGGCACCTGCACACTTTAGGCTGTCAAATGAATGAATGAACAAGGGCCACAGTCCATCAAAAACTGAGTTAAGTGCAGGAGAAGAACACTGAGCCCTTTCTAGACTACTTCGTTCTTCTTTGTTATCAGAGATGTCTTATTATCACTATTCCCTTACTAATATAATAAGCAAGGTACAATATTGTAAACAACTTTTTGAAGAAATTCCTCATTTGGTAAGAAAGTAACATCTCAAAGAACAGACAGGCTTTTTGTAATTTATTTGAGTTATTTTCAAGCAACAGTTACAAAAGTTTTTAATTTTTATAATACTCTTGATAAGAAAATAAAATTTAAATAAAAATACATTCTCAACAATACAACATGGTTACACAAATTCACTACATTAAGTTTTGATAACTTGCATTTTCAAACTGGACACTGTAAAAACCAATATTTACTAGTAACATATTAATTTCTAAGTTAGTAAAAAATGGAAGCAAATATTATCAATCTAGACTAGTAATTTAACTTTAGAATGAGTCCTATAGTTTTCATATACTGTAAGGACATCTAAAAGGCATTACAGAACTCTGTCTTTACTGGATGTACGGTTAGAATAAATTAAAGGTGCTTTTACTTAAAAAAAAGTTTTTTCCAAAACTTGGCATGAATGAGCTTTTCTGATAAATGAATGAAATTAGGCTTCAGAAACAGAAACAAAAGCTACATCATTTGTCAACTCCTTTTGTATAATAAAATAAGTCTAATTTTGACACTTAACCATTACCCGTGCTATTAAAAACATATTTCTTTGGCAAATAAAATAGTTCAATTTGATAAAATTTTATTCCTGGGAGTAAAAATCTTGCTATCGCCCATCATCTTATTAAAAGAATATTAAAAGCAAAGCTAAACAAAACAAACAGCAGCAAAACAAGCAACAGATTGCCACATTTTCAACTGATGGAAATGGCAAAACTAAGAACCAGAACTGGCATTTATGGCAAGAGTTACCCTATATTATCCTTTTCTTTCCTTCTTGGGGTTTTTTAGGGTGAAATGAGCTGCCATGTATTTTTTTCAAGTGAGAAAAAGGTATAAAAAGCAGATCAGGTAGTAAAAATCAAAGTACCCACGAGTAACAGCAGAGGACAAGGCCCCTGGAGCCAAGTACCGTGGCTATCATCTTATGATCCTACTGATGTAGTCTCATTTCAGATGTCCAAAGAAAAATAATTTCACATTACTTCTTTTTAGACTGTGTCATGCTGGTTAATTCCAGTCAAACTGGCTGTTTCAATATGTCACATGAAGAAGATAACTAGATCCCTAAACTCTTTCCTTCGAATCCAGAGTTATGCATACACATGGTCTTAGTCCCTTTGATAATGCTGTGATCTTAAAAATCATAATTGAGGGTTATATATTAGATATATTAGAAGATTATTTATTTTTGCCATAACAGAACAGCATAGGACTAAAAGCACTAAAGAGCAATGAGTGGTACCCAACAATGATCACATTTCCTTTTCAGACAGAATATATCAAAGACTATAAAAGGAAATTTCAATCTGAATGAAATTCAAGAATTAGAAATTTATTAAATAGTTAAAATCTTTCACATTTGTAAATCAGTAAAGTTTACAGACTCTACAAGTTCATAAAATTTAAAGGACTTTTTCAAACCTATCTTTAAAACGGGCCAGGAGTGATAACCAACCATAATGCAGACTAGTACTGACTCTTAAATATAACTAATTGATTTTTATGAGTCATTTAAAGTAATACATTGCTCAGTTATCATCATTTATGGAAAACCTTTGTGTGCCAAGTGGTCTTTTAAAATAATTAGCTAATAACAATGTAATTTAAAAACAATTATCTACCAATAACATAATTGCCAAAGTGTATCTTGAAATATAGCTTATCTCAGGGAAATAAAAAAAAAAAAAGCACTACTAGCTAGAGTTACATTATTAAGTCACAGTTTTAAACAAACATGTGTAAATACTCCAGGATCAAAGTACCACATTTAGAAAATGTTTTGAATTTAAAAAGACAAAACAAGAGTACCATGGTTTCTAATACTGATGAAGCAAAGTGTATCACTCTTAACCCAAGGTGGCAACTTGCTTCAACTGCTTATTTACAATTATGGTTTTTAAGACAAAAGTAAATTATTGGGGGGGGGGGGGGCAAGGTTCAAACAGTTGCTTGCCCAAATTCCATTTGGCTAGCAGGCAATAAGAAAACAGCAATGAAAGATAAACATTTTCAGGAAAGCATTATTTTTAGACTTAAACACTGATCATTTAACTGATCATAAAGATTAGACACTAGAGAGTATCTAAAGTATAATCTGGGCAGTCCAGATTTTAAAGTGCGCCGAGTGACTGTTCTTGAGTTAGATCACAACCTAACACTATGAGAAGGGCGTCTTTAACAGTGGCCCTTATTATAACATGAAATAGCAGGTGAAGTCAAGTGATTTTTCCCACCACCTACTTTCACTGTTTACTTTTCTTTTTCAGAAGACATGTCCTTAGAAGTCATGTTAACCTGAACTCTCAAATCAAGAAAATGAGTACCTGATATTGAAAACAATGGGAAAAAATTTAGTGGTCTCATTTTAGTTCATCTGCCACTGCTCACCCCAAATGTAAACAAGATGCACATATTCCCTGATTCTTCCTATCTGAGTTCTGTTTACACATCTACCAACTTTTGAGGATGCTCTAGCAGTTTATTCTAAAGTTTCTGTCACTGTCCCTAATGTAACTTGTAATGATTAATGGATCGAAGGAAAATCCTTTTTTTTTTTTTCTTTTTCTTTTTTAAAGAGGGAGGGTCTAGATGAACTAAATGGAAAGCTCTGAATTGTCATGGATTGGAATTTTCTAATAAAACGCAATGTTGGCAGTATAGAGCAGGCACTAATGGTAGTGAAGACAAGTCCACAACACGGAGTATTACAAGAAGAGATGGTGTCTTGCTATGGAGGACTTCTCCCTTTGTTACAAAGCTTCTTTAGAATCTCCGTTAGGAAGATTCTTTCTATTAAGAAGTTGCAGAAACATGGCTTTGGACACATAATATACAAAGGAAATCTTGGGTTTCAAATTCTCTAGTAATACATCAACATCAAGATTCCCAAACAGTTAATTTCAATTATTAAATATTAAATACAATATGAACAACACAGGTGACCCTGAAGCCAATGTTCATTATTAAATACTATGGACAAAATATGTCATGAATTAAAAAAACTCCAACAAAAATATTATTTTCCAGTTCTTCTGAATCAATTGGTCAAACTCTAAAATGCTTTCCCAACAATTGGATTTTCCCTAGAAAACAATAAAAGACAATCATTTTAAGTTAAATAAGATAAAAAAGTAAGAAATATAATATCCATTAAGTATTTATAATTTTCCCTGATAATCTCTCATGCCAAGCCTTGCTTCATTATTTCAACAAGTATTTATTTATTGACTACCTATTAAATGCCAGGCATAGTTCTAGAGCTAGGGATACAATAGAGAACAAATTAGTCCTCATGGAGCTTACATTCTGGTATAGGGAAAATAAAATAAGCAAGTACTTCAGAGGATGATATTTTTTTTATGAGGAAAAAAAAAAAGGCTGGAAAGGAGTACAGTGTGTTTATATAGGGTGGAGAGGTATTAATGTCAAGTATTGGCTGGGATCTCATATGGAAACTTCCTTAGGCTCCAAGAAAACTGTTGGACAGAAACCAATTTTAGTAGCAAAGAAAGGACAGGACTATGATGCTTATAATAATAACCTCTCTAAGGTACTTAGCCTTCTATCCAGGGAGAAGATAATTATATCTAACTGATTTTTATTTTTCATATGTCAATGATATAATTACTAATCCAGGGAGTTTTCAAATAATATTTAAAGTGATAGGGCCAGGATTCAGAGTCCCCTCTCTAGTTAGCTGTGACCTTAGACAAGGCAAGAACTTCCCTGAGTCTCAGTTTCTCCAGGTATAAAATGGGGATACAAACATGTTGGGCTGCTGTAGGGATCAATGACATAACACACACTGTGGTGAACAGTTTTTTGCCAGCCCACGAACTATCCCCTCTCTATCCTCTTCTCTCAAATAGAACACTGATTTTTTTCTACTGGGCAGCCCCGTGTTTCAGGGAAGGCTGGGAGCAATTCTGGACAAGGCTCCTTTTTTTTAAATAAGGAGGAAAACCACCTTTTCCTGCCTCTGTCTACTATCATATGAAAATGCAAGGCTCTGAACTACTATCGCCCATGTGGGACCATGAGGCATAAGCCTGAGGAAGACAGAAGTCATCTTGCTAGGATGGCTGAGTAGAAGGATGGTCACTGATTACCGTATTCAGCTGCTGGATTAACGAACCCTGGTAGTTCAAACTTGACTTATGAGATTTTAAAATTTCCTATAATTTAAACTACAATTGGGGTTTTCTGTTACTTGTTGCTAGAAGCAATCTATGTGATACAGATGTAAAGTACTATGCATAGTGCCCTGTGATGTAGTAAGCTCCCAATATATCAGCTCTTGGGGCTGTTATCCACCATAGTCTCTATCTACATCTAAGGTGGATCCAAAGAGTGGGCTAGAAAATGCTTCTAGTACTTTTACAGCTGATTTTTTATTTTTTTAAATTATAAGGCACTGTGAAAGAAGGATGAAGATCAGTAAAAACAAAACCAAAAAACTCCCTAAGTATTCAAGGAAAGAATTACAATGGAATACAACATTAAAGTATAGCACCAATGCAATGAAATGATACCACAACTGAAAAAGACAGATTGCTAAGAGTTTGAGTGGCCAGGGAAGTTCTTGCCTAAGAGGAGGTTCTGAGCTGGGTCTTGAATTGAAGGTAAACAAGAGGCATGCAGTTCAGGTGTGAGGACAGGACAGCAGAGGCAATTCCAAACTATGTTTAAAACTATATTTAAGGAATTTTTTAAAAATTACTTACTTGCTTCCATATTTTGCACTACTTGATCTTTTCTTTCTATACTTTTCATGAGGCTCACCCAGCTTTTCTATGATGCTTTTTATTTGCTGAATTGTCTTAAAAGTTGTTACAGAATCCTCAATTACAAAGTTAGAATAATCATCGGGCTCTTTCTGTGGTCCTTGATAGACTGCGATAGTTCCACAAGCCTCTGTAAGTAGCCATAAAACCTCTGATCAGACAACTGAATTCCACAGATGTAATTAGTATTATACGTAAGAATTTTTCAAGTGTCTCAAGGTGGAAAGATTTCCCTTGGTGATGCATAAATAACCAAAATATGTGCATTTTATTAATTAGGGTCAGCACATTTATGTAAAACTCTATTTTTACTTCATGAGCATCTATGAAAAATGCCCCATATGGAGTTTTGCCAATTTTCACATAAGTAACATTTTGCTAAATCCATGAGTACTTTAAACTTTTCGATAACGCCAAAGCAATGCTTCAGGCATTGGTAATGGAGGAGCATTGTTATGTAAAAATAAATTAATTATATATTTACCTTCCATCTTCTGCAGCTTAAGTATACTGTGGGTAAAAAGGGAATACATTCTTTCTGTTTCTCTGTCTTCATCAATATCTATTTGGATATCTGCAGGGACACCTCTATAGAAAGATGAAATTAAAGACATTGGAAAATTTCTACTTTAACATATCAAAGATTTTTGATGGTTTAAAGCTAAAAATAGAATCAAAGAATTTTATAGAAGGAACCTCAGAAATCTAGTTTCATTTAATAGTAAAATAAAATGGGGCTAAGGGAGGTTTGGTGGTTGACTAATCATAAAGGATGGAAATTTTAAAGTAAAATAATTTTTATAACCTATGTTTCATAAATGAAAGCAATATATGATTACTTAAGTTTATGGGGATAGAGTGGTTGCTTCATACAATTAGAGAGTGCTAAGTCATTCTCGCCTGACATCTTGCTCAGGTTGGCATATTTATTTAAACAATACCTTTTTCTTTTAAATAACTTTACTGAAATATAATTCAGAAGCTGTCAAATTCAGTCTTATAAAGTATACAATTCAATGGTTTTAGTACATATCAAGACTTATGAAACCACTAATTTCAGAACATTGTCATCACCCCCCCAAAAAACAACTCTGTACCCATTAGCATTCATTTACCATTCCTCCCTCTCCCCAATCCCTGACAACCACTAATCTACTTTCTGTCTCTATGAATTTACCTATATTCATGTATATTCTAGACACTTCATATATATAATCATACGATATGTGGCCGTTGTGTCTGGCTTCTTTCACTTAACACATTGTTTTCAAGGTTCATCCATGTTGTAGCATGTATCAGTACTTCATTCCTTTTTATGACCAAATACTAATTCATTGTATGGATATACCACATTTTAAAACATTGCCTTTTTAATCAGAAAGATACTTACGCAGTACATGGCTTGCAGCCGAGAGTGCTTTCACTAGTCTCCTGACAGCAGAGCCAGTTTCCGTTCAGGTACGCAGAAGGATGGTAAAAACTAAGCCTGTTTTGGTTGCATCGGCTCACCCTGCAGAGTACATCTATCCATTCATTAGCTTCTACACAATTATTTGCTTGGACATAGAGGGGTTTCTCCGTATGTATTACTTGGAACATCTTCATAGGCAATTAAGATAAAAAGTTAGTGTCAGAGTCTAAAAACCAACACACAGAAAACAGAAAAAAGCACATAATAGAAATCTAGTTCATTTAGCTAAAGAATTGGTGCTAAAGTACCTTAAGAATTGTTACTTTTCAAGCAAGTTAGTCCAAAGGACAATACTGAGTCACTTGGTACTAAGCAGTATGACAGAATATAATTTATAGAAGCCATACATATCCAAAGAAATGGACTATCATATAAACAGAAATAAAAGGAGGGGATTTCAGATGGAAGAAAAAGTACGAGTAAAGGCAAAGCAGTGGGAAAAATACTCAGGAACATGGAAATCAACTTGGCTGGCTTAAGTGTATAGGATGTACTGAGCGGTAGCAGATGATCAGGCTGGACACACAGATTGGCTGTATTATTTAGAGACTTGAATGTCAAGTTGAGAAGTTTCCTAATAGGAAAGTATTAAGAAAAGTACTTTTAACTTGACTAGGCAGACTACATAAGACATTGACAATAATGGGCAATTTTAAGACCGTTTTAAGGCAGCAATTAATAAATTGTTAACAATTAAAGGTAAATGTTAACCTCTTGAAAATTTTCAACTGCTAAGTAATATATGCAGTTAAAAAACTTTAAATTTTTATTTATGTAACTTACATTTTTCTTGTTGAAAGAACTCTCTTCCAGTTTTTCCACAGCAAGAATGTTTTTTACTGGAATTGTATAAATCGCATCTTTTCCTAAGTAATAAAAGAAGGAGAAAACTTAAATTTTTCCATTAGAATTATAAAGGTTATTTCTGTAAGGTTTAAGAGCTCACACTCTTGATGGCTGGAGTATAAATAACATACAGTAGATTTCCAAATACTTGTTTTATAGAAGAGGTGAATTTTGATTGTTTTCTATAAAGCGACTTCCTCTTTAGTTCTTTCAATTTAAAACTGAAATATTTTCAAGCAAAAGTATGGGAATAAATTTGATCTCTATGTAGAAAATAAAAATGCATCAAAATTCTGTAACATTAATTGGGGAGACTGAAAAAACTAATACATTTATCACAGAGGCCTCCTCAAAACTTGCTGAGACATGAAATTTTCTTTCATGGATTTGTAACTATATGAGCAGTGAATCTGACTGTATGTAAGTGGCTTTTTCTGCTTTTGTCCTTCCCCCAACCTAATGTTTATATAAGGGATTATCCCTCAAAGCAGTGTTTTTAAATTGAAAAACTGTTCAGCACCATCCCAAATTAGCTGGCCAACAAATTTACTCTAAGAGATGCAGGGGACAAAAGTGAGTATCTTATTCAGTAAAGTAAATCCTTGGCCAAATTTAAGAGTTTGAAATTTGGTTAAAGAAATCTGAGTTTGCTAAATAAGCTCCATAATATGACATGATATGATGCATTTCAACTTAATTTACCTGCAAATAGATCGTATCTCATATAGTCATAGAAATTATAAGCAAATATAATTCTGGCCTCTTCCAGTCATTCTGTAACATTGTTCTTAGAAAACCAAAGCTTTGCACTTTTTTTTTTCTCCTGATCAAGCTTTGCTTTAATAACATGTGGATTGAAGTGCTGGAGGTTAACACCTTTACATTTTACATTAACTGATAGATTAATGTAAAGTTTTTTGGCAAAGAAAACTATTTGATTAACAAAGGTTTTCTGTCTTGAACAAAGAGGTTAACATAGAATATTTGCTATCTTGGTTCCTGGTGTGAAACCTAAACTTTGTCAAATTCAAGTAGATGTGATATTCACATGAAAAAAAAGATAGTCACTTAATCCAACTATCATATATTGAACATCTACTATAAAAGAGGCACTATTATAAGCACCTGGGATATAGCAGTCAAAATATATAAGACCCCCTAATAGAGTCTGCATTTAGGTCAGGAAAGACCAAGAAGGACAAATACATATTAGCAATGAGTGCTATAATGAAAATAAACTGGGGGGATATGACAGAAAATAATTTGGAAGTTACTTTGAAATTGGGTAGTTAGTGGAAATTTGCTGAAAAAATGGCATTTAAATTCAACAAATATAAATCATAAATGCAAGGGAATGTAAGAAAAGACCATCAGCAGTCTCCTGGAAGTAGTACAAGATCAAATTTATTGGGGGTGGGGAGAGAGTGAACTGAAGGAAGCCATAGCACGAGCCACATGTAGGTGAAGACTTCTGCAGAAGTCTTATAGGACAGCTTAAGCCAGAATCAGTGGACATAGACAGGTGGAGACATACATCAGGATGATTAATCAGTGAGCTGCATCTGCAACAGCGGGCCAATAAGCCTCTATCCCTCTCTGGCCTGTGCTAAGCGGTGAGCAACAGTTATATATGCACAGCTTAGCAGTAAAAACATGTGCTGGGCTGTAGAGCAGTGCAATATCATGGGTAGCTGCTGACCCTCAGGAGAGAAGGAGAGCGCCCACTCCCAGAAGACCAGCACCCCTGTCCCTCAGCAGCTTGTCCTGTACCTCCATCACAATCATTGGAGGTAAACTATTGAACACTCAAGGAACAGGGGGAAAAGGGTTCTAAAACACAAAGATGAGCAAATCACCCAAAAAGTCACCAAACAGATGAGGAAAATCAGTACTCTGAAGGAAAGGCGCACATGCAACAAAGAAAGTAACATATAAGGAAGTCGGGGCATAACAAATTGCCTTTTAGATTTCTTTTGCTCATCTTACTGCATTGGGCACAACCTTCAGAGTACAGTGCTGAACAGAACTGATGTAAGTAGATAATCCTCACTTTCTTCCCAGTCTTAGATATATTAGTGCATGTCTTTAAATATATGACTGTGATCAGACAGATTATGTATGTTACCTTCTAGACTTTGTTTACTGAGAGTTTTTAAAAATCAGACAAAGGTTATTTTTGTCAAACACGTGTCAAAAGTGGATGAAATGATGGTTTTCCTCCTTTATTCTGTAAATATGATGAACTATGTTGCTTGGTTTTCAAATGTTAAACCAATTTTGCTTTCTTGGGACAAACCCCTCTTGGTCATGATATATTATTATTCTTTACACACATTGATAGATTTAATTCATTGTATTTATTTTCTCTTGTAAAATCCTTGCGTTTTCTGTTTCCTCTTTGGCCTTGCTAGGGGTTTCTGAATTTTATGAAAGCTTTTGGCTTTGCTGATTTCCACTATCAGTTTGTCTGGTGTCTATTTCATTGTTTCTGTTATTTTTACTTTTGCCTTCCTACAATTTACTTCATGTTGAACTTGTTCTTTTTCTAGTTTCTTAAATTCAAAATTTATATATTGGTTTAAAACTTTATTTTCTTTTTAAAAATATCATTATTCATGGAACATTTATATTCAGGTACATTTATATTTTCCCTATCAAAAAATTCATCTATTTAAGTGTAAAATTCAATATTTTTTGTAATGTTACCAAGTGGTACCCACCATCACAATTAGTTTTAGAACACTTATAATTCTCCAATTAGATACCTCATGCCCCCAACTTCAGGCAACCATTAATCTACTTTTTGTAGATAAAACTTTTCCATTTCTGGAGACTTCATATAAATAGAATCATGTGGTTTCAGGGTCTGGTTTCTTTCACTTAACATATTATGAGGTTCATCCATGACACAGCATGTGTCTGTAGTTCATTCCTTTTTATGGTTGACAGAATTCCTTTGTATGGATATGCCACATTTATCTACCCATTCACCACCTGATGGATACTTGAGTTGATTCCAGTTTTTGCCTTTTACAAATAATGCTACTATGAACATTCACGTCCAACTCTTTGTGTGGGAATATGTATTCATTTCTCTTGGGAGTGGAAATAGTGTATGATAGTTTCACATTTATCTTTTTGAAAAAATGCCAATCTACTATCCAAAATGACAGTATCATTTTATATCCCCACCATCAATGTAGAAAGGTTCCTTTTTCCTCATATTCTTGCCGACATTTTTTAAATATTTATTTATTATAAATATTCTAGGGTATATGAAATATTACATTGTAGCCATAAATTACATTTCCTAAATGACTATGTCAAGCATCTTTTCATGTGCTTATTAGTCATTTGTATATCTTGTTTGGTGAAATGTTTGTTCATAAATTTTGCTCCTTTTTCCCTGGGTTGTTTTATTATGAGTTGTAAGAGTTCTTTGTAAATTCTGGGTATAAGTCTATGATCACACAAGTGTTTTGCAAATATTTTCTCCTGGTTTTTGCTTATCTTTTCATCTTCTTAATGGTGTCATAACTTTTTAAATTAGAGAAGTTGTACGTTTACAGAAAAATTATGAAAAAAATACAGAGTTATTACTGTATACCTCCCCTCCAACACACAGTTTTCCCTATCATTAACACTTTGCAGTAGTGTCTTAACTTGTTTAACAATACTATTAGAGTCTATAGTTTACACTTGGGCTTCACTGTTTGTGTTGTACAGTCCTGTTTTTTTAAAATTGTTATTCTAGTAATATTAATACAACCTAAAATTTCCCTTTAAACCCATTCAAATATATAATCCAGTGGAGTTAATTGCATTTAGTGTTGTGCTACCATAACCACGCTCCATAACCAAAATTTTTCCACTACCCCAAATAGAAACTCTGTATCAAATAAACATTAACTATCCATCCCTAACCCCACCATGGCCCCTTGCAACCTGTCCTCTGGTTTCTGACTCTATGAATTTGCTTATTCTATTTATTTCATATCAAGGAGATGATACAATATTTGTCCATTTGTGTCTGGCTTATTTCACTTGACATGATGTCTTTAAGGTTCATCCATGTTGCTACATGTATCAGAGCTTCATTCCTTTTTATGGCCAAATTATATTCCACTGCAAGTGTATATCACATTTTGTTTATCCATTTACCTCTTGATGGACACTTGGGTTGCTTCCATCTTTTGGCTACTGTGAATTATGTCATTATGAACATTGATATGCAAATATCTGTTGGAGTTCCTGCTTTCAATTCTTTTGGGTATATACCTAGAAGTGGGATTGCCAAGTCATAAGGTAATTCTATACTTTCTGAGGAACTGCCAAACTGTTTTCCACGGTGGCTGTACCATTTTACATTCCCACCAGCAATGAACGAGTGTTCCTGTTTCTCTACATCCTCTCCAACGCTTCACACTTATTTTGTTTTTTAGTAGCCATTCTAGTGGTTGTGAAATGGCATGTTGTGGTTTTGATTTGTATTGCACGAAAATGTTGAGCATCTTTTCATTAGGTTATTGGCCAGTTGTATATCTTCTTTGGAGAACTGTCTGGTCTCCTTTGTCCATTTTTAAATTGGGGTGTTCGTTTTTTTTATTGATGATTTGTTGGATTTCTTTAATATTATGGATATTAAACCATTGTCAGACTTGTGATTTCCAAGTATTTTCTCCCATTTTGTAGGTTGTCTTTTCACTTTATTGATAATGTTCTTTGCACAAAAGTTTTAAATTTTGAGGCAGTCCCATTTACCTATTTTTTCTTCTTCTGTTGTTTGTGCTTTTGTGTAAAGCCTAAGTTTGTGAAGACTATAAACACAGATCATGAAGATGCTTCCTTCTGTTTTCTTTTGGGAGTTTTACAGTTTTGGGTTCATATATATTTAGGTCTTTGATCAATTTTGAGCTTTTATTTTTTTTTGTATTAGGTGTGAGATAGGAGTCCACCTTCATTCTTTTGCATATGGATATCCAGTTTTCCCACTACCATTTGTTAAAGAGACTATTTTTTCCAATTGAGTGGACTTGACACCCCTGTCAAACATCATTTGGCTACAGATGTGAGGGTTTATTTCTAAACTCTCAATTCAATTCCATTAGTCTATGTCTGTCCTTGTGCCAGTATTATGCTGTTTTGATTACTGTATCTTTGTAATAAGTTTTAAAATTTGAAGTGTGAGCTTTCCAATTTTGTTCAAGATTTTTTTTGGCTATTTTGGGCCCCTTACTCTTCCATATAAATTTAATTGGCTTTTTGATTTCTGAAGAGGCTGCTGGAATTGTGATTGGGGTCATATTGAATATATAAAGTGCTTTGAATAGAAATGACATCTTAATATTTAGTCTTCCAATCCATGAACATGGAATGTCTTCCATTTATTTAGGTCTTCTTAGATTCCTTTTAGCAATGTTTTGTAATATTCCATGTCCTTTACATACCTGATTAAATTTATTCCTAGATATTTGATTCTTTTAGTTGCTATTATAAATGGAATTCTTCTCTTGATTTCCTCTTTAGACTGTTCATTACTAGTGTACAGAAACACTACTGATTTCTGCTTGCTGATCTTGTAGCCTGACACTTTGCTGAATTCGTTTATTAGCTCTAGTAGCTTTGTTGTGGATTTTTCAGGATTTTCCCTATATAGGATCATGCCATCTGCAAATATGGAAAGTTTATTTCTTCCTTCCAATTTAGATACATTTTGTTTTCTTGCCTAAATGCTCTGGATAGAATTTTCAGTACATTATTGACTAACAGTGGTGACAGTGGGCATCCTTGCCTTGTACCTGATCTTAGAGGGAATGTTTTCAGTCTTTCACCATTGAGTATGAATTTAGCTGTGGATATTTCATATATGCCCTTTATCATGTTGAGGACATTTTACTTCTACTCCTTGTTTCCAAAGCATTTTCATCAAGAAGGGGGAGCTGGATTTTGTCAAATGCCTTTTTTGCATCAACTGAGATAATCATGTGGTTTTTGTCCTTGCTTCTAATAATTTGGTGTATTACATTAATTGATTTTCTTATGTTCAACCACCCATGCACAGTTGGGATAAATCCTACTTGATCATGGTCTATCATTCTTTTAATGTGCTGTTGGATTCAGTTTGCTAGTATTTTGTGGAGGAGTTTGGCAACTAAGTTCATAAGGGATATTGGCCTGTAATGTTCTTTTCTTATAGTATTATTATCTGGTTTTGGTTTTAGGCTGACATTAGCTTCTTGAATGAGTTAGGGTTCTCTCCTATTCAATTTTTTGGAAGAATCTGAGCAGGAGAGGTGTTAATTCTTCTTGGAATGTTTGGTGAAAATCACCAGTGAAGCTGTCTAGTCCTAGGCTTTATTTTTTCTGTTGGGAAGTTACTGATTACTGGCCCAATCTATTTACTTGTTATTGGTCTGTTGAGACCTGCCATTTCTTCTTGAGTTAGTGTAGGTAGTTTGTGTGTTTCTACGAATATGTGCAGTTCATGCAGATTATCTAATTTGTGGGTGTAGGGTAGTTCAAAATATGATCCTATAATATATATTTTTTATTTCTTTGGTGCCAGTAGTAATGCCCCTCCCCATTTCTGATTTTAGTTATTTGCATCTCTTATTTTCATCAGACTAGCAGCAAACTTTGGTTCTTTGATCTTTTTGAAGAAAGATCAAAGTTTGGTTTTGTTGATTCTGTTTATCTCTGTCCAATTTTTGTTATTGTCTTCTTTCAGCTTGTTTTTAGTTTGCTCTTCTTTGTCTAAATTCTCCAGTTGTGAAGATAGCTGATTATGTGATCTTTGTTTTTTTTTTCTCTTATATAAGCATTTAGAGCTATAAATTTCCCTCTCAGCAATGCCTCTGCTGTACCCCATAAGTTTTGGTATGTTTTGTTTTCATTTGCCTCAAAATATTTTGTAATTTTCCCTGTGATTCTGCCTTTAACCCATTGGATTTTCAAGAGTGTGTTAATTTCCCCATACTGTGAATTTTCCATTTTTCTGTTATTGTTTTTTTAATTATTTTTTTTCCAATAAGGTTTTTTTTTTAACAAATCAATTTTATTGATACATATTCATAAAGCATACAATCATCCAAAGTGCACAATCAATGGTATTTGGTATAATCACATAGTTGTGCATTTATC
This sequence comes from Tolypeutes matacus, assembly GCA_026826555.1. Lineage (NCBI taxonomy): Eukaryota > Metazoa > Chordata > Mammalia > Cingulata > Chlamyphoridae > Tolypeutes > Tolypeutes matacus. The sequence continues at coordinate 92,494,666 of JAKSZT010053887.1, forward strand.
ATTTCAATCATTATTAGAGCTGTTATTGTTTTATAGCTTCATTCCACTGTGGCTGGAGAACATACATCATGATTTCAACATTTTTTTATTATGACTTTCTTTGTGCCTAACATATGGTCTGTCCTGGAGAATGACCCATATACAGAAGAGAAGAAGATGTACTCTTCTACAGTTGGGTGAATTGTCCTATATATTACTGTTATGTTTAGTTGGTTTATAGTATCATTCAGTTTCTCTATTTCCTTATTGATCTTCTGTCTAGAGGTTCTATCCATTATTGAAAGTGGTATATTGAAGTCTCCTACTATGTAGAACCCTCTTTTTCTTCCTTCTCATCTGTCAGAATTTGAACGTCATATATTTTGAGGCTCTGCCATTAGGTGCATATATATTTACAACTGTTGTCTTCTTATTTAATTGACCTCTTTTGTCAGTATATAGTGACCTTCTTTTTCCCTTGTAACAGTGTTTGACTTATAGTCCACTTTATCTGACACCCCAGCTCTCTTTCAGTTACTATTGGCACAGTATATCTTTCTTCCATTCTTTCACTTGCAACCTACTTCTGTCTTTGAATTTAAGGTAAATCTCTTGTAAATAGAATATGGTTGGATCATGATCTTTTATTCATTCATTCTGCCAATCTCTGCCTTTTGACTAGAGACTTTAATCCATTAACATTTAAAGTAACTACAGATAATGTAGGGTTTTCTTCTGCCATTTTGCTATTTTGTCTTTGATGTCTTACAGTTTTTTTGTCCATCAATTCTTTCATTAATGCTTTCAAATTTATCTGGATTTTGTTAGCAGACCATTTTGAGGCCTTTCTCCTCTTTTTCTTTATATATGGTTCATATATTCTCTTTGTGCTTACCATGGGGCTTAAATTTAACATCCTAAGTGTTTAACTGTCACGTTTGACTTGATACCAACATTAGTTCAATAACATACACATACATGTTCCTATATCCCTCCATCTCCCCACCCTTTTTGTGTACTGTAAAATAATATAATTATCCATATGGTTCCCCTTACCAGAAGTCTTTCTTTCTTTATGCCACTTAGATCCACTGTCTAGTATCTTTTCCTTTCAATCTGAGGAACTCCCTTTAGTCTTGCTTACAGGGAAGATCTAGTGGTTACGAACTCCCTCAGCTTTTAACTGGAAATATCTTAATCTTTCCCTTAGTTTTGACAAAGACTCACCAGAAATAAAGTTCTTGGTTGGCATTTGTTTTCTCTCAGCCCTTTAAATATTTCATCCACTGCCTTCTTGACTCCATGGTTTCTGCTGATAAAAGAAGCCCTTAATCTTATTGGAACTCCCTTGTACATAACACATTGCTTTACTCTTATCCTTCAGAACTCTCTCCTTTTCCTTAGCATTTGACAGTTTGACTGCTACATGTCTGAGTGTGATTCTTTTTTTTTTCTTCTTTTTTTGCTCAAACAATATGTTACACAATATATTTGGTTCATGGTAATGCATTCATACAGTATTTGTCCTTTTGTGTCTGGCTTGCTTCACTCAACATAATGTCCTCCAGGTTCATCCATGTTGCCATATGCTTTACGACTACATTTCTTCTTACAGCTGCATAATATTCCATCGTGTAAATAGACCACAGTTTGTTGATCCATTCATCTGCTGATGGACACCTGGGTTGTTTCCAACTTTTGGCAATGGTGAATAATGTTGCTATGAACATCGGTGTGCAGATGTCTGTTCGTGTCACTGCTCTCAGTTCTTCTGGGTATATACCCAATAGTGGTATTGCAGGGTCACGTGGCAAGTCTATATTCAACTTCTTTAGGAACTGCCAAACGGTCCTCCATAGTGGTTGTACCATTCTACATTCCCATCAACAGTGAAGAAGTGTTCCTATCTCTCCACATCCTCTCCAACACTTGTAGTTCTCTGTCTTTTTCATAGTGGCCATTCTGATAGGTGTGAAATGATATCTCATTGTAGTTTTGATTTGCATTTCCCTAATCATGAGTGATGTAGAGCATTTCTTCATGTGTTTTTTGCCATTTGTATTTCTTCTTTGGAGAAATGTCTATTCAAGTCTTTGGCCCATTTTTTAATTGGGTCATTTGTCTTTCTATTGTTGAGTTGTAACATCTCTTTATATATCCTGGATATTAAACCCTTATCAGATATGTGATTTCCAAATATTTTTTCCCATTGAGTTGGCTGCCTTTTCACCCTTCTGACAAAGTCCTGTGAGGTGCAAAAGTGTTTAATTTTGAGGAGGTCCCATTTATCTATTTTTTCTTTTGTTGCACGTGCTTTGGCTGTAAGGTCCAAGAAACACCTACTACAAGGTTTTGAAGATGTTTCCCTACATTTTATTCTAGAAGTTTTATGGTCCTGGCTTTTATATTTAGAACTTTGATCCATTTTGAGTTGATTCTTGTATAGGGGGTGAGATAGGGGTCCTCTTTCATTCTTTTGGTTATAGATATCCAGTTCTCCCAACACCATTTGTTGAAGAGACTGTTTTTTTCCCATTAGCGTGGGCTTGGTAGGTTTGTCAAAAACCAGTTGACTGTATAGGTGAGGATTTATTTCTGGGTTCTCAATTCTATTCCACTGATCGATGTGTCTATCTTTATGCCAGTACCATGCTGTTTTGACCACTGTAGCTTTGTAATATGTTTCAAGGTCAGGCAGTGACATTCCTCCCACCTCACTCTTCTTTTTTAGAATGTTTTTGGCTATTCGGGTGCACTTACCCTTCCAGATCAATTTGGTAATTGCCTTCTCTAATTCTGTAAAGTAAGCTGTTGGGATTTTGATTGGTATTGCATTGAATCTATAAATCTGTTTGGGCAAGATTGACATCTTCACGATATTTATTCTTCCAATCCATGAACACGGAATGTCTTTCCATTTGTTTAGGTCTTTTTTCATTTCTTTTAGCATTGTTTTGTAGTTTTCTGCATATAGGTCCTGTACTTCTTGGTTAAATTAACTCCTAGGTATTTGAGTCTTTTTGTTGCTATTGAAAATGGAATTTTCCTCCTGATTTCCTCCTCAGGTTGTTCAGTAGTAGTGTACAAAAACATTACTGATTTTTGCGTGTTGATCTTGTATCCTGCCACTTTGCTGAACTCATTTATTAGTTCAAGTAGCTTTGTCGTGGATACTTCAGGATTTTCTAAGTTACAGGATCGTGTCATCCGCAAACAGTGAGAGTTTTACTTCCTCTTTTCCTATTTGGATGCCTTTAATTTTTTTGTCTTGTCTAATTGCCCTAGCTAGAACTTCTAGTACAATGTTGAAAAACAATGGTGACAGTGGGCATCCTTGTCTTGTTCCTGATCTTAGAGGGAAAGCTTTCAACCTTTCCCCATGGAGTATGATGTTGACTGTGGGTCTTCATATATGCCTTTTATCATATTGAGGAATTTTCCTTTTATTTCTATCTTTTGAAATATTTTTATGAAAAAAGGATGTTGGATTTTGTCGAATGCCTTTTCTGCATCTATTGAGATGATCATGTGTTTTTTTCCTTCAATTTGTTAATGTGGTATGTTACATTGATTGATTTTCTCATGCTGAACCAGCCTTGCATTGTTCTTTTTGAGTATATCTTGTTTGTGGTTAGTTGGACTTCTTGAATATGCATATTCATGTCTTTTCCTAAAGTTCGGAAGTTTTCTGCCATTATTTCTGTGAACAATCCTTCTTCTACTTTTTCTCCTCCTTCTGGGAAGCCCATAATGCATATATTGTTATACTTGATTTTGTCCCACAGATCTCTTAGGCTTTGTTCACTTTTTTCTTTCTTTTTTCTTTTTGTTCCTCACCTTGAATCACTTCAGTTGTTTTGTCTTCAAGTTCACGGATTCTTCTCCCAGGTCCAATCTGCTGTTGAAAGTCTCTAGGGCATTTATTATTTCAGTTACTGTGGTCATCAACACCAGTATTTCTGTTTGTTTCCTTTTTAAAATTACTCTCTCTATATTGAAATTCTCACATTGTTCATTCATTGTTTTCCCGATAATCCTTTAGTTCTTTGTATTTTCCTTTATCTCTTCAAGCATATTGAGGATTGGTTTTTTTTAAAAAGTCTTCCCAGTATGTCCAAAGTCTGGTACTCTTCATTGATGGTTTCTGGATTTTTATCTTGTTCCTGTGGATGTGCCATCCTTTCCTGTTTCTTTGTCTTATCATCTTTTGTTGCACAGTATACATATTAATATTTTAAAGTCTTAAATCTGGACTTCAGTCCCTCAGCTGTCTGTACCTTGAGTTTGTATAAAACACCTTTCACAGCCTTTGCAAACTGACTCTGTATTGGCTGGTTTTCTCCTTCAGAGTTTAGCTCCCTCTCCTATCAAGAATATCAGCCTAAGGCTTATATGTAGGGTCCTCTAGGTCTTTCTTGAGCCTTTATCTTGTCCTGGGCTTGTGCTTGCTCAAGACCTAAGGAATTCCCCTCTTTACAAGAATTCAAATGCCCCTTCTTACTCCCTATGAAATAAACTTTCTCCCCTCTAGGGTTATCTTTTCTATGACTTAAAGCAGTTAATCCTTTGCCTCAGGCCACTCTGACTAGTTTCTTAGTGCTTTTGCTACCCATAAGCTTCTTCTGCCTTCAGGGCAAGTTTTGGGAGGGTGAGCCAGAGAGAAGTTCCCTGGTTCAGTCTTTCAGGCTGCCAACAGATAGACTAGCATTGACATATACGCACCCCACTTTGTTATTACATGTTATTCTGCTCCTCCAGAACAGGGCCAGGAACCCACAATGGGAGTGCAGGCTGACTTCACAACATGCCGGGAAGAGGGTGGGTAAGAGGTCAGTAAGGACTGTCAAGTGCTCCTACTCTGTAAAGCTATGTTTTCTTGATTTGGCACTCACCCAGTTACTGCAACCCTTTAACTTTTTTTTTTTCAGAGTTTTGAGGAAGATGGCTCTGCTACTTTTTGCTGGTTTTTCAGAGATTCTGTGGGGGAACGGTACCCTCGAGCATCTTACCCTGCCATCTTGATAAACCAGAAGAGAGAGATTTTAGTGTTGTCTATTGAAGTACAAATGTTTTGAATTTTTTATGAGGTCTATTTATCCTTTTTTTTTTCCTTTTATAGACTATGCTTCTGGTATCATATCTAAACAATCTTTGTCTAACCCAAGATGTCAGATATTTCCTAATATAAACACTTAAAGTTATTAATTTCCCTTTAAGTACTCCTTTAAGTATATCCACAAACTTTGATATGCTAGTTGGATTTTCATTATTATTGGTTTAAAATAATTTCTAATTTCCCTGTGAATTCTTCTTTGAGCCATGGATTACTTGTAAGTATGGAATATTTAATTCCCAGATATTTATTTTTTCCCAGATATATTACTAGTTCTGTTGTGATTAGAGAACATAGTCTGTAAAACATCAAACTTTTGATGTTGAGACTTATGGCACAGTATATGGTCTACTTGGTGAATATTCCATTTGCATTTAAAAAGAATATGTATTCTGGAGCTATCTGGTGTAGTGTCCATAAATATAAATTACGTCAAGGTGATAGATAATGTTGTTCCAAACTTCTCTATTCTAACTGGTTTTTGGTCTAGTTCTTCTATCAAATACTGAGAGAAGACTATTAAGATATTCAACTATGAATTATTTTTATGTTTATTTTCCTTTAATATTGCTCAGTTTTTTGGCCTGTTACTAGAAATATACACATTTAGAATTGTTATATCTTCTTCATGAATGCCCCTTTATCACTGGGAAAAGTGACATGCTGTATTTGGCAAAACTTGTTTTGAAGTCTGCTTGTCTGGAATTGCTAGTACTGTTTACATCATCTCTCTCCACTCAATTACTTTCAACCTATCTGTGCTTTTATATTTCAAGTGCATGTATTGTAGAAAGTATGTAATTGGATCTTGCTTTATTATTTAGTCTGTCTCTGACTCTTAAACATAATGTAATCCATTTCCATTTATTGTAATTATTCATATGGTTGGGTTTAAGCTATTATTTTCCTATTTGGTTTCTATTTGTCCCATCTGTTTTCCTGTTCCTCTGTTCTTTCTATTCTATAGTTAAAATTTAAAAAAAATTTTATGGGACAAGAGACGGGTTACCCATACCGTCTCTTTCAAAGTTTTTGTTGTATTAAAATATATAGCTTTAACTTAACTACTTAAAAGACTTATTCATTTACATCTATATACATTAAAATCTCTAGAGTAAAATGTTATGAATTTTGCATTAAACAGTTAACTGTTTTAAAGAAACCGAGAGAAGAGAATAAAGATACTCTCTTACGTTTATCCACATATTACCATTTCCAGTGTTCGTTATTACTTTTTGTAGATTTCAGGGGATCCATGAGCTTGACTTGAAAAAAATCAGCTTATTATTATTTATTTTCTCTGACTGCCAACTGAAATCTAGCATTTCCTTCATTTATGAATGTATGCAATAAATTACAGCAGTATTCATTTCATATCACATTACAGTTGTTGCATATCTCAAAAAACTGCTTACGCTCATCTATACTTCGAAATTACGGTAGTTGTTAGACCCGATGCTAGTCGAGTGTCATAAAACTATCTGCCGCTACATTCTGAGAAGGGGTCTGTGGTTTTCAACTGACTGACAAAGGGGTACGTGGAACAAAAAAGTTAAGAATCCCTGATCTGAAGAATATTTTCATGTTTCAAGGAAATTTTCACTGGAATTCTCGGTCAACAGCATTATCACTTTAAAGATACTCCATTGATTTTTGGCTTTGTTTCTTATGAGAAGTTAGCTGTCAATTGCACTGTTGTTCCTCTGTAATTTGTCTTTTGTTCCTCTGATTTCAAGATTTTATCTTTATCGTTGGTTTATTATGTGTCTAAATGTGGTTTTCTTTTTTATTTATCGTGATTGTCATTCACTGGGCTTCTTGGATCTGTAAGGTAATGTTTTTCACCAAATTTGGGAAATTTTACACCATTAGTTCTTCAAATATTTTTTTTCTGCCCCACTCTTTCTCTATGCCCCCTTAGGGATACCATCCATGCATATGTTAGACTGCCTGTTTCACAAGTCACTGAGGTTTTTTTTTTTTTTTTTAATCTTTTTTCTGTGTTCCTAGATTGGATAATTTCCACTGATCTATCTTCAAGTTCAGTGATTCTTCAGATATCCCCAATACAGATTTAAGCCCATCCAATGATTTTTTAATTTCACATATACTTCTCAATTCTAAAATTTCCATTTGATTGCTTTTTATAGTTTCCTCTTCAGTTTGTTTTTTTTTTTTTCTTCCCTGTTTTTGGCTGAAATGCCCCATCTCTTTACTCACTATGATTATCTTTTCCATTAAGTCCCTGAAATAGTTGAAATAGCTGCTTTAAAGTCCATGCTTGTTAATTCTAACATACGGATGATCTAGGGTCTACTTCTTTTAATTGCTTTTTATTTGACTATATTTTCTTTCTTCTCAAGCTTGTAGTTGTTTCACTGTACACTAGACATTACGGATAAAACATTGTAAAGACTTTCGATTACGTACGTTGAATGATTATATTACTGACTGATCGCTTTGATGCTTGGTTTATACTTTGTTAGGAAAGTTCTGTTTTGGTTTTGTCCTTAGTTAGTCTTAGGATGAATTCTTAATGCTAGGACACAGTTTTTACTCTTGAGTCATAGCCCTTTTGAGATTTCAGTGAAAATTTCAAGGTATATACTAAGCCCTTCTAAGTTGGCAGAATTAAAAGTCTAAACTCCTGTCTCCTCTGAGAAGGGCAGAAGCTGAACTCACTGCTCATCTCTTTTAATCTTTCAGTTATTGCTTTTTCCTAGCCCTTTTGGAGTTCCATCTTGCATGAGAATTTCAAGAGCCAGCTAAGAATTTCAGGAGAGGTGATATGCAGATTGGAGGGCTCCCTGTTCTGTGTGTCTCAATTTCTAGCCTTTCTGACAGCACTGACACCTGAAACCAATAAACTTAGGCTTTCTGCTTGAATTTTCGCCACCTAACATTGTACTTTCTGGGAGTGTCTTCAGGGTAAAAGCTGTATAAACATAAATCTCACCCAGCATGGTTTCTGTCTTTCAAGGATCAAATCCTTCAAAGAGCTGTTTTATATATTCTGTCCTAAGTTTATAATTATTATTTATGAGAGGGTTAATCTAATACAGACTTCTCTACCATTACCAGAACTCTTCATGTTATCTATTTTTAAAAAGGAAAATTTATCTTTCCAGTTGCTCAGGCCCAAATCCTTGGAGTTGGAGTTATCCTTAGCTTGCTTTTTTTACTCCTGATATCCAATTGTCTAGCAAGTCCTGTGAGCACAATCTTCAAAACGGATCCAGAATGTGAACCCCTTTCACCACTTCCTCTGCTACCAACTAGTTCAAGCCATCATCTTCTCTCCCGTGTTCCTGCAATAGCATCTTTTTAAAAATTAACTTTTAAAATTGTGTTAACATATATATTACATGGTTTCCCATTTTAGCCATTTTAAGTAAACAATTCAATAGTATTAATTACTTTAACTCATTCCTTCTCCCTTCCCCCAGCCCTGGTAACCTCTAAACTACTTTCTGTTTTTAAGAATTTGTTTAGTCTAGATATTTCATATTAGTGGAATCACACAATATTTGTCCTGTTGTATCTGGCTTATTTCACTCAACATGCCTTTCAAGGTTAATCCATGTTGTTGCAATAGGATCTCCTTGTCCCCCTTTATTCTAGTCTCCATACTCCTCCACAGCACTCCACATAGCATGCGTTATTAAGACATAAGCCATGGGGAGTGGATGTAGCTCAAGTGGTTAAGAGCCTTCTTCCCATGTGTGAGGTCTCAGGTTTGATTCCCGGTACATCTCCTAAAAACAAAACAAATGAAAAAACCAACTCGCATTAGGGAGCAGATGTAGCTAAGTGGTTGAGCACCTGCTTCCCGCGTACGAGGTCCTCAGTTCATTCCCCGGTACCTCCTAAAACAAAACAGTCACTCCTCTACTTAAAACTCTTCAATTTCTTTCTATCTTCCTCAAAGTAAAGGCTTATAATAGCCCACAAAGCTCTAAAGTATCTAGCCCCTTTAAAAGATCTTTTTGACCACAGTTCCTATGATTCATCCACTTAATGCTTTTTTTCCCCACCACAAGTTTCCTTTTATCTCTTAAACACTCCAGGCCTGTCACAGTTGACTATGTCTGTGACACTGTTACCCCAAATAACCACATGGCTCACTCCCTCATCTTCAGCGCTTTTGTTCACATGTTACTTTCTCAGGGAAGCCTTCCTTGGCTAGACTTTTTTTTTTTTTTAAGAGGTTAATTACTTTTTTTATTATTGAATTATATTGTAAAGTCTTTACTACATCTACAAATTAATCAAGAAGAAATGCTTTGCATTTACATCAAGGACACATTTACTCTAGTGGCATAAAACAGACACAGACAAAAGACTAAGTACATGTTTTAAAAAAATAAAGACTACATGTTTTAGCTGGTCCTACATTTGCTATTTTGGACCACACTTTTCCTCTTAGAGAACTGACATTACATACATGTTAAATCTGATTTATCTTCCCACATTTTTTGTGTGTATTATCTTCACTTTATTTTTTTTTCTTTGAATTTTTAAAAATTTATTGAAATATATCACTCATCATGAACACACATAAATAACAAGTATATAGCAACAGTTGTGAACTTATAAAAAATCATACACAACACCATACAGGGCTTCCATATCTCACCCCACCACCAACACCCTGCATTGCTGTAAACATTTTTAATGATTAAAGAGCATCCTCAAAACATTACTACTAACCAAAGTATTTTCCCCCAACCCACCCTACTATTATTTTTATATCATTTATACATGAACATACATAAACAGTAAGTATATAGTAAAAGTTGTGAACTCACAAAGCAAACACTCATAACATCACACAGGAGTCCCATACCCACCAACACCTTGCATTGTCGTGAGACATTTGTTACAAATTATGAAAAAATATTGTCAAAATCTTACCACTAATTACAGTCCCTGTCCTACATTTGGTGTATTTTTCCCCCAACCCACCCTATTATTATTTTTTAAATATATTTTTATGACAGAAGTTGTAAACTTACAAAACAATCATGCACATGTGCAGAATTCCCAAACACCACCCTTCTAGCAACACACCACACCGTGGTGGAACATTTGATACAGATTATGAGATAATATCATCCAATTATTACCAGGTCCACAGCGTACATTTGGCACACGTTTTCCATACTCCCCCATTATCAACACAGTACATCTTTGGCACAGATGCAAGAATATTACCTTATTACTGTTAACCACAGTCCATAGGTAACTCCAGTTGTATTTTTCCCATGCTTCTACACATTCCCACCACCCTGTAAAAGTGATGTACATCTGCTGTAGCTCACAAAGGACACTCTTGCATCTGTACCATCAACCACAATTCTCATCCACCTCTGGGTTTACTGTGCTATACAGTCCCTACATTATTCTCTAGCTTTCTGTCAATTGGCATTTACATCCCTACACTACCATTTTCAGCCACATTCCCATTTATAAACCAGCTATTACTCACTATAATGTGTTACCATCAAGTCTGTACATTTCTACACTTTTACAGTAACGCTAATTAAAACTTCTACATAATAAAATACCAGTAGGCCATCTCAGTCCTCCTTGTATCTCCTTTAAGAATCTACCACCTACCACCAAGTCTTGAAGATATTTTACTACATTTTCTTCTAGAAGGTTTATGGTTCTTGCTTTTATATTTAGATTTTTTTATTCATTTTGGTTAATTTTTATATAAGGTGTGAGATAGGGGTCCTCTTTCCTCCTTTTGTTATGGATATTCAGTTTTCTCAGCACCATTGTTGAATGGACTGTTCTGCCTGACCTGGGTGGGTTTGATAGGTTAGTGAAAAATCACTTGACCATAGATGTGAGGGTCTGTTTTTTAACCATCAGTTAGGTTCCACTGGTCTATGTGTCTGTCTTTATGCCAGTACCATGCTGTTTTGACCACTTTGCTGGGTAATACAACTTAAAGTCTGGAAATCTGAGTCCTCCAACTTTGCTTTTCTTTTCTAAGATGTTTCTGGCTATTCAGGAACCCTTACCCTTGATAATCATTTGGAAGGTGGAATTTTTATTGGGATTGCATTAAATCTGTACATCAATTTGAGAAGAATTGACATCTTAATGATATTTAGTCTTCCAATCTGTGAGCATGGAATGTTCTTCCAATTATTTAGGTCTTTTTAAAATTTCTTTTAACAATGAGTTGTAATTTTCTGAATACAAGTGCTTTATATTATTGGTTACATTTATTCCTGAATATTTGGGTTTTATCTGTCATATTTTATTTTCACCACTCTTGACACTTTTAGTTACTTTTATTGATATAATCTTCATTTCTAGACTCTCTTCCAGGCCTCTCTCTCCTGTCTTTTCTTTTTAGGCTATAGCACACCTTTTAGTATTTCCTGCAAAGCAGGTCTCTTGGTTACAAACTCTCTCAGTTTCTGTTTATTTGTGAATATTCTAAACTTGCCCTTATTTTTGAAAGACAGTCTTGCTGGATATAAGATTCTTCGCTGGAAGTTTTTCTCTTGCAGTATCTTAAATATATCATACCACTATCTTCTTGCCTCCATGGTTTCTGGTGAGAAATCAGCACTTAATCTTATTGGGTATCTCTTATATGTTATGCATTGCTTTTCTTTTGCTGCTCTCAGAATTCTCTTTGTCTTTGGCATTTGACATTCTGATTAGTATGTGTCTCAGAGGTGGTCTATTCGGATTTTTTTGGATGGGAGTACATTGTGCTTCTTGGACATGGATATCTATGTCCTTCAATAGGGCTGGGAAATTTTCTACCATTATTTCTTCAAATATTCCTTTTCCCTTCTCTTCTCCTTCTAGGACACCCATTACACGTATGTTTGCACGTCTCTTCCTGTCGTTTAGTTCCCTGAGACATTGTTCAAGTTTTTCCAATCTTTTCTTCATCTGTTCTTTTGTATGTTCACTTTCAGAGGCCATTTCTTCAAGCTCACCAATCCCTTCTTCTGCTTCCTCAAATCTGCTATTATATGATTCCAGTGTATTTTTTATTTCATTTATTGCACATTTCATTCCCATAAGATCTATTTTTCTATGTATGCTATCAAATTCTTCTTTGTGCTCATCCAATGTCTTCTTAATATCCTTAATTTCTTTAGCCATCTCATTGAATTTATTAAGGAGATTTGTTTGAACATCTATGATTAGTTGTCTCAACTCCTTTATGTCATCTGAAGGCTTATCTTTTTTTTTTTTTTTCAATTTATTTATTTATTTATTTAATTTACCTTTATCCATTTTTACCCCCCCCCCCGTTTCTGCTGTTTTTATGTCCATTTGATGGGCAACTCTCTGTGTCCATTTCCTGCCCTCTCCTCTCATTCTTCTCCTCCTGTCCTTATTGACAATCTTTGGAACCTCCGATGTGGGAGAGTGGCGTCCTACCGCCTGTGCCACCTTAGTTCCTGGTTTTTGGTGCATCTCCTCTTGGCTCTCCCTTGTCTCACTCTCCTGTTATGTCATCATCTTGCTGCATGGCTAGCAGGGCTGAAGGCTTATCTTGTTCCTTTAACTGGACCATATCTTCCTGTTTCTTGGTGTGGATTGTAAATTTTTGTTAGTGTCTTGGCATCTGGCTTACTAGAGTATTTATTCTGGGTACAGGTTTTCTCTTTAGTTTAGGGCTTCCTGCCCTTTCTCCCTTGCTGGTTGTGTAGTAGGAGCCAAGGATGTAGTTGGTGCTATAAGCTGTAGAGGCTCAAGCTGCCCTCATTGCCCCAAGGACCAATGAAGCTTCTCCCAACTTTCTCCTTTGCCAGGGGCAGGGACAAAGCCACAGTTGTGTGGAATAATTCAATTCATGCAGGCCTAGATTGTAGTTGCCCAGAGAGACTGATGAAGCTTCATGCCCCTTTCGCCCCTGCCTAGGGCGGGGATGGAGCTGCAGGTGTGGCAGCAATCTATGCAGTGCAGGTCCAAGATGACCGCAGTTGCCCTGGTAGTCTGCCGATTATTCAGTCTGTGCCAGATAAATGTACCTGCAGTTACCTGGATAGGCTGGTGCAGGGCCTGCCAGCTTCCTCCCTGCTAGAGGTGGGGCTGAAGCCTAAGCTAGGGCTGCAGGCCAATCTGGGTGGAAGAAACCAGTCTCTACCATCACTGTGATTTTCAGTCAGTGCAGCTTCCCCTCATGTTGGGGGTGGAGTCAAAATGGCAGCTACCATCATCCTTCTGACTTGGAAAGGCTCAAATTTTAGCTGTTCTTAGGGTTATACTTTAGCCAGCTGAGTTTACTCATCAGTAGCTGAAATTGGTGGCCAACCGTCTCTTCCTCACGCTTTTGGAAAATGGAGCTTCCAATTACTGCCAGAGAATAGCTTCTGGGGTGGCTTGCACTGCCAAAGTAGGATGATCACCAGCCTCCATGGCATGGCCTGTAGTTTCCCGGAGAGGTTGGTGAGGCTCCCCACAGACTCCTCCCTGCCCAAGGTGGGCCTTGGGCTTAGGCTAGAGTGACAATTGATCTAGATGGAAAGAAGCCGTTCCCTACCAGCACTGTGATTTTCAGTCAGTCCCACTTCCCCTTGTGTCAGGCGCAGAGTTAAGATGGCAAATACTGGCCTCTTTCTGACTTATACAGGTTCAAAATTGATCTGTTCTTAGGATTATACTTTGGTCCACTGAATTTATTAATCAGTAGCTGAAGTTGGTGCCCAACCGTCTCTTCCTCGCCCATTTTGGGGAAGTGGAGCTTCCAATTCCAGCTGCAGAACAGCTCCCGAGGTGGCTTGTGCCTCCAGTGGAGGATGGGCAACGGCTCTTTGACATGGAGTGCTCTACTTATGAATCTTCTCTGTAGATGGGCAGTCTCCTCCTTCTATTCTTTCAAGGATGTTGCAGGATGCACTTCTGGTCTCCTAGAGCCCCCAAACAAGTGCTCTAGATAGCTCTGAGTGATTACTAACTGCCCTGTAGCAGGAGCTGATTCTAGGAGCTCTTTACTCTTCCGCCATCTTGCTGGTTTTCTCTCTGGCTAGACTTTTTAATGTTGCAATTCCCCTCACCAAGTTCATCATTTTCTTTTGTACTTCTCTGCTTAATGTTGTCTCATTTTTGATCATCTAATATACTAAATAATTTTCATTTTTTGTTTATTGTCTATCATCACTAAACTATAGTATACACAAGGACAGATTTTGGTGTTTTGTGACTGCTATTTTCTCTAGCGCCTAGGACATGTCTGACACATAGCAGGCTCTCAATAAAATATGATGAATGAATACATGATTGAATCAGATATATTTTGTTCTTGGGCTATCAAAGAAAAGACTGCAGAGCCCTGTGTATGAAAATATGAGCAAGTCAACCTAAATGTACTGAGCATTTATGTGTAAAACATTATGGAAGCAGGAAGCGGCTGTGGCTCGATCAGTGGGGCTCCCGTTTACCATATGGGAGGCCCCGGGTTCGGTTCCCGGGGCCTCCTGGTGAAGGCAGCCCCGCCCGCATGGCATGGTTGGCTGACCCAGCGAGCACAAGCAGCAAGGGGGGGATAAATGAATAAATAAATAAAATCTTTAAAAAAAAAAAAAACATTATGGAAGTTCCTTTTATATTGCCCACAGGGTATATGAACTAAAACAAATGATATCACATGGCAGTTGTGTAAGCTGTATCGCTGTATAATTCTAACCAAGCTTGGAGAATACAGAATGAAATTTCAAAGGTGCATTTGTTAGCAATCTAACATTATTATGCTTTGTGGAAAGTTTGGAAATCTAGTACAGTGGATCTTCAAGTAATTCAGATAGAAATATATCTGGAAAACACGGTGCTCTCTGAAGAACACCATTCATTAAAAACATTTACTAAGCCTGTATGCCACTAAGTAAAAATACGGTCCCTACCACTGACTATGTTAAAGGCTAGAGGAAGAGAAAGACAAAAGTAATGACCACACAGCACCTTCTCTAAGGTACTAATGAAATATAATAGTAAAAAGAAATAGCCAAATTGGGATATCCATAAAGAGCTGGAACATGATTTGAAGCTTAAAGGACAACAGATTATACAGGTGAAGAAGGAAAGAAAGGGATTTCTAGGTAGAGCATATGCAAAAGCATGAATGTAAAAGAATACAAATTAAAGGAAATTTCAAGAACTAGTTTGAAGCTTATGGAGAAAGCAAAACATGAGGCTGGATGAGCAGGAAGAGGCTGGAACATCAGTAACTTGCTTGATTCCAGCACAAAACTAGGAGAAATATTATTTGTAAAAAATGACATAACAATATAGCAATATAAAATCATAATCACAAGCATAAAGAGCCATCAAAAAGTCAAAGTAAACACGACTGACAGCTAATTAAGTGTCCTGCCACATGTTCTTAGTTGTATTGAAGATTAGTTGCTTACCATTGTTAGCACTTAGCTAAGCAGGCATCAAAAATTTAAGAACTTATTTGTAAAAAATTCTTAAAACAGAAAAATTCTATTAATTACTTTTCCAGTAAAGCAGGGAAAAAACAACATTATTTTAATCTACATGGTAGAAATACTTGATTCAGAATACTAGTGTCCAGCAGGAGGACAGTGTGATAGATTCAGTGATTTATAGAGCTCCATTACAGAAAACTTGGGAGGCACTGCTTCAGAAAACAAAGTTGCATAGTGTAGTAGCAGACTATTTAACTAGCAGTCTTGGCTATCCAGAAAAAAGCAAGAAAAGAGAAGGTAAGCAAAACATTTCACTGAACAACAAAACAGAGAATGCATAGCCAGTGTATTTCATTCATAGGGGGAAGTCTTGAAGTCTTCATTCAAAGCTTTTTAATCTTATGCATAATTTTAGCCAGCATACTACCTGCATCCTCACTCATAGTGCATTTGCAGTAATAAATGGAGGTGAGAAGTTACATTATGGTCCACAGACTGCACAAGAAATTTAAGGTGAGAGACCATAAAGGGGATAGAGAGAAACTGTATAAAGCAAACACAGGGAACACAACACAGACAGCACAGAGCACAGCTCAAGGCATTGAGCTGGGGAATAAACAGCTGCACATAACTTTAAGCAGCCCTGAAAAATCACTAAATCAGAATACCATATGATAATGATTATTATCAATGACAGCCCCCAAGTCATCTAGAAAACATTAACTTACGTTCCGTGAACTCTTTTTTTTAGAAGGCAGGGAAGCATGTAATACATTTTAGAAAAATCCATCAAAATGGTTAAAACAAAAAAAAAAAATGGATGCGTAAAACTGTAGGCTTTAGTAAATAACTTTGAAATCTCATTTAACAGAGTTCATTCATCCAATATTATTACTTCAACATGTTAAATTTCTAAAGGCCTGAAAACAATGTATCTTCTACAGAATCTGTCTCTTTTATACCTAGAATAGCTTAATCATTCTACAGAACTTTATTCTCAAGATCATTGGGTAGAACACAGTTCTCTTAACTTGAGAACTGTGGATGGACTTTGGGTCTCTGAACTCCCTGAAATTATATTCAAAAATTTGTGTCTATGTTTGCAAATACATTTTTCTCAAGAAAAGGACGGGGACTATGAACCAAAAAGATTTCAGAATATTGGTTTAGATTAGAAAATAGGGAACAAATAACTCATCTATTCATGGAGAATAACTACCTTAAATTTGATTTAAATATACCATTAACATAAACATAATCAGCATATCAATGACAGCTATTTTTAAAATCCTGCTAGACATAGGTGAGATCATTTAATAGTAATCAATGTAAATTTTAACTTCTAAAACACTCAAAATATGCTTAGCTTAAAAACGTATGCAAGGGCAAGTACATAACCTACTGATCTTCAATCATCTGAACATTTATATGCCATAACAAGTTTCCTGGGTACCTAAAAAGATAATGCATTTGGTTTCTTATGTCTTACTAATGTATTTAGATATGTAATCATTCATTATGAAACAAAAAAATTTTATCACTCTACTCTTCCAAGAATCTCCACTGAAACATGCTACTTAACTGAATGTACATTCTTTTGAAAGCACCCTAGGTCTGGTATTTGTCTTACCATTAGAAAATTTATAGCAGAAGCTTTCTTAACAGTTCTTTACCTAACAGACTTGATGGATTACCTGAGACTCTTCATTTGGTAAAGCATACTAAATGGTGCTCATGGCATGGTGAAGGCTTGTGGTTGCTGGGCTACTTTCTATTAAACCTGGACTCTTCATTTTCACTTGGTTAGGTTGTTTTGCTTACCAAGTCAGTTGAGTTTGGTCCCAAACCTATTAATGCCAGTTTTCTCTGTTGTAATTTTAATTTAAGCCAAGAGGCTTGTTATTTATTCAAAAATCAGGTAAATGCTTTGAAAAGCTTTAAAAAAGGAGATGCACATCCACACAAAATTGATTTATGTGGGGGCGAGGCAGCTGTAAAGATTAGGGTGACTATCATGAAAATCCGAAAGGATTCTGTAATTAGATTACTTTTCATATATCTAAGTTCTAACATCACTTTAGATAAGTCATTCTGAAAACTCATGCATTATGGGTGTATGTTTATACAAGAAAGACAAAGAGGAAATCTGATCTGTAGATCTATATTCAAAGGAAAGGTCCTGGCTCTCTAACAAAAGACTGGTAAATACACACAAATGTTGAAGATATGCATGCATCTGTGTTTTGTTTGTTTGTTTTTCAATGATTCAACAAGTGACCTTGTTGGTTAAGTGAACATCTTTGGATCCTGATCACTTTGGATAAAAAGGATTCTACTGTATATGAAATACTATCTAGATATCTAAGTTATTCATTCTTGCAAAAACATCAGATGCTAATGGCTTTCTGTGGATAATGCTTTAACCCAAAGGAATAAACTTAAAGGGAATCTGATAAGTGCATAGGGATCACAATTTATGGTATGACTGTGGGACTTCTGAATTGTTATTTTCCAGCAAACCACTAGAATATTCTCATTAGGTATCAATTCTTACTAATTTGGCTCTGAGAGTTAAACCTCCAAGTTCTAAGGGGTCTAACTATTGCAGGGATTTACCAGGGATACTTTAGAAAACAGCACACTGTATGTACACCATTATTAACAACATAAGAAATTTAATGTGAGAAAAATGTAATTACATGGTGTTACTTGCCAAATATTTATTACATTCTTAATGCATTTATCACTGTGAGAAACCATTAACCATAATATTAATGAAAGGATTCACTAGAGTCATAGTAAGAAACAGAAATCTCCACTGAAAATCAGGAAAAGATCCCACAATAAAGTATAAACACAACTACCTGGCTGTTTGTGGTAGGTGAGCTCTCTGCTTGTTAAGCAGAACCACCGTTTCTTGAAATTCTTTTTTCCAATCCGAGTTCTTCCCTGAGCTCTTTTATACATCTCACTGCCAAAACAAGAGATGCAGACATTTAGCTACAAAGATTAAAACAGTTACTTTGAAACAAAACATTGTCCTTTAAAACTTTAAACTTACATGAAGAATTGTATTAGTCTATCAAGAATATGAAAATCCCTTCACTATGATTCTTGCATTTATTTTAGCCGTACTAAAGAATAGTCTTTAATTTAATATTTAGAATTGTGCTATACAGAACTGAAAAAGATCCTAAATGAGTGATCTTCCCCCTTCACTTCCAGTAATAACACTCTGCTTTAACAATCTAACACTGAATAGTACTGTTACTTTTTCAAAGTACTCTAATATCCATAATCTCACTGTATTTCCAAAACACCTCTGGGGCTCTATGGACAGGAGTCATGTCCATCTGACATAACGTTTACCTTACAGATGAAATTTATAGCATAGTGACAGTGACTTATTTGACTGATGTTAGGCATTTCTAGAACAGATTTAAAAATCCAGATTTCCTTACTCTATACCTATGCTCTTTGTACTTATGAATGACCTTAATTTCATTAAATTACCCTTCTTTCAGATGTACAGGTTCACTTGTACCACTGGAAACTTTAGTCTCAGTAGATGAAATTTCATCCAGGAACTAAATGGAGAAATGTGCAAATATTACACGGTGAGAAAGTATATCATAGAAAAATTCAGTTTACCTCAAATGCCACTGATTTTATTGTGAAGTTCTTCATTACTAAAGAACATATATAATAGTTTATAAAACAAAATACATATTTAATTGTAGATGAAGTCCCTAATTTATGAAGGATAAATATTCTAAAAAGTTTATTTTCAAGTTACTTAAGACACAGTATATACTTCCCTGTAGAAATAATCCAAATGCACAATCCATTAATTGCAATTCTGAAATCCATAAAGCTCTGAATACAAAGGGTTTTTTGCTTTGTTTGTTTTTTATTTGTAGTGAACTCATTTGGGGGTATGACTTGACTAAACTGATGTCAGGCTATTTTATAGTCTATAATTATCTTGCTTAGTGTGAATATTCCTACATTGTGCTACAAAAACATTCATGTTTGATTACGGGATGTTACTCAACACCCACTGGGGGTGTTCCATAATATATACTATATACCAATTACTTTGCCAAACCCTGAAAAATTAAATTCTGAAACATTTCTGGTCCCAAAGATTTTAGATACAGGATTTCGAAAATAAAATTATAGGTCAGAGATAGGCAAACTATAGCCCCATGGGCCAAATCTGACCTGAAGCTTGTTTTTTGTGAAGCCTGCAAGTTAAGAATAGCTTTTAGATTTTAAAGAGTTATAAAAACAAAAACAAAGAAGAGTATGAGGCAGAGAACTTATGTGGCCAGCAAAGCCTGAAATGTTTATTCTCTTGCCCTTTACAGAGAAGAGTTTGCCAACTCCTATTATATGTAATTGATTTTAGCCCTGAGAGATGGCATTTCATAGTTATGAATGAAGTGTAACTGGGTACTCTGAGAAAACTTGGGAATTTAATCACACTTTATAAACTTCCTATAGATAAAGTACATTATGTGGAAAAAAAGGGGTCTGAAGTAGCTGAAGAAATTTGGAGTATCCATCTCTAGCAACTGGAAGCCACTCACTAAAGAGCACTGAGCTTCATGAATACACTACCGAGGCTGGTCAAGGACTTCTTGACATGTGGCTGTCTTTTCATGGGAAAGACTTAAATAAGTAGTTCAAGGAACAATTCTTGTTCTTAGTGAGGAATCCTATTTTGCCCCCTAAATAAACTATCCATTTGCTTATTATTTAGTTCCTGAGTTGAATATCAGAAACTCGGAGAAGTTCTGAATTTCCTTGCTTTTTCCCTCTATGTTGCCCTCTGTAAGGCTTAAAAAGAAACAAACACCTACATTTCAATACAGATGACCCTGAGACATCAATGCTTAATCTAAAGTAGAATCTGTGGGCACAGCTATTTTCTCTAGACTGGCTGTATGTAGACTGTCCACCTGAACCCATACTTTTGAAGTTTTCCAGTGGAACGTTTACGTCTAGTTTGTGAGAAGGAAATCTTGGTATGTGAAAAGACAAGAACAGGATGCTTTTTGCATTATATGTGGCTGACACAAGTATAGATATCCAAGAGAACTAAAAGGTGCCCTATCATATCTTTAGTCCTCCCACTGGGGCCATCAACTAATGGAATGTAACAGAGTTATAATATTTTATTTCTTAGTATTTGCCTGTTTTATTAAAAATACTTAGTTTATTTGATATAATTATATTTATTGTTCATTATATTTATAAGGAACTATGAGGTAAATACAGATATTTACAGTGATAGAAACACAATAATTAAGATGGACTATAGGCAGCATGACTATTGGTTCCACTTTTCTCAAGATCATCTCAGTCTATAGCTGATATCCCAGCATAATTATTAATAGCACCTATTTTCACTCTCAGGAGGGTCCTGGTTTGGATGCTAAAGTATGTAATCTCCCTATTTATAGAACTATCTAGGCTACAATACCCTTCCTGAACTGTGGGAATAGTGTAGGATTCAGAGTTTTCTTCTTGTGCGGTGGTCAATGTCATGAGTTAGAGTGCCAGTAGGAAATGAGAAATTGGGCTTCATAAGCTTTTGCAATTTCTAGCACTGTACATATCCAGACTTAACTAGTAAATAATAAAGAAAACTCGTATATCAGGGTAAAATATCCTATGCCACTTTAGAAGCCTAGAACCAAATATGAGACAGGAGGAATACAGATAGTCTATGAGAATGTGAGTGGGCGATTCAGGGCATAGCAGAAACAGACTAAACTTCTGGCACCTTTCAATCCTTTCTTCACTGACATTATCAACTTTATACATTCTAATTATATCAGGAAAAAAAATCAGATGATACCGTAGCCTAGGTTATAAAACATGGAAAAACAACCCCAAAACAAAAGTACACTATAACCATACCAGCAAAAGTCTCCCTATACTGTCCCACAAATGTTTCAACAATGCCTTAAGAATAAAAGGGCAGCCTTTTCTTTTGAAGGACTTTCTCCTTAAAAGTCTTCAATGGTTTCTTCAAATTTTTTGATTAGACTTGAACTACTCTAAGTGAAAAAATTCCAAATGTCTTTAATTTTTTAGATCATCATTTTCATTTACTGAGTTACTGTAATTTTTTATTTTACTTTTTAGGAGTACCAGGGACTGAACCTGGGACCTCATACATGCAATGCAGGAGCTCAACCACTGAGCTACACCTGCTCCCTATTCTTAAAAGTACTAAAAAAAAAAAAAAAAAAAAAAAAAGTCCAAACATACACTTTGACAAAATATATTCTTGTCAATCAACTACCAGTCACGCTACAGAAAGTGAATGAAGCCTTTAAAATGTGGTCTTGCTAATTTGGATTCACTAAGTTAGAATTGTGATAAGATACAGTATTTCCTTCAAGCCAAATTTAGATGTACTTCAAAGTAATTTTTCTTTACAAGTTTTTAGGGCTTTTAAATAATGTTACAGTTTGTTTAAATGTTTCAAGACTAAAGACTCAGGAAATTAAAGAGCTCCTTAGAACATTCGCAAATTCTCAATATAGCTATTTTTTCTATGTTGCAGACCTCATGTTAGGATATTAAATAATGTAGGCTTTAGTAAAATTTAATTTATAGTAATGTTCCTCAGATTATAACCATGAACCTATATTGTTTATAAACTGCTCAATAATTCACATATTTTTTTTTTAATCAAAGAAATTAAGTTCTAACTATGTGTCAGGCACCATGTTAAACCTTTACCCCTAGACCAATAATTTTCAACTTGGAGGCAATTTTGCCCCAGCAATGTCTGGAGACATTTTTGATTGCCTCAACTGGGGGCATGCTACTGGCATCTAATGGATAGAGGCCATCAGGACGTTGATAAAATTCCTACAAAGCACAGGATAGCCACTGACAATCAAGAGTCATTCAGGGAGCAGATGTGGCTTGAGCAGTTAAGGCCTGCTTCCAACATGGGATGCTGTGGGTTTGGTCCCTGCCACCTCCTAAAAAAAACAAAAGAACAGACAACAAGCAAGCAAATGAAAAAACCAAATCAGGGGAACTGAAGTGGCTCAGTGGTTGAGTGCTGGCTTTCCACATACAAGGTCCTGGTTTCACTCCCAGGCCCCAGTACAGGGAAAAAAAAAAATTTATCCAGCCCAAAATGTCAATAGTGCTGTTGCTGAGAAACCCTGCCCAAGACATTTGTACTTTGTGATATTCAAGCAGTGACAATAGTAGCTGTTTCTAATACTCGTTTTCAGAGCTGTATGGGAAGAGAAAGGAAGAAAAAGATAGCTTTTTTTATGTTTGATGGCCAGTTTAAACATTATTTTCTTTTTTACTTGGGAATTGACTTCTAGGAATAATATGAAATGTGAAGAGGTTGGGGAAAAATAATTCAAGGAAAGATATATATTTTTTTGCATTCTGGGTGTTCTAGACAATATTTATTTCCTCAAATGATATAAGAAAAGAAATGTTTAATATTTCCAGAATAAAAAGATACCTTTTTAACTGCTATAATATATCCTTCTTCTTGAAACATTTTGAAAAATTCACACATGAATGTCTCTTTGAAACTTGACTAAGGAAAAAAAAAAAAGAATTTACATATGTTAAGTAGAAAACTAAGAATATAGTTCTGTATTTTCAAGCTGAGAATTGGCCTAAAAGGATTCATTAATATATCTCAAGAGTTACGTAGCTTGGAGCCAAAGATGTCTTTCAATAATCATGGCATAGATAAAGAGATAGACTGCTAGTACATAATCTTACTAAACTCTCTCTAAATCTTAGATATATTAGCTGACATCAAACCTATCCTCTTTAATAGGTAACTAAGATGCAAAAACTATCTAAAAGTCAGCTATTGAGTCTGTAAATATATATATATATATTTTTAAAATGTTTTATTTTTAATTTTGGAAGGTGGCAAGTGAGGGAAAAAGGATCATAGGGTATAACTACATTTAGAAGTGTGAACACAAAACAAAGATGTGAAAACGTACCTTGCTCTTGGACAGACTCCCCCAGCTTCCTAAAGTTTGAATAGTTTTTGAGATGAGAGTTAATGTTCTAATTGTCTGCGCATCCTAAAGAATATAAAAAAAACAGAAAATTCCTATTAAGCTTTCAAGAAATAACATTTGTATTAAAAGAAGAGTGAGTAAGACTATTCTAGAAAAGTTACTAAAAATGTTACTTTGAACCATGAATATAGTTAAAATCCAGCTAACATGTTAGGTACTACTCACTGGAGTAAGGAATTAGAGACTAAAAAAGCAACATATAATTCACAATTCCTTCTAAAGTAATTATATTTAATGATGTGTTACTTTAGAAAACCATCATGTTATCAATTATTGTAAGTTGTTTTATACAGTATGGCAGCTTGGACTGACTGACAAGTTATATTCACTTTTGGAATGTCAATGGCATCTACTTTTTTCCTACATAATAATTTCAAATGGCAGTTTCCAAACTTTGTGTTTAACACACCTCTAAGCATTTTCAAAAATGTCTGTGACTTCTACAATCAAATCTTTTCACAATGGAAAGAACTAAATTCATCTTTGGAAATGAGCAGTTCATGTAGGATCATACAAAAGCATAACTATTTAGATCTGTTATCCAAGGTGTCTTTCAGGCCTGTCTACTTGAAAGAAGTAAATGTGGAAAAAATTGACTAAATAGTGTTCCCTTATAAATCTTTGCTCCTTTTTTTTTCTTTTTAACTGAGGTATAATTTACATATAGTGACATGAACAGATCTTAAATATATAGCCTGATGAGTTTTCACCAATGCATATATCTGTGTAACCAACTCCTCTATCATGGTATAGAACATCCTTTATTTTGGGGATTCAAATAAATAATATCTTCCATCAAAAGACAGACATACCCAGGAAATTTTATATACTGAAAAGCTTTAGTTTAGTTTTTGGTTGAAGTTCCTTAATTTTAGTATCACTTCACTTAAAATAGGCAGTGAATATAAAAAGGAAGAGAAGATCAGGCTATAAGGGAATCATAACCAGGGATATGATCTTTATGATATATTTATAACATAGTTATACACCTAAATTAAGGTTATTCAGAAAATATTTTTGATGGAACATCCAAGATTCCATTACATTTATTATATATAATATATATATAATATATATAGTTATATATATATATATATATATATTATATATATAATATATATAGTTATATATATTATATATGTACATATTTTAAAGGTTCCTACAAATCTCTGCCTCTGAAGAAACTAAAATTCTTAAAGATGTGCTGGTAAACTGAATTTGAAATGAATTTCACCACAATTTCCCTATTTAAACCCCGTATTTGAGGCCATTACTTCTCTGAATTGGAAAAAGGGAACAAAGCATATTTTATACAATTTCTGCACATCAGAGGTTTCACGTCAACACAATCATGTCATTCAGTTACCGTTGATTCCCTAGTGTATTCTACATATAAGCTGTTCTGAATATTTTCCTTGCTACCACCTACCAACATAATCTTTCATCTATAACCTGGTCTTTCGCAGATGCCCAGGACTTTATTCATCTGACATTTAATACAGAGCCTGACATGTAGTAGGTGTTATATAACACTTATTAAATTCCATTGAAATGTTTAATTTCTCACCTCAAAATAACCTGGTGTACATTCACATATTCTATCCTCCTTTCCTCATATTAGGTTGAACCATATGAAATTGCCATCATTTGATTATTTTTGAAATACTAAAAAGTGCCCAATTTCATATAATTCAACATAATATTTCAAAGGAGGAGTTGTTTTTTTTTCCCCAGTGTTAATCTCATCACTTTTTCTTTTAAAGACAATCTTTCTGTATCCTCCAGAATACTGATCTTGCATTAGTAAAACCCCTCCTTGCTTTAATTTCTCCCTTTCTGCTGTTCTCCTTTTCTCTTTGTTTAAACCAGGCATACGTTTTCCCATTTGAACTGATCCCTCTCTGAGCTACCATCTTTCATTCATCATTTAATGATGATCTACTTGTTCTAGAAACTGTTCCATTTTCTTGGGATACACAAACTTAAAAAAAGAAAAGAAAAGGAAAAAAAAAGTCAGCCTTTGTTAAGTTATTTTAGTCCACATGAAGAAATTAGAAACATGATTATAAAAACAGTATGAAATGTCACGACAGAGCCACAGGGTACTAGAGACACATGAAACCCAGGAAGATGAGAAGTCTACCTTAGCTGAGTCTTGAGAGGAGATATCAATGAAAGGATGAGGTAATATGATGAGAAGATGTTCTAATCCTATTTTTTCCTACCATGAAACTTCTCAAAATAGTAGTATACTATGTCAATGTTAACATACTCCCCACCACCACCATACACATGTACATGCCTGAATTTGCCCAAGTCTTTCAGCAGCAGGGCAAACTTACTTTTGGTATATTTCCTAAGTAAAACTGCATTTACCTATTTATTCTTTAATCTTCTGCAATCTGGGTTTCTCTTCTCTTCTACTAAAACTGGCTTCTCAAAATTCAAAGAACTTCTAAATGTAAAATCCAGTGACCTCTCATCAGTTCTCCTCCTCAACCACTCTTTCAATACTGGTCT
This sequence comes from Tolypeutes matacus, assembly GCA_026826555.1. Lineage (NCBI taxonomy): Eukaryota > Metazoa > Chordata > Mammalia > Cingulata > Chlamyphoridae > Tolypeutes > Tolypeutes matacus. The sequence continues at coordinate 92,520,786 of JAKSZT010053887.1, forward strand.
TGACAATGTCATCACTCCAAGTCACTGGGTCCATCCCCTGCTCTAAATTTCTATAGTATGAGCTGTCTATATGCCTTACTTGGTACTAATCAGGTGCTAGTTGAAGATTATCTTATTATTTGCTCTAACTCTCCAATTAGACCGAATGTTCTTTAAAAACAGGAATATGGTTACACTTAAAGGCAAACAATAAAGTTATACGGCAGTTTTAAAGCAGTCCTTCTGGCATAGTGAGAGGAAAACAGTGACCTAAAATACAATGAGTTTGTGGTTAGAAGGATTTTGTTGCAACATCTGTTACAGGAATATGCAAATCCAAGTGTGACTACCAGGCAGGGTTACAAGTTCAGAAGTAGGAGTTCTGTTTATGTTTAAAATGTTGCCACCACATTGCTGCCCCAGATTTCTGTATAGATTCAACAACATAATCATAGACAGAACAGTCTGGTGAACAAAAGGACACTGGCCCATAGTCTGCTGTGGCTCCTCAAAGACAATTTGTCCTTTGGCAAAAAAGGGCGTGTTGCTGCCACTTTATCATGGTTCTATTCAGTTCTCATAAAGTTAAATGAGTGACCAATATCACACAGCTATCAAGGAGAGGAGTAGGCAATCACAGCCCACTTTAACTCCAACTCCTGTGTGTCTTCTCTACACTATAGTATTCAAAGTGTGACTTCTAACCTGAGTGCAGGGAATTTCTTATTCATCACTGCATCTCCAGTGCTGAGCATAGGGTTTGATGCATTACAAGTACTCATACATTTGTTTTCCTATGAATCTGTTAAGGAACTGGGCTAAGATCACAGACTGTGGAGACTGAATGAGTTAGAATGCCAATTTAACCCAGTTCAAATTGAGTGAGATTAAATTCTAATTTATTAGTTGTGTGACCTTGAGGAAATTACTATGTTGTGTGTCCTTATCTGTATGTGGGGGTGATAGAAGAATTTACCTTACAGGGTTAAATGAGTTAAAACATATTAAGTACTAAGAACAAGGCTTAATATAAAGTAAGTACTAAAAAAAAACTGGCTATTATAATTTGTTATACAAATCTGCAACTGGAAGCAATTGGGTAAGATTATAAAATATTTGTAACATAAAAGTTTAAAGAGTCAGCAAAAATATGCTGTATAAGAAGGAAACAAACATAGCAAAAATTAAAAAATTTAAATATTAAGAAGTAAACATGGAGAAGAGACAATCCATTGGTGTTGGAGTAGCTCAGGCAGGGTACAGCTCTCTTGCAAAATAGGGGAGAAGGTGTAGAAGTATTCTGATGGAACCGCTTTGGGGGCCCCTGCTTACCAGGAATGTGCTGCACACATTGTCCAGGAGGGACTGGAGACACAGAGAGGGAGAGGCCAAAGGAAAAAGCGTGAGTTGATGCCCCTGCAGCTGGGAATGTCACCACCCATCCCCTGTCCCCAAGGCAAACAGCCTCAGTAAAACCTGCAGCTGAGCAGCCAACGGAGAGGGGGGGAAAGGACATTCCTCCCTGGGAAGAAGGAGGGTGTGGTAGAGGGCTGACTGTGGTTTCTCTTTGGCAAATGTAACTACCAAAACTCACTAGTTCAGAAGAGGTAATGGAAATTGAATGATTCATCTCCATGGAAAGGTTTGCTGAGGAACGCCTTTTGCCAGTTAGCCAGGAAAGTGAAGGAAGACAGACCGGTCTCTCCCAATTCTTTCCTAGGCACAGTAGACCTGGTCAGGCCCCATTATCAGTTCCCTGCCACAGTTTTGACTACGTAAACAGGACAATATTTAAGTTTTTAAAAAATTACACTAAAAATCAAAGAAGAGCTGTGAAATAAAACCACTAGACAAGAGAAAGAAATTGATCAACAGAGCAAAACCATCAGCATTAGCAGATACCTAGGTATTAACAAAGGTAACAAACCACACTAAGAAACAGGAAACTGAAAGGAACAAGCCATGAATCTAGATGAGATTCAGGATTTAAGACAACTAATAAATGATGCTCAAACAAACCTCCTTAGTCAGTTTAAGGAGATGAAGGGAAACATGATTCAAGAGATAAAGGATATTAAGGTGACACTGTTAGCATAAAGAACAACTTGAAAGCCTGCACACACACACAAAAAGAACAGTTTACAGGAATGAAACACACAATGGATGAGATTAAAAAGACATTAAAGGCATATAACAGCATATTTGAAATATTAGAAGTAAGTGAATTCAAAGGTTTGACATTTGAAATTGAAAAGCTGGGGAAAGAGACTGGGGAAAGAGACAGAGAAAAGAATGCAAAAAATAGAACAGCATCACAGGGCACTGAATGACAATATGAAATGCACAAATGTGTGTTATAGGTGTCCCAGAAGAAGACGGAAATGGAAAAGGGGTAGAAAGAATACTTGAAGAAATATTGACTGAAAATGTTCCAACCCTTATGAAAGACATGAATATTAATATTCAAGGACAACATACCCCAAACAGAATAAATCCTAAGAGACATACTCCGAGACACCTGCTATTCAGATTGTCAAAGGCCAAAGATAAAGAGAGGATTTTGAGAGCAGCAAGAGAAGAGCAATGATGTATTACTTACAAGGGAGCTTTAATATTAAGTGCCGATCTCTCTTCAGAAACCATGGAGGCAAGAAGGCAGTATTATGATATATTTAAGGTACTAAAAGAGAAAAACTGCCAGTCAAGAATTCTTTATCTGGCAAAACTATCTGTCAAAAATGAAGGCGAGTTTAAAGTCTTTACCGACAAACAAAAACTAAGAGAGTGTGTTACCAAGAGACCGAATCTGCAAGAGATATTAAAGGGTGTGTTACAGCTTGATAGGAAAAGACAAGGGAGAAAGCCTGGGAGAAGAGTGTAGAAATGAAAAACATAAGAGAAATTGAAAGGGTTATTAAAAGACAGACAATAGTAACGCCTTTATAATAGTAACACTGAATGTTAATGGATTGAACTCCCAATTTAAAAGATATAGATTGATAGAAAAAAACCTTAAGCCATCTATTTGTTGTCTACAAGAAACTCACCTTAGATGCAAGGACACAATCAGGCTGAAAGTGAAGGTTTGGGAAAAAAACTCTATGCTAACAGAAATCAAAAATGAGTGGGAGTAGTGATACTAATATTATATAAAATAGATTTTAAATGCAAAGCTCTTATTTGAAGTAGGTTACTATATATTAATAAAAGGGACAATTCACCCTTTTGACATAAATAACAATAAATATTTATGTACCTAACATAGGTGCCCAAAAATACATGAGACACACACTGGCAAAACTGAAGGAAGAAATAAACATCTCTACAATAATAGTTGGAGACTTCAACACTCCACTGTCAGCATTAGATAGAACATCTGGACAGGATAAAAAAGGAAACTGAGAGCTTGAATAATATGATAAATGAACCAGATCTAATAGACATTTATAGAGCATTACACCCCAAAACGGCAGGATATACATTCTTCTCAAGCACTCTCCAGGATAGACCATATGTTGGGTCACAAGACAGGTTGCAATAAATGTAAAGATTGAAATTATGCAAAGCACTTTCTCTGATCATAATGGAATGAACCTGGAAATCAATAATTGCTGGTAAAAGGTAAAACTGACAAAGTAATGGAGATTAAACGATATACTCTTAAACAATCAATGGGTTAAAGAAGAAATTACAAGAGAAATCAGTAAATACCTCCAGGCAAATTTTTAACTTTATGAGAACATAACATACCAAAACTTATGAGATACAGCAAAGGCAGTGCTGAGGGGGAAATTTATAGCCCTCAATACTTATATTACAAAAGAAGAAAGGCCTAAAAGCAAAGACCTAACTGCACACCTGGAGGAATTAGAAAAAGAACAGCAAAACAAGAAGAAAGAAAGAAATAATAAAGATTAAAACAGAAATAAATGAAATGGAGAGAAAAAATAGAGACAATCAACAGAATTAAAAGTGGGTTCTTTGAGAGGATCAACAAAATCTTAGCTAGATTTACAAAGAAGTAAAGAGAGAAGATGCAAATTAATAGAATCAGAAATGAAAGTGGGAATGTTACTCACCCCACAAAAATAAGAGAGATCATAAGAGAATAATGATAACAACAACAACCGTATACATTGTCTAACAAATTAGACAATGTTGATGAAATGGACAAATTTCTGGAAACACACGAACAATCCACAATGACCTTAGAAGAAATAGAAGACCTCAACAAACCAATAACAAGTAAAGAGATTGAAACAGTCATCAAAAACCTCCCCAAAATGTAAAGTCCAGGACCAGATGGCTTCACAGGTGAATTCTACAAATCATTTAAAGATCTTTTTTTTTTTAAAAAAAGAAGATCTAATACCAATCTTGCTCAAACTCTTCCAAAAAAATCGAACAGGAAGGAACTACCAAACTCATGAAGCTAATATCACCCTAATACCAAAGTCAAATAAAGATACTACGAAAAAATAAAATTACAGATCAATTTCTTTAATGAATATGGATGCAAAAATCTTCAACAAAATGCTTGCTAACCAAATCCAAAAAATTATACATCACAATCAAGTGGGTTTTGTACCAAGTATGCAAGGGTGGTTCAACATAAGAAAAACAATCACTGTAATAAACCATATTAATAAATAGAAAAATCACATGATCATTTCAATTGATGCAGAAAAGGCATTTGACAAAATACAACATCCTTTCTTGATCAAAACACTTGATTTTAAAAAGATAGGTAAGGCGAGCTCAGGGAGGACAGAAACCTCCCGTGGAGCAGAAGGGCAAAAGCTGGCTTGATCTTGATTTTCAGTACGAATACAGACAGTGAAAGCGGAGCCTCACAAAAAAAATAACAACAACAACAAAAAAAGATAGGAATAGAAGGAAACTTTCTCAATATGATAAAGTGCATATATGATGAAACCACAGCTAACACTGAACTTACTGGTCAAAGACTGCAAGCTTTCCCACTGAGATCAGGAACAAGACAAGGATGCCCACTTTATTTTTTCTCAATATTGTGCTACAAGTTGTAGCTAGAGCAATTAGGCTAGAAAAAGAAATAAAAACGCACCCAAATAGGAAAGGAAGAAGTAAAACTTTTGCTATTTGCTGATGATATGATTCTATACTTAGAAAATCCCGAAAATCCCACAACAAAACTATTAGAACTTATAATTTCAACAACGTGGTGGGATACAAGATTAATATGCAAAAATCAATAGTATTTCTATACACTACTAATGAGCAATCTGCAGAGGAAGTCAGAAAAAAAATCCATTTACAATAGCAACTAAAAGAATCAAATATTTAGGAATAAATTTAACCAAGATATAAAAAGACCTGTATTCAGAAAACCATAAAACATTGCTAAAAGAAACCAATGATGATCTAAATAAATAGAAGGATATTCCATGTTCATTGGTTGGGAGATTAAATATTAAGGTGTCAATTTCTACCCAAACTGATCAACAGTTTTAACACAATCCCAATAAATATTCCAATTTCCTTCTTTGTTCAATTTAAAAAGCCAATTATCAAATTTATCTGGAAGGGTAAGAGCCCCCAAATAGCCAAAAATATCTTAAAAAAGAACAATGAAGTTGGAGATCTCTCACTTCCAGACTTTAAAGCATATTATCCAACTACAGTGGTAAAAACAGCATGGTACTGGCATAGAGAAAGACAGACTGACCAATGGAATTGAATTGAGAATTCAGAAACAGACCCTCACATCTGTGGTCAAGTGATTTTTGACATAGCTGTCAAATCCACTCAAGCTGGTTCAGAATAGTGTCTTCAACAAATGGTGCTGGGAAAACTGGATATCCTTATCTAAAAGATAGAGGACCCTTATCTCACACCTTACACAAAAATTAATTGAAAATGGATCAAGGAGGCCGCGATGGGGAGCGCAGCAAGCAAAGCGGCTTACTTCCAGGTCACTCTGTTCTGGCTCATGATCATCACACTCTCCATGGGCTACTACACGTTGGTTGTCTTCTAGCCTCAGAGTATCCCAAATCAGAAGCTAGGGCCTGTGGGTCCCTTCACTCAGTACTTGGTGAACCATCATCACACCCTCCTTTGCAATGGGTTTTGGCTTGCCTGGCTGATTCATGTGGGAGAGTCCTTGTATGCCATGGTATTGTGCAAGTCTAAAGGTATCACGAATGGAATAGCATCTCTCTCCATCTTGATTGCCTACCAACCAAACAGCCAAAAACAAAGAAAATATCCAAAAGCTTTCTCTACACTTTGACATTCACTCCCACCTTTTGTAGTAGATGCTCTGCTCACTTGATAATTTTCTATCTTTCAATCCTCTTTAATACCCTCTATTTTTCCTTATTTTTTTTTATATGCTCCAGTTGAGCTTGAGTAGGCCAGTTGTTTCTAAAGAGAGAACTAGGAAAAGATTTTAGCTTTTTAGTTCATCTGACTAACCTACTTGGCAGGGGGCCTGCAGCTACCTTTTTTGAGGTCTTTACTGTATTAGTGCTCTCCTCATCACTTGGGTTAAAAACCTAGCAATTGTTTTGGACTTATCCCCCTTCTGTATACCTGTGACTAATTTCTTTATTACTGGAGGACAGCTGTTCCATTCCCACTGCAGCCACTCTTGTTCAAGACCCTTTTCACTACCTGGATCATGGCAGCAGCCCTCTAATTTAGACTTCTCTGTACTTCACTGTGTCACAAAATTAATCTTTCTAAAATCATGCTTAAAGCAAGTCACTTCCTTGCTCTCAAACCTTCAGAGGCTCCCTGCCTATAAAATAGTGCCACCACCAGATTAAAGTATCTGGACATCATCTTAATTTTTCAACTTTATCACTCCCACTATATCCAAGCAAAGTTCTGCTTTCTAGCTCATCTCGGCTACCTACTGGTCCCCAGCCACAAACTGATTTTGCCCATTGACATACCTTTTGCTTCCTCTGATAAGAATGCCTTGCCTCCACCATTTTAGCTCTTCTTTCTCCAAAATTGTCCCACCTTTCTGGACCAAAATAGAATAGCCCTTCCACAAACATCAATCCCACACACATTTATTAGGCACCTGAGATGTAAAATCTTACCCTCTCACACTTCTCCCTCTCTAACTACAGAGAAAGGTAAGACAAGCAGGTGCCTGGAACGGGGTAGACTGAGACATCAGCACAAAGGACATGCTGATAACCTAGAGGAGAGGACTGGGGAATGCCTTTTTTGATTCTGCTAGTCAGAAGTGATCCTTCCCTCCCTGTGGCTCCTGGGACACAATGCTCTGTAGTGTGCTGGCATCTGATGCTCACTGCTAGATCGTTCCTTCATGTCAGGACACATCTCAGGCAGCTTTAATTTTTCTCCTCAGCACCTGTCCTACTGGCTCACCCACAGGTGCTCTATCAGTGTTTATTGGACAAACAAGGAAAACTGATTACCCTTCCCCTTTGTTCAGTACCATTCCAATTTTCACGTGAAAACTGCAGAACCCATTCAATATATTCTCATCTCAAAGAAAAGTCCAAGATTACCCTTGACTGGTAGTACCACCTTTCTATGGGTTCCCTGGTGGGAAACCTATATATATTTTTTCACACATTCCTCTTTTCTGTCACATTCTCCATACTCTAAGTGTCTCCACCCCACCCCCACCCAGCTCTGGCTTATTTAAACACATACATCCTTGTTTTAAAGATTGTAACCCATGGGTTATCCTGCTAGTTACTATCTCTCCTATTCACCTGGTTACACCTTATTACTACTGACAAGGGAAGGGGTTACTGATTTGGTCCCCTTAACCTGGTAGGATGACTCTGTCACACCTAGAAACCATTGGGGCTCCTTTCCTGAAGGACCACCTGCTTGTTCTCTGGGGACTAGTCCTCATTTCCTTTCCATGGTACAATGGGGCACATTATTTGTATTAATCAAAGATTAGTGAGAAGCAGTTATACCCCCTCTCCCCCAAAAAGACCCCAAGTGAAAATACAAACCTGAAAGATTATGAGCTATGAATTCTTTTTAGTAGAGATAAATTTATACAAATAAATCTCAGTGTTTCTTCTGCTTTGCTTGTGATTAAGGGGTCGCTTTTCCATAAATAAAAAGATTTTGACCGTAGAGTTATACAACGAGATGAAACCCAGACTTTTAAATGCCATGGTCCTCTCTAAGGAGAAACCATAATGACGTAATATTCACGATGCCAGGAACTACTAGCAGTTTGTTGAGTAAAATGGAGTAACTTGAATAAAATGCTGTGAATTGTCCTTCTAAAAAAGCAAAAATGGATCAAGGACCTAAATATAAAAACTAGAACCATCAAACTCTTAGAAGAAAATGTAGGGAAACATCTTCAAGATCTTGAACTTGGTGGTGGTTTCTTGGACCTTACATCTAAAGAATGTGCAATAAAAGAAAAAAATAAAATGAGACTGCCTCAAAATTAAATACTTTTGTTCTTCAAAAGACTGTCAAGAAAGTAAAAAGGCAACCTACTCAATTGGAAAAAAATCTTCAGAAATCATATATCTGATAAGGGATTGATCTCTATGTTGTATAAAGAGATCAAACAACTTAAGAACAAAATGACAAGCAAGCCCATTAAAAAATGGGCAAAAGAACTGAAAAGACCTTTTAAGGAAATATAAATGGTCAAAAGACACATGAAAAGATATTCACATCACTACCTATTAGGGAAATGCAAATCAAAACTACAATGAGATATCATTTCACACCATATAGAATAGCCAATATTAAAAGAACAGAAAACTTCCAAGTGCTGGAGAGATTGCAGAGAAATCGGAACACTACACTGTTGGTGGGAATATAAAATGGTGCAACCTCTGTGGAAGATGATCTGGCGGTTCCTTAGGAAATTAAGTATAGAACCGCCATATAATCCTGCAATCCCACTACAAGGAATATATTCAGAAGAAATGAAAGCAAGGATGCAACAGATATTTGCACACTGATATTCATAGTGGCATTATTCACAATTGCTAAAAGATGTAAACAAACTAAGTGTCCGTCAACAAATGATTGGATAAACAAGATGTGGTTTATTTAAAAGATGGAGTATTACTCTGCTGTAAGAAGAAATTAATTAGGATAGCACATGACAACATGGAGGAACCTTGAGGATATTATGTTGAGTGAAATAAGCCAGACAGGATGAATATTGTATGGTCTCACCAATATGAATGAGTAGACTTACGAAGTGTAGGTTTGTGGGAGATGGAATGTGGGATGGGAAGGTAGAGAAGATGCTGGTATGTAGAATGTTTAATAAAGTCAAATGTAAATATGTGGTAATGGCTGAACTTGATGGTAACACACTATAACGAATGTACCAAACTACTGATTTATGGATATGATTGTGGCTGAAAGGAGTAGTCTAGGCAGCTTAATGTTAGTTAGAGGACAGCTGGAGGATAATATTGGAAATGTATAACAATGATTTTGGAAGTAGATGAGGATTGTGGTTAATAATATAAATACAGGAATGTTCTTCTACTACTGGGTTTAAGAATGTGGTGATACATGGGAAAAATATAACTAACGTAATTTATGGACTACAATTAGCAACAACATTGTACTGTTTTGCAGAAAAAGCAAAGTTGGTACTATATTAATTCCAAAGGTTAAAAAAATATATGGGGTTTGGTTTTGTGAGATATGAATATGATTAAGCATTTTTTTTTTTTTTCATTCATAAGGAGACCCTGACTATGTCATTTAACTAATCTGTGTTCACCTGTGTACCTTTCTGAACATTAAAAGACAACTGAGTTAGTAGCTGGAATTAGATGAGATAAAAGTGCCTGAAAAAGAATTTTTAGGAGTAACGTTTCCATAACGTGTTGAGCTTTTTCTATTCTTTTATTTTTGCAAATTTGAAATAAAGTTGTTAATAAATAAAAAAGAAAGAAACATGTTTGTAACCGTTGGGGAATTTGATGTAATTATGAATTCCAAAAATATAATTGGATCATGCTTGTAAACTGATCTGTTAATCTGGGCATGATTAGGTTAGGATTAGGGCATTGAGCCCCACCCCTTGGTGGGTGGAGAATTGAATATTGAAGGCAAGGCAAAGGACAGTTGAGGTAGTCTTTTGCGAAGCAGTTTTGATGTTGGAAAGAAGGCCCCAGGGGAAGAGAAGCAAGCCGTTCGCCTGCAGCTGACCTCGTGGAGGAAACAGGAGCTAAGCCCGGAGAGAAACGCAGCCCCGGGAAGAGAGAAACCCCAGAAGCCTGAACCCTGGCAAATGCCGGCAGCTGTCTTGCTCTAACACATGGCAATGGACTGTGGTGAGAGAAGAAACTTAATGCTTTATGGCCTGGTATCTGTGGACTTATACCCCAAATAAATACCCTTTATAAAGACCAACCCATTTTTGATATTTCACATTAGCACCCCTTTGGCTGACTAATACATCCTTGATGTCACTCGCCTCTGAAATTTGCTTTTTGAAAAGTGTCACACACGGAGCAAGCTCACAATAAATATTGCTAAGTAGAATTTACCAATCACCGCTGTCTTAACGTTAGTTGGATTTTTTTTAAGTAATTACAAATCAAGAATTTATTTATGTTTTCATTTTTTTTTAGAAATGAAAAGTTTTAAAAAAACAAAAAGGTTGCAAAAAGGATAAGTAACATTGATATATCGTATTTGCTTAGATGTGTTCTGTAAATTCCAAATAACTAAAATAATATAAAAATACATTTTCAAATCTTTTTAGAGTGAAAAGAAAACCACATTAATCATTAAATACTCTTGGATTTTCTTTACTTCTCCCACAGATGAATTCACAAATATAAAAACAGATGTAAAAATATGGAATGCTTCACGAATTTGTGTGTCATCCTTGCTCAGGGGCCATGCTAACCTTCTCTGTATCGTTCCAATTTTAGGATGTGTGTTGCCCAAGTGAGTACAGTTGGGTAGTGTTGATGGTTTTCCTTCATGCTTCTCCCACCCCAGCGGAAGAGGTTGAACCTGAGAGAATCTGAACTCAGGAATATGAAGCTCAACTAAGAGCTGTGTAACCGTTGGGGAATTTGATGTAATTATGAATTCCAAAAATATAATTGAATCATGCTTGTAAACTGATCTGTTAATCTGGGCATGATTAGGTTAGGATTAGGGCGTTGAGCCCCACCCCTTGGTGGGTGGGGAATTGAATATAAAAGGCAAGGCAAAGGACAGTTGAAGCAGTCTTTTGAGAAGCAGTTTTGATGTTGGAAAGAAGGCCCAAGGAGAAGAGAAGCAAGCCGTTCGCCTGATCGTCTGCAGCTGACCTCGTGGAGGAAACAGGAGCTAAGCCCGGAGAGAAACACAGCCCCGGGAAGAGAGGAACCCCAGAAGCCTGAACCTTGGCAAATGCCGGCAGCTGTCTTGCTCTAACACATGGCAATGGACTGTGGTGAGAGAAGAAACTTAATACTTTATGGCCTGGTATCTGTGGATTTATACCCCAAATAAATACCCTTTATAAAGACCAACCCATTTTTGGTATTTCACATTAGTACCCCTTTGGCTGACTAATACAGAATTTGGTACCGAGGAGTGGGGAAGTGCTTTTGTAATTACCAAAATGTTGGAACGGTTTTATAAATAGGTAAGGGGTATTTTTTGGAGGAATTGTGAAATGCTTGATGGAAAAGGCCTAGATCACTTTGAAGAGACTATTGATAGTAATATGGACGCTAAAGAGACTTTCTATGATGCCTTGGAATAAATGATGAAACTATTATTGGAAACTGGAGGAAAGGCGATCCATGTTTTAAAGTTGCAGAGAATTTAACAAGATTAACTCCTGGTGTTATATGGAAGACAGAATTTGAAAATGGCGAACCAGAGTATTTAGCTAAAGAACTTTCCAAGGTAAACTTGGAGAATGTGGCATGGCTTCTCCTTGTAGCTTATAGCAAAATACTAGACGAGAGAAATACACTAAGGACTGAACTTTTGGGCAAAAAGAAAACAGAAACTAATTCAGGAACTTCCAAGTTTCCGGAAATCAAATTCCCAGATGCAAATGCCCTATTTGAAGACTTTACTAAACTTGGAACTCATAACTCAGAATTGAAGATGCAGTTATCTCGGAAAGACTTGTGGAAAGTCTTACTGTCTGATGGCTTGGACCCCTGCTTCTTGCATGCTAAACCAACAACGTTTTTGAGAATGCTGTATGAACAAAACCACTGTCAGCTTGGACAAAAGAGGACATGGAAAGGAGAAACTGAAGGAGAAAAAGCTTTAAGAAGAAAACCGTGGAAGCAGAGATCTAGAATTAAGACATCTCCTTGGGCCGAGAGAGGAGCCCCACCCATATATACTGAGAGGGTGAGTTTTCCCCAGCAGTTGAAGAGGGTGGATGTCCCCACCCGATGTTCAGGAAGAGTTTTGCCACCCCAGGGTGCAGGGAGGTTGGAGCACATTCCTCAAAGATTAGGGCGGTTAAGGTCAACACCCCATTGGTCTGAGAGGGGTATAGCTGTCCCCTATGGATTAGGGAAGGCCAGGTGGTCAACCCATTGCTCTGAGAGGGTTGAGCCTGTATGCCAAAGGTTAAGGAAGGCCAGGTGGTCAACTCGTTGTACTGAGAGAGTTGAGCCTGTATGCCAAAGGTTAGGGAAAGCCAGGTGGTCAACTCATTGCTCTGAAAGGGTTGAGCCTGTATGCCAAAGGTTAGGGGGAATGTTGTCTTCACCTCAGTGTGCTAAGGGGGCTAAAACTCTAAACCAAAGATTGGGTAAGGTGTGGCAATCACCCCAACACTCTTGGAGGGTGAGGTCTGGAGTTTGGTCGACACCCAGATGCTTGATGAGGGTGGAACCAAGAAAATGGCTGTTGGGCAAGCCTGTGGAAAGGGTGGGTTCCCATGTGGCCCCAGGGGAAAGAAAACATATTCTTGAAAATGACTCTCAGACTTTGAAATCGAATGGAGGATGCCCTGCAAGTTTACTGAACTGTAGAGGATCCATAACTCATGTTTAACATCCCAATTTCTCCTTATACTATTGAAAATGTTTATCTTTCGTCTTTCCATTTGTGTATTGGAAGCAGTTAACTGGTTTTGTAAGTTTCAAAGGTCTATAGCAGATGGGACTTTGCCTCAAGATGAACTGTATTTCTTTAAAATGATTTTGATATGATTTTGTACTTGAATTGTTACTGATTTAAGTTTTTTGTGAGAATTGTAATGTATTTTTGGAATTCAGAGGGTGGAATGTAACCGTTGGGGAATTTGATGTAATTATGAATTCCAAAAATATAATTGAATCATGCTTGTAAACTGATCTGTTAATCTGGGCATGATTAGGTTAGGATTAGGGCATTGAGCCCCACCCCTTGGTGGGTGGAGAATTGAATATAAAAGGCAAGGCAAAGAACAGAGTTGAAGCAGTCTTTTGAGAAGCAGTTTTGATGTTGGAAAGAAGGCCCCAGGAGAAGAGAAGCAAGCCGTTCGCCTGATCGTCTGCAGCTGACCTCGTGGAGGAAACAGGAGCTAAGCCCGGAGAGAAA
>JAKSZT010053887.1:92534700-92594277 GCA_026826555.1 Tolypeutes matacus
CATCTGCAGGCAGGATCATCCCACCCACCATATCCATGGGATATAAGCCCTCTCTCACTTGGAGTTGGAGTGGACATCACCATCCCAGTCGCCTCTGGATTGGGGGAAGAACTATGGACTAGAGTGGACTTGATGGTATTCTCTTGCTCACATATGGTGATTCTTGCAATGCAAGAAATTATAACAATGAGGTGGAGCCAGTGGCCACTTGACAGTTTTTGGGTAGGGAGGGGATGAGCAGTTGAAATACAGGGGCTTCTTTGGGAGTTGGAGGTTGTCCTGAGTACTGTTGTGGCAATGGATGTAGGCCATTTTAAATCAGCACACACCACTCAGAACTGAGTGGGAGAGAGTGTGGTCTACAGTGTGAACTGTGGTCTATGGTTGGTGGCAAGGCTCCAGGATGTGTAAGTTCATTGAGGTTGGTGGGCCACACTGTGGGAGATGTTTGTGTGGGATGTGGTGGGAGGTGTGGGAGGTGGGCAACATGGGAATCCCAGTGGGTTCCGTGTAATATTTTAGGTAATCTAAGCACCTCTTAAAATATATGTATATATATATATATATAAATAACATTTTTGTAAGCAAATACACATATATGCATATATATTTATATATCATTTTACAAATGTTTGTATGTATTGTGAGAATTTTGATTTTTACCCATAATAAAAAATAAAAAATAAAAAAATGCTAAAAAAAAAAATTTAAATCTATATATCTACAATATTACCCCAGATGAATAAAAGTAAAAGTATGGAGCTGCCAAATTATGTTCTAATAAAACTTTGTATGCTTTTCAGAATTGAATCTCTTAAAATTTCTGTGAGATTTAAAAATATCTGCCAGATTAAACTCATTTAAAACAATCAGGAAAGCAAGTTCTGTTAAAAACAAAAACAAAAAATGCTTGTATTTTTAAAGTTTACAAACACATACAACAACAGAGAGAAAAGGACAACGAATTCCCTTTGTACCCATCACCAAGCTTCAATAATTCTCAACATTTTGTCACTCTTCAGTAATATCTTTTAACAATGAAAAATCAAAATAAAATTTTCAGCCTTCTCTGACAGACTGAAATGGCCAAAAAAATGCCCAGCAAATTTAATTAACAGTTATATGAAAACATAACTAAGTGAAATTGATTTATTTGATCTTTTCTTCATTTTAATATAAATAAATAAAAATGGAAAAAGTTTTGAGAAAAACTTACTGGATGATGAGGTCGCAAATGAAAAGTATGAGGTGATACTACGGCTACAGCAAAGAAACGAAGAAATACAAAGCTGCTCACTGCAGAATATTGAACATGAGGGTCATCTGCAGGGGAAAAAAAATGGTGAAATGTCATGCACAAAAAACACTATTAAAAAACAAAGATGACAGTAAAAAAAATTGGGAAAACATGTAAACTAAATAGGAGATCAATATAATTTAGTAAGGATTGAGTTGATGAAATGATAGTAATGATTATGACTAAATTAAAGAAAAAAATCCTATGACTAAAAAAAACTGAAATAACAAGATGAAAGGCAAAACTGCTAGATTTTCAGAAATATTTAATTTGAAATATACCTCTTTCCTCATCTACAAGAAGGGACTCCTGAAATTAAAATATCAAAAATAAAGGTAGCATCTAGCACTACCTAGTGGCAATACTTTACCCCGAAGACTAGGACAGTAGATTGTTTTCAGTTTTAGGATACTATTTCAATTTGTCCCTCAAAAATCCTAATAATATCAAAAGCTATTAAAACTATTATCTAGAAATCCTTTCTTTTTTTTTTTTTTTTTTTTTAAAAAAAGCAATCAATATTCCAAATAAAAATGCAGATAAACTGAAGACTGCCTGTGGCTTTTATCATTTACCTGCAGCTTTCATCTCAGACTGGAGTCAACCACTTAACCCAGCAAGCAGATAGATGGTGGAGAAGCAGGTAGGGTAGGAAAAAATATCTGGATTTGGTTTGAGTTTTAACTCTTATAAGTCACTCACTAGGTAACCACTGACAAGTTATTTAATCTGTACGTCTTTAACAATAGTGGGTTCCCACTCATTGCCTACCACCTCCTTACCTATCTTCCCAGGAGAGTAAGAACAACAAATGAGAGAATATGAAAATATTTTATGACAATAAAACTATCAATACTGTAGTTTGCTGAGGATGTGAAGACATATTAATCTTTAAGGCACCAAAGATAGTTAATGAGATACATTTGCATTATTAAAAAAATTAATATGTGTTTTAGATCATTTATATAAAGAATTAAACAGCTAAAGCATATTTAAGGCCAAGATCATTGGGTAGTGTAGATGATAGTGATAAGTGGCAAGTACTATGCAGTAGGCCAGGCCTAACTCTGAGACCTAGCTGGCCATGCTAGGGAACTTGGGCAAACTATTTAACTTCTCTAACCCTCAGTTTCTTTATCTACCTAATGGAAGTTTTACCTACCTTGTGAGTGTTGTGAAAATGGGAGAAGAAGAAAATCAGGCTAGCACTGTGCCTGTTCACTCACTAAGCACTCAATGTGGTTATCATGATCTAAGTCACTTTTTAAAAAATGTAAGTACAATCAGAATTTCATGTTTTCATATGTCAATGTCTCTATTGCCCTGATTTTTGTTACTAAGACCAGATTTCATATTCTTATTTGATGTTAACTGTTTAAGTCTGAATTTATCTACTTCTTAGACAAATCAACCCCACAAAAAGTGGACTGAGTACATTTAGGAGAGTAGATAATTGTGCATGCATGTGCATACACACACACAGACTTAAAAGAATGTGATAAAACAGCAAAATCTATTAAGATGGTTACTGAAATAATGTTAGCTTCACACAACTGGGTAAGACTGATAATTTAAGTGCTGCTCTGCCCCCACCCCCACCTTAACAAGCAGATCTGGAAGGAGAGCTACAGCAAGTTTATTTACTTATCAGAGATGCACAAAACTATAATAATTCCAAGTATTGACAGTAAGAGATAGCAACCCTTAATTTTACAAAATGTTTCTAAGCAAAGCCTTGACACAGCTATTTTTGCAAAATTAAAGCATGCCAGTTACTGATATATGTACCTCAAAATTCTAAGTATACTGCAATGGAAATGTTTCTAATGACTAAAGTCATTTCTGTAAGAAACTCTCATCACCAAAACCTTGCCTTTCTCAAACTGTTAGGCAGTTTGAGAAAATCTAGTCAATTGTATGGAACTAAATATTCCCACTACTTGAATGCACAAAGAGTGAAAAAGCTGTTGGTACAGAAAATGAAGGTTATTTTTGTTTATTCTATTTAACAATCTCATAGGCACCTAGCATAAATGTTTGCTTACATAATGTTATAGTTCTAAATTTTTGCCCTTCTTAAAAGTAATGGTTTTCATATTTACTTTTGGTACAAAGTTGCTATTGTACCAAAATGAAGAACGTTTTGAGATTACAAGGAAAATAAATCAGGTGTTTCATAAAAAAGCTAGAACCATTCTGAAAACCTAAGACTGTATCTGTAAACCTTAAGCATTTCACACAAACCATATGCACAATAAATACCTAGAAAAAAATCAAATATAGAAAAAGAAATGGCATGTTTTAGTAACAATGGCACTTACTAGGAAATCTTTGAGTAGCCATCTGCCTCAGAGAATAAAAGATATCACACATAACAGTGGGGCAGCTCATACTTGATTTTACAATTGTACTGAATAACTTGTCAACATAGTAGCGCAGATTCTCCTGTAGAATTTAAAAAGGGTAAACATGAAAAGTTTTGACTCTCACACATCTTCAATAGCCTTTATGAAAAAAAAAAAAAAAAGCAATGAAAATGAGATTTATTAGAAAGTCACTATCTAGTATTCCAAAGCCCTGCTTCCCTTCTCCAAACCCACTCAGTAAAAGGACAATTTATATTCTGACATAACTTTAAAAATTAGATTTAGACTACTTAGATTTAAGAGATGAATGTATGGAATAAGAAGCAACAGAGAGTAAAATGATCTGAAGGGCGGTCAGGGAAATAAGTTGGATGTGTAGCCTCACGGACAGTGTGACACTATGTCTAATGCAATGGAAACCTGTGACACTAACACACTCATTGTTTTCTCAAACAATCTGCTACTTAGCCTGATCAGTTTGACCCCAAAAGAATGGCAAGAATGGAGGATGCAACTAGATACAGGCATAATCCATTCCTGTTATTAGAGCCAAGAAAGAGAAAATAAAAAACCACCAAAAAAGTAAAATCCAATGAGGAAATATTCTAAAAACTAGTCAAAGGATATGCTGCTAATATTAAGGGCATTATGTAAATAATCAACATCATTGTTCCCCTCCATATAGCAATATTACAATGTAAGTAGGAAACAGGTATACCATTAAGACCAATTTTGTATGTAGTTATAAATATAACAAGGACTTACCTTGTTGTTTTCTACATTATCTCCCTCTTTCAATTTAATGGGATCAATTTCACAGGATTTTGAGGATTCACATATCTAAAAACAGATTAATATTTCAATTAAAGCTCTTTTCTAAATAACCTGGCAAAATGAAACTATTATTTCTATAAGAATACAAGCTCATTACAAAAATTAAAACTATAAGAAAGTTTAAGCCCCTCACCTAGAGATAATGTATTGCAATATTCCAAAAGAACTGTCAAAAAATGTTTCTTGTGAATTACAGTTCTAGCTGAAACAAAATATCTAGCACAGAAATCCAATAAAAAAGAAATGACACAGATTATACTACAATGTGTTCTTTGAGTAAAACTCTATTGATAGAAATGTAAATTATTTGTTTCTAAAGTGTTTAGCCTTATTCTTTCAGTAAAGCATGAATGATATATCATTCCCATCAATACATCATTAGGTGAAAGGGATATTATAATAAAGCCCTAAATTATCATTATTGAAGGTATATTATGTACCTCATCTAGAATAGGTTTTAATGTTACTTTCAGGTAGTGCCCTCCCACTATTTTCATCATCTCATCCAGACAGCGGGTAGCCATGGAATTTCCTCTAAAAATTGTGTTTGCATCTCTGAAATAGAAATATAAATAACGTGAAACCAAGTGTAGTAAAGAAAGGCTACAAAACCAATAACATGAGATATTTGACTCTGGTCAATATACAATTTTAGTAACTTTTTTTTACCACCTATTTAAAACCTGGTAGCCAGTAGGTTTTTCAAACTTACCAAAATTAGTTACCAAAAATGTATGATCATAAGTTTTTTTAAAAACAAACTGACTATGTAAGGTATTTGGGATGTTTATGAACCACAAAAGTGGCATATGAGAGAGAGAGAGAGAGAGAGAGTGAGTGTGTGTGTGTGTATAAAATAACTGTGTTAGACTGTGGTAGAAATGGGAAGTCATCTGATTGCATTTTATAATGTGACGTGTACATATAAGAATGATACATAATGGATAAAGGAAATAAACAAAACTGCTGCCCTGATGTTTCACCTTTTTTTAAAGATTTATTTTATTTACTTTATCCATTTTAAACCCCTCCCTTCCCCATTTGCTGTTTTGTGTCCATTCGCTGGGCAATTCTCTGTGTCTGTTTCCTGCCATGTCTTCTTATCCTTCTCCTCCAGTCTTCACCAGGATTCAATCCTGGAGACCTCCAATGTAGGAGAGAGGTATTCTGCCACCTGCGCCACCTCGGTTCCTGGTTTTCGGAGCATCTCGTCTTGGCTCTCCCCTGAGTCTCTCTCCTGTTAAGTCATCATCTTGCTGCATGGCTCCCGGGGCCTGGCGGCTCACTGGCACACAGAGCCTGGCAGCCCATGCGCCTTCTATATATATATATTTTTTTTTTTATTTTACCGGGAGGTCCCAGGGATCGAACCCAGGTCCCTCCATATGGCAGACGGACACCCAACCATTTGAGCCACATCCGCCCCCTGATGTTTTACTTTTAAAGTGACACTAGAATCATTACAGAAAGAAGCAAAGATAAGTAACAAAGGAAATTTCTTCACTAAGTAAAAAAGAAAAAAAACATCCTTCATTAATTGTTATCTTTACCATTGGCACTTGCTAAGCCTACTACACAATAAGGCTGGTCAATACCAAAGAACCCAAAATACAAAAACAATCTGGCAAACTAAGGTCCAATTTCAACAATACATAATTAACATATAATAAGATACAACTCTTACTGTATATCCTTCAAGTCTAATTCAGCCACTGCAGTGGCAAAAGGAACAAGTTTATCATGGTGCAGCAGCAGTCGTACAAGGGGCAAAACGGCATCATTTTTATCTCGACATATTTCACCCAAAATGTAAGCAGCTGAGGCAGATATGGGCTAGAATATAGAAGGTGAAAAACAAGCACAAAATCAAGGAAACATGAATAAATGTGCAATTGCTAACTTGTAAAAGCAATTAAAATTTGTTCATTAACTATCTATTGTAGAGAATACTAATAATTCCCCAAATTTCTGTCACAGAGACGAAATTTGGAGCACATCAACTGGAATCACAGTACTCTGGTTCAGCTAAATTAAATATTTCTATTTACTGCTTTGATAAGATTTGTTATTCTGAAATTTCCCCTCTTCTTTTACAGAAAGATTTTAGCCTTTTCATATAAAATTATACATAAAGTACCTGAACATCTGGTGATTTTAGCAGCAAAGTTTTCAAAGGACCATAGTACTCTGAAGGAAGCACATAGTCTTCTGTATAACTTATATTTAATCGAAGAGACCCTAAGTCATCAGTTTTAGAAGACTTACTTCCATTGTCTTTTGGTTGGAGCAAGTACCTAAAGTAAAAAATATAGTCAATGCCATGCAGTGGTAATAAGCATCCAAGCCAGTAAGATAAATCAACAACTAAGCTATAAGAAACCTGAATAAAAGTCAATTTGATCTTGAAGGATGGGAAACTTCAGAGGCAGCAGACTATTGAGACTTAATCTTTCATTGTATATTGGACTAGAAAACTGTAAAAAGGTTTTTATCCAGGAAACAAAAAGAACATTTTATACAAAAATTAAGATCTCAAAGGGATTAAACAAGTGTTGGATTTGCTTGCAGATTAAGAAAGAAAAAAAAAAAAAAGTAAAACTTGCTTAAAATTCAATGTATTGTCAAAAGTAAATTTTTACCAATTAAATTTAAGAAACACATTTAGATGAAATAGATAAGATATACTACAAGAAGGCATAAGTGATCTTGTTTTCAAATAAGTCCTATATAAAGAAATTTGAACTTATTTTTCAAAAAGTGATTGAAGATTTAGAAACAGATTCACTATATTACTAAAGGAGTAACAGTGTAACTATGCTGAATAACGTTTTTATGTGCAAAAATCAGATTTACATGAAATCTTTTCAGATAAGTGAAAGGCAATATATTGCAAAAACAGAGGCTACTTTAAATAGCCAAGGAAAGACAAATATTTAGAACTGAGTAAGTTGTAGGATCAAAATCAGATACCAATTTTTTTTTTTTTTTACTTTTATCACAGGAATTTAAAAATGTATACAAAAGTAGAAAGAATAGAATATTGAACTCCTGTGTATTCATCATCCATCTTCAATAATTATTAACTCAAGGCCAATTTTCTTTCAGCTGTACCTCCACTCATCCTTTCCATCCCACTCTTGCATTATTTTGAAGCAATTTCCATTTCTATGAATCATAATTTCAACTAAAAATATTTCAGTAGGTCCACAGATTGTAATTGGTTGATAGACTGCTTAAGGCTATTTTAATTTATAGATTCCCCCACCAAGAAACCAGGTATTTTGTCCTATAGAGTTGTTCACATTTGGGATTCTGTTAACTCTATATCCATGATGTCATTTAACATGTCCCTCTGTCCCCTCTGTATTTCCTATATATTGGTGGTTAGATTTTGAGGACTGGTTAGATTAAAGTTTGATGTTTTGGCAAGAATACTTCATTGACAGGGTTGTGTAGCTCCACCATCAGGAGGCACTAATGTCTGATTGTTTCTCTTTTTGTGATATTAGCAGCCACTGATGATCACGGCTTAGAGCCATTAATTATCATGGACTACAAACTGGTAATTTTGTAATTCAATCATTCCTCCTTCACTTATTTTTTTTTATAAAGGAGATGGTGTAGTTCTGATACTTAATTTTTAGATTTATTACCTATGGCCTCCCATAATTGACCAACGTGTCTAAAAATAAGAGGCGGGGGAGAAAGGTTTAATAAAATTTTTATTACCTTTGTGAAAGATATGATAAATACAGAAAAGGGAACCAGGGAATTAATCAGGCAAAATTATGTCACTACTCCAAGAGAGGAATTCCTGTTTTAAAGAGAGTTCTACTCTCTGATTTGAAAAGTAGTGATTTAAAGATTTGTCCAATGAAATAATTCAGAACCTTATAAAGCCTATTAAGGAAGATGACTCAGAAGTATCTCTAAGGAAAGTCTAGCTACCTGATCACCAAGCATCCTGATGAGGGCACGACTTTGGCAATCCAGGGTATGTTCTGTAGTCTTGCAAATTCTGATTCTTAGTTTTATCAGCATATCTAAGAATTAACCTGAATTGCAATGACTAAGCTCAGAGCTTGATATACGTAAAGCAGAAAGCCAATTACTAAATTTATGAAAGGAAATACAATAGTTGAGTGGTATAGTATCTGCATTTTTTGTGACAATACATTTTATTATGAAAATGTTCTTGCAAATATTCTCGCTGTCCTGATTTTGTGATAATCAGGGTAGGCTAAACATTTGCTATATTAGAAACCATGCATGTGTCCCCAGACCTAGTTTTTTCTCCCTAGGTCTGGTTTTTAGAATGCTGGTGATAAACCAAGCCTGATTTATTATATGACCATCCTGTATGGGAAATGACTGTAACTCTAGGTATCTTTGGCCATCCTTAAAAGATACACCCGTGGGACGATGTGGCTCAAATGGTTGGGCATCCGTCTCCCACGTAGAAGGACCTGGGTTCGATCTCCAGGACCTCCCGGTAAAAATAAAAAAAAAAAAAAAAAAAAGGAAAATATAGAAGGCGCATGGGCTGCCAGGCCCTACCCGCCGCCAGGCCCCGCGAGCCACACAGCAAGATGATGACGTAACAGGAGAGTGACAAAAGAGACAGCCAAGACGAGACATGCCAAAAAAAACAGGAACTAAGGTGATGCAGACAGTAGGATGTCTCTCTCCCGCATTGGAGGTTCTGAGAATTGAATCCCAGTGAAGACAGGAGGAGAAGGATGAGAAGAGAGGGCAGGAAATGGACACAGAGAGTTGCCCAGCGAATGGACATAAAAACAGCAAAAATGGGGGAGGGGGTAAAAATGGATAAAGTAAATAAATAAATAAATAAATCCTTTTAAAAAAATGTATAGGGGAGTAAGATACGGACTATAGTTAGTAGTAATACTTTGACGATGCTCTTTCATAATTTGTTAACAAATGTTTCACAACAATGCAAAGTATTTGTGGTGGGGTGACGTGTGGGAGCCCTGTATGATGTTACGCATGTTTGTTTTGTAAGTTCACAGTGTTTACTGAACACTTATTGTCTATGTATGTTCATGTATGAATGATATACTTCAATAAATTGTTTTAAAAATGTTATTTCTCAAAACTAGGGAGAATACTAATAATAGTATTCTTATGTTACTAATATCCACTTTGACTATTGTGTTTTTTACCTGTGGTTAAATTTTTTTTTCAAAAACCAAATTTCAGAAGGTGCTGTGTGAGTAGAGAGAAACAAAACAGAGATTTACATAGGATTAAGAATCTCTCAGCAAGACACTCTCACACATCATAACAATAATCTTTCCAAGGAAATAGTAATAATACTTCTCAACCAGAATCCCCTTCCCTCTCAATCGTGCTTCCACAGTACCAATATCTGCCTCTTTGGAATCCTCTTTTAAGTTCTAGACTGATCTTTTTTTCTGTTTTAACTAGTGTTTTCCACACATGGTAGAACAAAATTATCTGTATTACTGCTTACTCAGTTACGATCTGGTTCAGTCTCTCTGGGATTGCACCTGCCCATCTTAATAGTGTCTCATCCTCTATATTCAGATTTACAGATCCTGTTTTGGTTTGTTCCATAGGAATTTTACTCAGAGGGCAACAACTTCCCTTATCTCTACATGCTTGTAGGTTAAGTAACTTAACGTGTTCAAAGTCACACAGATAGTAATAGAGATGGGATCTGAACCAAGGCAGTTTGGTTCCAGAGTCTATACTCTTAACCACCATCAAGAGTCAACAAATTTTTATTGAGATTAAAAGCAAGATGCAAAGCAGGATAATGTATCTACCTGTGTAAAAAAGAATGTATATTTATCTGTATACATGAAAAATATTTCCAGAAACTCAAAAAGGTGGCTGCCTGAGAAGATGGAAATTGAATAGCTGGGCGAAAGGGTGGGTTAGATTTTTACCTTTTGAACTATGAACTATATGTATTCTAAAAATGTAAAATAAAAATCTATTATCTACAGCTAAAATAAAATTAGCTAAATATCAACTGTAACAAGCCAATCCTAATATTTGACAAGTTTCAGAATAAAGAATACACATCATTACTAAAGACTGAATAGTCATGAAAGGAATGGGAAGGTGAATGAATCATCATGTTATACTTTGAGAATAAAATTAAACTGAGTAGCATTTATTAATAAGGTTAACCATTGTGGCAGTTTGGTATTGTTTATGAATTCAAAAAATAGATATTGGATTGTGTTTGTAAACTGGTCTGTCCCTCTGGGTGTATTAGATTGTATTAGATTCAGAGGTTTCACTTTTACTTTCTTAAATCAAGACTAGGGCTCTTATTTGACCACGTCATTAGCGTGATTCGGTTTGAGTCATCTCTCCCCTTTGTGGGCTATATAAACGGATGCTCAAAGACAGGGAAGTAAATACATGGAGAAGGAGAACACAGAGAGTTTAGTTTTGGATGCTGGAGCTCCCGGGAGAGAGCCAAGCTGTTCGCCTGGTATTTGCAGATGAAAAGACCAGAACCCTGAACAGCTGGGACAGAGACGAGCCTATGCTAGGCTACAGCTGAGAAAAGAAGCTGGGACCATTGAGCCTTAGGAGGAAGAGGAAGGCTGAACCCTCGCAGAGTCTTGCAGCCCTTTTGCTCCAACACTGGCGACAGATTTTAGTGAGGGAAGTAATTTACTCTTTATGGCCTTGTGATTGTAAGCTTTTACTCCAAATAAATACCCTTATAAAAGCCAACAGATTTCTGGTATTTTGCACCAGGACCCCTTTAGTTGACTAATACAACTGTAAAGTGTGGAATGAATAGAGTTGAAAGTAAAACATTACAGGGAGTACAACTAACACTGCTGACTTATAATGTGATTGTGGCTGAAAGGCATAGTCTGTGGACATTAAATGTCAATTGAAAGGAAACTAGAGAATTATCTAGGGTATGTTGAACAGTGATTTTGGTGGTGGATGAAGATTGTGGTTAATAGTATAAATATAAGAATGTTCTTCTTGTACAAAATACTAAGAATATGGTAATACACAGGAAAATTGCAACTAATGTAACTTATGATGATAGTTAACAGCACTACTATAGTATTTTGCAGCAATGGCAAGAGAATGGGACAACAATAGGGGGATATAAGGAGGTATGGGATTTTTCCTTTTGGAGTAATGAAAACGTTCAAAAGTTGACTGAGGTGATGACAGCACAACTCTGTGATGAAAATGAGAGCCACTGAGTATACAATTTGAATGGATTGTACAAGGCATGGGACTGTATAACACAGAGAATCCATTGGTGGATGATGGGATGTGATTAACAGGACAAATATGAGAACATTTTCTCCTCAACAATAATGAATATATAATATTAGTATCAGATATTAATAATCGGGTGGGTGGGGGCAATATACCAAATGTAAGATATGGGCTATAGTTAGCAGTAATATTTTGACAATACTCTTTCATAGTAATTAACACATGTTTCACAATAATGCAAGGTGGTGGTGGTGGGGAGATATATGGGAGCCTTGTATGATGATATGCTTGTTTGTTTTGTAAATTCAAAAATTTTACTATACATTTATCATTCATGCATGTTCATGCATGCATGAATGATATACTTCAATAAAATTTTATTTAAAAAATTAAACTGAAACAGTAAAATAATTCGTTTTTAGAAGAAGACTGTAATAGACAAAACCAAAGTGGAAATTTTGTGGGAAAGAAAAACAAATTGGGACTTTTAAAAACAGAATTACATTACTGGTAACTATTCTCTTTTCTAATTATGAAGATTAGGAAGAATATGCCTGAAATCCTTAAGATAAATAAAGCTTTTCTTGAGTTTTCATGCAGTTATCATCCATCCCACAAGGGGATGCTACAGCTCTGCAGTTAGCTAAGGAATGTGTTTAATTTCTGACTTAAGGAAATGGCATTCAGATTTTAGTATTTCCTTGTATCTATGGAAATATAAACAAATTAGCAGATGTTTATTTCATGCTGCATAAAAATTTTAGCATTTGTACTTTTAGAAGATTATTTCAAAGTGTTAATACTATTGATAAAAATCTATAGGAGTAAAATTGATTTCCGTCAGTTAGTATTCTTACATCATGCCAACATACTTGGACAAAGTATTACCAAATTTGAAGGGCATATATGGAGATATCCCACTTAAAATACAGGTTATATGGTACATATCAAGTTCACCTTGGGAACCCTTCGTGGCACAACAAGTATTCCCTCCCTCCTCCGCCCTTGGTACTGAGTAGTATTGCATATTAGTTTAGACTTTACAAACTGAGTTCTGAAAACTTCACTTTAAAATTTATGATACTTTATGGAATGGGGAAGTGGAAAAAGGCATACAGAGGAGGGGGAGTGATGGATCCCAAATGTTCATCAAGTTTTCCTAGTGACTACGTTTAATTTTTTCCTTCTAAAATGTGGATGCATTTTAGAAATTTCACAAAATATCACTGTAAAGACCAATAATCATTTGACCTGCATTAGCAAGTGGTAAAAGTAAAGTGAAAAAATTGAGACTCTAAAATCCAAGCTATAGGGACAGAGAGCCCCAGAGCCAGGGCTGGGAGTTTGCCTGGGGCTGGGGGACACCAGGAACCTCTGGGACTATGGGAAGCTTCTGTGCCTGACTACAGTGTTGGCTGTGTGTAGATACATCGATCAAGATTCACTGAAGTGCACAAAGTATGTGCCTTCTATGCAAATTATACCCCAGTAATGTAGATTTTAAGAAGCAGGAAAAAAAATAAGAGTCTAAAAATCACTCTATAAAGGATTGAGAGAAACAGAGTCCAAAATGATACATGGCCAATAAGGAAAGGCAAGCTCTGTCAGGACAAATGAGACTGATGCCCACAGTAAGAAACATCTAAACATGCAGTTTCAATTCCTTTTCCTGGCAGCTGAATCTAATAAGTGGGCCTTAAAAGGCAAATGAGAAAGGCGTGTTCTTATATATTCAGTTAACTCCCAACTCGAGGCTACCCTACTGGAAGGGACAGGATATACATGCTTATAAGTGCTATAGACAGAAAAAACAATAGTTTCACGTCAATTATGCTAAGGAAACTAACCTTAATTTAATGGTTGAACATTAAGTTTAATCTAACATCAGTTTAATGACACTATTGCTGAGTTATGAAAAGATAAAATAATATTGTAGCCAATACTGGAGCTCCCAAAGCTCCTGAAAAGTGTATTAACTAAATCAGCTCAACAATATTTAGACACTAGACATGTAGGAAAAAAGCACCAGGGCCATCTGCAATGCATTTCAGTGGGGTGTGGTGAAGGAAAATCACTGGTCGTTAGACCCCATAAACGTGATTCCCTTGAATGAACTTTTTGCTTTCAAACAACCACAGTTCCCATGACCACTAATAAAGCTTGTGAATTGCATATGTTGATCTGTGACTGAGCATCTTCTCATACAGGCAATTAAGCAATGTTTTAAATGTTTTCCATTTTCCCCTTGTAGTTAAGATTTAGTTTAATAGACAAATACTTCTAGACAATTGAGTTCTTTTATCACAACATCACAACTCAAGTCATAAAATTACTGATCTACTTATATTTCTGAAACAATTAAATAATGATTAATTAATACTAATGACTTTTGGCTTATCCCAGAGCAAAATTAAAATATGCATTTAATTGCATACACAGTGTATTAAAGGGGGTGACCTACTATGGAGTTTACTAGAATGTATGTTTTCTTACCAGGCTTGATGAGAAGAATCATTTCTTAACACATTCACGGGAACTTTAATCTCACCTAGGAAAACATCTTGCACCAGGTTTCCATTGTTCCACAAGTCAATCCTGAAAGTGAAAACTAGCTTTATTTTTTGCAAATAACATTAAAGAAAACACATGGTAATAACGTCAAATCACTTTGATGTGTATTATAGCATCAATTTTACATGCTTGAAAGTAAAGAGATGTTAGCACTATCATACACCTCCTATCAGACTAGAAAGGCAAAATTCTGCAATAGCTTTTATTTAAAAGCACAGAAAGTAACCATTTAAAAAAGTCTAAAAGAAAGCACTTACATTTACTAGTTTCAAAGTATAGGCTTTATT
Source organism: Tolypeutes matacus (assembly GCA_026826555.1). Lineage (NCBI taxonomy): Eukaryota > Metazoa > Chordata > Mammalia > Cingulata > Chlamyphoridae > Tolypeutes > Tolypeutes matacus. Next base: position 92,549,307 of record JAKSZT010053887.1, read on the forward strand.
TTAATGTCTGGCAGAACTACAGAGTTACTTTGTTGAATTTAAGAAACAAGCACAAAGATTACAGTGACTTTCTCAATTATAACCAATTAATATATAAATGTAGGTGATTTAGAAAAGTACATTATCTTATCATTCCAAACATATGATTAATACACCCTTTAGATGAACACACTTGTTAACACCACACCTACACATGCATTTACAAAAATGTCCTCTCCCAAACAGCATAAATTTAAGACCTAGGATAGCACAGACTTCAAACACATGCACCTCTTGAATTATCTTATAAGACTTCTTACCTCACTGAAATTTCTGTTAGACAGCAGATATGTCAAGAAGAATAAAAAAATTATTTCTAAATTGAGATATAATTGCTTTTCTAAATATTCTTTGCATCCACTATGCTATGATTCAGAAATTTAAGGAGCAACTAATTTAGGGAAATTTAAAAATAATATAGTTTGTGAAATTTAGGTCATTTTTGTTCATAAAATAAACACACCCTATTTCTGCATAGAAATCAGATTTTGAAAAGATGATTTGGATTTAAATTAGATGCCAATTCCTCTAAGTTTCATCAACCAACTCGCTAAAGAGAATTATATTAAGCGTGGCTCACTTTCTTCAGTTAAATTTAGGATTTTCTTTTGGCACAGAAAAATGCAATTCTGTAAAACCCAAGGTACATACCTAATTTCTAGTTTTTCAATATCTTCCTCTTCTACCTGGAACTGGGACTTTCTGGTGTAACTACTTGATCTGGTTACCTGTAAACAAAATATTTTAGTAAAAATATTTTTAAAATATACTTAGAATATGCACTTAAAAGATTATCATCCCCAAAATGTTCAATTGTAGATGAAAATGGAGGAAAATGTGTAGGTAATATTGTACCTAAAAGTTAAATACAGAACAGATAAGAGAAGCAGCAGGAAGGTGAGAATAAGGAGGTGTAAATAGCAAAAGAAACTTTGCCTCTATACCATTCCTACCCATTCAACAGATGCAACATCAGGTTTCTGTCACTTCCTGCTGGTCCCTCAAAGTTAAATAAAAATGTCCTATTGTAACAAAGCTGTGTGTGCTAAAAACTGAAGAATTCTTGTATTTCTCAAGATACCCATCCTATCCTTGTACTACCTTCTCTTGTTTTTTTTTTGCTGAAAATAGCAAGGCCATTGCCAGAACTTCCTTACCTAATGTCCACCTGAACATGTCCATTCCTGCATAGGCCCCTCTACTTGAAGAGTTTTCTCATCCTCTTTTCTGAACAAGAAGATGAGATGATGATCCTCTTTTTCTCATCCTCTTTTCTGAACAAGAAGATGAGATGATGATCCTCTTTTCTAAGACTACCATACCCACACAAGGTATGCAATAAGCATGCAGTAAGTACTCAATCAATTTTAATTACAGCTTTCTTTACCAGCTTATTCATCTCACTGAAGTCTAAGAAAAATTCTCCTCTTAAATTATGGTCTTTTTATCTCTTTTCTTTCACAAATATCAAAACTGAAATCCATCCTTACAGCCTCCACTTCCTCACCACCCACTCACTACAATAACTCCTTATAATCTGGCTTCCTCACAGATAACTTTTATAACCACTCTTCTAAAACCCCTTTCTTAATCACCAAATCTGGTGATCAATTCTTAGTTCTCATTTTCCTTGACCTCTCTGAAGCTTCTGCACTAGTGATTATACAGCTATACTTCCTCTCCCAGAAACAGTATTTTCTTCCTGAGTTTACTGGGACACTATCCTAACAACCTTCTGTTCTCTTTGCTCCTTCCTCTGGCTCCTCCTCCTCTTCAGAACCTATAAATATGGGTATTCTCCAAAGTTTTATCTTCCATTTTACTCTAAAAGTAACCCTGGAGTTGCACAGGTCTATACAGTTTACAAAGTGCTTTCATATCCATTTTCATTATCTCCTTTGTTCATCAGAATGCTACTCTGAGGTGGTAGAGCTAGATTTATTATCCTCATGTTAAAATGAGGAAGCTGAAGTACAGACAACTGACATCACCAAAGCTGAATACCTAATAATTGAGTTTCCCCATTTTTTTCCATTATTGTCTATCTCTACTCCCTTGGCTTTCTTGACAATGGTGAGCAAATCTTGAATCTTTATCTACAACCATTGCCACACTTAAATTTCAGTCCTTGAACTGTCTATTGGAGGATTTTACATATCAGACCTCACGCTCATTATGCTCCAAACTGAACCACTTATTGTTTCCTTCCTCCTAACCTTCCCATTTTCCCAGGTTTGAAACCACTGGGACAACATTTGACTCCTCCCTTTCTCTTTTCTTCTATAACTAATTCACTATCTTGACCACTGCGTTTTTCTCTCATCTGCCCTTCCTATTTCCATCTTTACTCTCTTGGATCAGGCATTTTTTTGTTTTGTTTTGTTTTAAACATCTAAACTATAAGAGTCTCTCACTTTCTATTCTCTCTCCCTAAGCCATGTGACCCACCACTAATGGTTATTCTTCCTGTAACACTGATGTACTTTTATCACTGCTAGGCTCAAGAACATTCAATGGTTAAAATGTAAGCACCTCAGCCTGGTACTCAAGGCCTTTTCATTGGCTGGTCCTACTCTGTCTTTCTAGTCTGAATTCCCATTATTCCCTAAACAGACCTTTTAATCAAATCATGACTTGCTGTTCTTTGGACATAATTTTCTACTTTTCTGACTCTATGACTCTGCTCAAAATGTTCCTTCTCTCTTTTCTCTCCCTTAAGAAAATCCTTTCTTCAAGTCTGCCCTGAGGATCTCAGCTAGAGCACAGCTCACCTGATATCCCTAACATCTACTGTATTTTACTGCTGTGTGTGCATGCCTCTTGCTCTAGCTAGAGGACAGAGACTGAACTTTATCTATCTTTAGAATCACTTCAATAAAGGGGACTGCTGAATAATGTCTCAAGACCTAGTAGGTGCTCTTGAATACAGCAAGCAGGTCAGGACTTGACATTCTATTGTTAAAAGCCACTTACTTGCTGAAAGAATCTGTGAGGCATGGTAGATTCCAAAGTCTATACGAAGTTTAAGGAATGTGGACTAATGGGAAGTGCAAGTGTCTTTAGTCAGTAGCTCTTATATTGCTGCCTTGTCTTCCCCAAGCTAGATGTAACAAAGATTAATAAATGCAGAACTGCACTATGTCCTTAGCCAGGAAATGGAAGAGTCTCACACTGGTACATTTTCTTTTGTTTTTCTTTCTCCCTTGCCTCCACCCCCACATTTCTTCCTACTTCACATTTGGCATTTCCGTTGGCCTGTTCCTTTATTAAAGTACAGTAATCAGCCATGGCAAGATATGCCCTTACTCTCTCCCACCTTGAAACACTAGGGAAAACACACACACAAAAGAAGAAAAAGCACAAAATGTAACTTCTTTTCTCAAACCTTCCTTACTTGTTAATCTCAACTGCAACATATTCTGTCATTAGAACCCAATCTTTTAGAGTAGAGTTTATTTATATTTTTTCTGTAGTTCCTAAATAATATGAAAAATGATTTTTTAAAACAAATAAGACAAGTAAAGAACTCCAAAGTACTGTATTTGAGGCAACTTTAAGGCTTCTGAAGATTCTCATGAAAATCAGCATGTGTCCACAGAGCAAATCAGCCTAAGTTGCAAAAAGAACTCAAAGCCTTAATCATATAAAGTATTTTACAGTCTCAAAATATTCTTGCACTTAGGATTACAAAACTCTATGACTGAGGCAGGACTTCTACTTTTATTCATTTACAAAATTATCCTTTTACAAGAAGTGACTTTGTTCAAAGTCAACCCGGACTAGAACTCAGATCTACCAAGTAATATTATACTTACTTCAATAGTGGTTGTCAAACAGTACTCCGCAAAAGAAGTACTATGGCCACTGTGTATCTGGTGGTGGGAGCTGGATAAGGTGGGGGGAGGAGGATGTGGACCTAGACCTGCCTGCCCCCAAATCAATCAGAACTCTGCCTTTGTTTTATATATTGGGTCTCCACTGCAAATGGATCTACTACTACATAATTGCTAAAGCAGTTTCTTATTAATGTATGCTAGTAATAACTAATGTGTTGGGTTTATGTTCTTTAAGTGAAGAATATGGGTAAACATTTTAATAGCTTTCTGGAATTAAATGTATTAATACCAAGCCTTTAATGTTATTACAATTTTACTAACTTTTTATTTCCTTATCCTATTGGTTAAGACAATAGAGTTGGAAATCCAAATGAATATAAGATTTAATATTTTGTTCTTCAAAAATGACTGACTTAATAGATTGTAATGTTAAGTGATTAAAACTATTATATTTTCTTACTGATTTTGGACTTAGAGATATGAACTTGTCACAACTGCCTTGATAAAATGTTTACCATGGCTGTGGTTTGAAAAAAGAAGTCAACTAGCATTCAATATTAAATATTCTATGTTAACATTTATATAAAACAAAAAAGTTACCTCGAAATAAAATATTTCATTAAATTGTGGATTGCTTGTTTTCTTCTTTACTTTTGTCTTCTTTTGGTCATTCCTGTTCCAATGTGGTAGAGTTTTACCTTGTAGAACTTAATAGTACACAATTATAAAACATGCTATTTCCAACCAGGAGCCTGACCTCTGTTTAACTGCTAAGATACTCGGGGAAGGCTGTAGTTTTAAATAAAATAAAAATTGAGGTGTCCCAACAAACTAAAATAAAGAATATGCAAACTTCCTATGTCCTATATATGCCAAGATTATATTATTCCTTCTATGGCTATACTATACTGTCTGCAAAGCTTTCTTCAGGAGTTTTTAATAACACATTCTATTATATAAGCAACTTGGAATAAAGGTAAGAAGGAAGACATCTGGAGTACCTTTACCTATGTTGAAAATACCCAAGGAATACAAAAGTCATTTTAATTTGGTTTATTCCCAGCATGATACTGGGCACTTTACATACACACACACACACACACACAAACACACACACACACATATACATACAAATACATTATTCAAAGTGACTTAGTAATTTTCTAAAAAATAAGAATTACTAGAGAACTTGGGATTGCGGAGGTGGGGTGGGAATGCATGTGTATATGTGTGTACATGTGTGTGCCTGTGTGTAGAGGGAATATTGTGCTTTTTGTTTCCTGATTCAAGTTGTAGACAAATTTCAGACCAGTCAGGCCCTGAAAGAAACCATAATAAAATTATAAAATACAAAATACTACGGTGTGCTATAGGTTTCTTCATAAATTACCATAGATCATTTAAATCAATGCTATGCTGTACTTCAACACGTTCTGTTACTTCAGCAGTTTGTCTATAGCTTAGAATTCTCTCTAAGAGGACAGATCTCAAGAATGGAAGATTCATTTTCAGACCTGAGCTGCTTTCCAGAAAAAAATCTGGAAAATGCCTTGTTATTCTGAATTGGCATTTATTAAACAAGATTTTACCTGTATAAAATCTAAGACATTTGAAAGCAAGAACACTGATGAATAAAGAGAGTAAGTTTGTGCTTTCACGGACATTTTAACTGGTGTAAAACTGAGGTGATTCCCCATAGCCTAAGAGTCTGGCAGATTTGAAATGGCACCAATTTTCTTTCTGTAAAAACAGGACTTGGTTGTTTTCAACTGTATGAATTCACTAAAGATTTTACTTTCAAAGCATCATTACTTTGTGTCATAAATAACTATTTAGCATTTGCTCTTAAATCTTAGTTCTGTAATTCTTAAATCAAACTTTAGAACTTAAAGACCCAATAATAATTCAATAAATATTACCTAGAAGGGCCCACTAGGGAAACTGTTGCATAAGGATCACAGCTTTGTCCATTTATGAGAGGCAACCCATGGCATGCCTTGATGCTAAGGTAGAATAAAAAAGAATTAACATATTATATCCAAGTTAAAAAATATAAAACATTATCTTTAAATACAAATTCATATATTCTAAGGGTTCAAATTGTTTTCCATTTGTCTGGAGCTGCCCATATACCACTTATGCCAAATATATATATGTATGCATTTATTTATTCATGCTATGTTTCCAAAATCAGTTGCCACATGCAGCCACAATCAATACTGAGACTGCCAAATAAAATTTAACACACTTCTGGTCCCTAAATATACAACCAGATATGCTCTCTAGTTTGATAATACATCAAAACTACTGTGGCTTCTAAAAAGGAAAAAAACAAAGATCATCAAACTTTGAGTGAACTACAAACCAAGGCAGCTCTCTGGCATCATATCCTCTATTAAAGCATGAATGAGAAACAAGGAAACAACTGTGGTTTCCACTTAAAATCTGATTCATAAAGGGCAAACTTTCACACAATTTTGTAACATTTTATTCTGATTCTCAGTAACAGCTCCTGTATTATTCTGTATAGAAAATGTTTTAGACCATAAAAGTCAAGGCTCTAGCTAATCCACTTCATGGATTATAGTCACTGGCATTTACAGAGAACAGAGAATCTGACTTAATGATCTGTATCTCAAATTTTCTCACTAAATTATTACTGAGTTCATGGGTTTAGTTTAATGTCTAAGTGTTTGTACTTCCTAATGCTTAGAATAAACTCATGAGTGTTGCTGAAAAGTATTCTTTGTAGAAAGATGTGGGCACAAATGTAGAACTGTTGGGCAACATCCTCATTTCTCTCCACAACCCACAGATCACATATGTGGGTGAAGTGCATATGGTGTGCTGCCGAGTAAAGAAGAGAAATTATATGACTCATTTCAATTAAACTGGGCATCAAAAATCAAATTAACAAAATTTCTGAAACAAAACAAAGAAAGCATAAGCCAAGATAACAGTTCTGTTTTTTAATGTCAGGCTCAGGTACAGTCAAATTTTCCCACTGTACATACTATTTGAAACTTACACTTCTCAGGCTAAACCTCAAAATGATACTTGATTTTTATATAGCATTTATAGTTTACTAAAGCACTTTCACAAAATTCATCTAATTCTCATAACTGCCTTTGAAATAATTAGTATCATTATGCCATTTTAAAGAACAAAGTAAGGCTCAAAGAGGTTATGTGAGAAAGTAACAAAATAAAGCTTGAAGAGGTAACACAGCTAGTAAGAAGTGGGCCAAAACTCTTTTACTTTTTAAAGTCTGTTAATAAATTCCAGCACCCATCTACATTCCCACTTTCCCAATATATTATATTACTCTCCTTGCAACACCAAATTTGTTGCACATAAACACTAAGAGGAGAAATCTAAATTATAGAAACCGAATTCACCATTATTTTCTGACGTATGAAAAACTGAAGAAAAATGCAGTACAGTATACATGGACTTCTACAAGAATACTCACAAACCAAAACAATGATTCCCATAAACCAAAATGAGATCATAAAAATCAATACTATTGATTGTACACTTTGGATGGATTTATGCTTTATAATATGTATCAATAAAATTGATTTGTTAAAAAAAATCATCAGATGTACCCTTAATTTTCAAACATAAGGTATAAAAATTAATTCTGTTTTCTGTCAAACCAAAATAACATTAAATACAGGTTATTTTATTTGCTACATATATTCTGAAATATTATTATCCCAATTACTTAGGATACAGATATTCTACCAATCTGTAAATTAAGCAATTTCACATCATATGACATACAAAGCTTTTGTTATTAATACATTACCTAGGAATTATAAAGGAAAATAAATTTAGTTCACACTTGCTTTTTTTCTTTTTTTTAATTTTTATTTCAAACTTGTTTTTAATATAGACTAATCTGAATATTTTCCCTGTTTTTTGTTTGTTTGTTTTTTTAAACTAAGACATATAATAACTATCATGTCCAGCCAAGATAGAGTAACAGGGAGTAGGATTACTCTCCCACCTGAAACAACCAAAAAACAGAGGACAGTGATCCTGAGGTGGGTAATAAACAAGATAAGCCCTCCAAATGCCCCAGTTTAGAGGTAGATGATCTCCCTGAGAAGAGGGAATGGAGTTGTCAGTTGGAGGAGGTCAAAGTGACTAAAATTTCCAGAGCAGAGTACCAGAAGGAAGAGAGCTGCACAGAGAGAGACCTCCAGAGTTGCAAGAATCCCTTTCAAAGTCTTCAAATGAGTGCTGATATGCATATAGATGTGAGGGACACTATCCAATAAATAAATCCTTTTTTAAAAGTATATAACCCATGGCTTTATGGGAATCCCTATATTTTTTGTGTAACATTTATGTAATCTAAGTATCTTTTAAAAAATAAAAAAAAATTTTATTGGGGAAAAAAAAAAAAAAAAGATCAGAGGGATCAATTCCTGAAGCCCACACATGACTGGCAATAGTTCCAGTTCCCACCAGCCATAGTGAAAAACCTGGTAATCCATGGGTGCCTGCCTGAGTAGTGGGTAAATATAAATCCTAGAGTAAAGGCTACTCTCATTCCATCTAACACAGCTTAAAAACAAGCCAAAAAAAGGATCAAACTGTTTCCAAGTACTTAAATTGAGTCCTAAACAAAGTTCAAGAATATTTATAAGAATATGAAAATATCTAGCCACCTCACAATGCCTGCCATCTAATAAAAAAATAACTAGGATTGCAAAGAAGCAAGAAAATATGTCCCATAATGACAATAAAAACAAATCAATAGAGAACCATAAATGAGGCAGATGATAAAATTATTAGACAAAGGCATTAAAAACAATTATTAAAACTATATTTTTATATGTTCCATAATGACACAGAGGATATAAAAATAGAAAGTCTAAAAATGGAAAGTTTAAGAGCTGACATGAAAAACACACTGGGTGAAATTATAGCAGAAAAAGCCTTACACAAGATATAACACTGTCCAAAGTACAGAGAAAAAATTTGAGCACGACATTAGTGAGATTGTGGAAAGATATCAAGTGACCTAAAATACATGTAATTGGAGTATCCAAAGAAAGGAGCCACAGAAAAAAATATATGAAGAAAATAAATGGATACAAAGTTTCCAAATCTTAAAAGCAATCAGAAAAAGAGGAGCAAGGATAAAAATGAGAGCAGATTCTTGTTTAAAACGATTCTAAGTTGGGGGACAATGGGACAGGACTTTTAAAATATTTAAAGGAAAGAAGTCACTCTAGAATTCTCTACTCAGGGATCTTTTAAAACCATAAGTGAAATGGAAACTTTTTCATATATACAAAAACTGAAAGTTTTATCACCTGCAGAATAGCACAATTAGAAATGTTAAAAGAAATCAGTAGGCAGAAGGAAAATGATACAAGATAGAAATCTGGATTGACAAAAAAAGAATGAAGAATACTGAAAATGATAGATAAGAGAATAAATATAAAAACTTTTTTATTGTTTTTAAAATCTCCCTAAAAGATAATTCATTATTTAAAGCAAAAATAATAATGTACTATGGGTTGTTTTGTTTTGTTTTTTACATATGCAGAAATAAAATGCATAAGAATATATAGCACAAACACTAGGAGCAAGGAAATGGAAAAATACTGTTGTAAGGTTCTTATATTACATGTGAAGTGGTATAATATTTCCTGAAGGAGGATTGGGATAAGCCAGAGATGCATACTATAAATTCTAAAGCAACCCCTTAAACCTCAAAACAAAGAGGTAACCTACTAAGCCAACAAAGGAGATAAATGGAATCATTAAAAATTGAAAGATTTCAAAAGAAGTCAGAAAAAAAGAGAGTAAAAAAGGAGAAAACAAACAGCAAGACAGTAGATTTAAACCCAATCATATAAAAAATCGTATTATAGTATAAACACTCCAATTAAAAAGCAGAGATTTTCAGATTGGATAAAAAAGCAAAACCCAACTATATGTTGCCTATAAGAAACTCACTTTAAACATAAAGGTGTAATTAGGTTAAAAATAATGGGATGGAGAAATATATACTATGCTAATACAAATCAAAAGAAAGCTGGAATGGCTATATTAATATCAAAGTACATTTTACAACAGAGAATATTATCATGGATTTTTAAAGAGTCATGTTATAATAAAATGAAGGTATCAATTCATCAATGGGACAATAACACTCCTAAGTGTTTATGCACCTTACATTTCAGTATCAAAACATACAAAGGAAAAATTGATAGTACTGCAGGGAGAAATAAGACATACTACAATTACAGTTAAGAGATTTCAACACCTCTCTCTCAATAACTGATATAGCAAGTAGACAGAAACCCAGTAAGAATAAAGTTTAAACAGTGCTACCATCCAATCTGACATAAATGATGTTTATAAAAGTCTACCACCAAATGCAGAATGCACATACTTTTCAAATGCACACAGAACATGTACAAACAAAAATCCATACACTGGGCCAAAAAAACAAGTCTCAGTAAATTTAAAAGAATTAAAACCATACCAAGTATGCTTTTTGTTAACAGTGAAATCAATTAAGAAAGAAATGTCAAAATGCTATGTGGAAAATCCTCAAATATTTAAAACACAATATCTCACTTTTAAATAACCCATGAATCAAAGAATAAAACAAAAAATTGAGAAGATATTGTGAATTGAATAAAAACGAAAAGACAGCACATCAAAATTTGTGGGATGCAAGAGCAGACGTGGCTCAAGCAGTTGAATGCCCGCCTCCCACATGGGAGGTCCCTGGTTTGGTTCCTGGTGCCTCCTAAAGAAAACAAACATACAACAAGCAAACAACGAGCAGACAGCAAGTGAAAACAAAAAGCGAGCAGACGAGTAAAACAAAAAACGAGCAAACAACAAGCAAATAGACAAAGGAGCTAACTCAGGGGAGCCAATAAAAAAAATATATTGTGGGATGCAACTAAAGTAGTACTTAGAAGAAAATGGATATCACTGAACACCTACATTAGAAAAGAAAGGTTTCCAATCAATGACCTCAGCTTCCATCATAAGAAACTAGAGAAAGAAGAACAAAGTAAATAGAAATAATAGAGTGGAAATCAATAAATAGAAAAACAAACAATAATATAGAAAAGTCAATGAAAACAAAAGTGGTACTTTGAGGTCACTGAAATTTATAAACCTCTAGCTAGAATGATCAGAGAAAAAAAAAAGATGAAAAAAATCATGAATATTAAGAATGAGCATTATACCAAATAACATTGATTTTACACTTTGGATGATTTGTATGCTTTACTACTATGCATCAACAAAATTGATTTGTTAAAAAAAAATGAGCAAGTTGACATTACTATAGAGTCTACAGAATAAATAAGAATAACACAAACATCTTCAAGCCAAGGAACTGGACAACTCAGATTAAATCAAAAAAGTTCTTGAAAGATACAAATTACCAGAGATTATTTAAGAAAAATAGATAACCTAACTCTGTATCTACTAAAGAAATAGAATTCATGGTTAAACACCTTTCCACAAACACACACACTCAAAAAAAGTCAAAACGAAATAAACAAAACTTTAGGCCTAGGTGGCTTCACTGGTGAATTCTTCTATTAAAACATCTAAAAACGGAATTATACCAAATCTATAAAAACTCATAAAACTGACAAGAGACTACTTCCTAATTAATTCAATGAGGCCACCATTAAAAGTTAGTAAAACTAATAAGTGAATGTAACATGGTTCCAGAATACAAATCTAGCAAAAATCCAAAATTGAAATTAGAAAACTAATACCATTTAAAGTAGCATTAAAAAATAAAATATAGATAAAATTGACAAAAATATGCAAAGACTTGTACATTAAAAACTGTAACACATTACAATGAGAAATTAAAGACATAAAAAAGAGAAATATTCCATGATCATGTACCAGAAAGACTCATATTGTTAAAAATGTCAATTCTCTGCAAATTGATCTATAGATGCAATGAAGTCCCAATCAAACTCCTGGCAGGATTTTATTTTGGAGAAATTGACAGAGTGATTCTAAAATTTCTATGGAAATGAAAAGGACCCAGAACAACCAAAACAATATGAAAAGAGGAACAAAGGTGGTGGACTTTTATTACCTGATATCAAGAATTATTGAAAAGATACAATAATCATGATAATGAAGTACTGGCATAAAGATAGGCAAACAGATCAAGGCAAAAGAGTAGGGATTCCAGAAATAAACTAGTATATATAAGGTCAATTAATTTTTCAACAACATGCAAAGGCAATTCAATACAGAAAAGATACTACTTTCAACAAATGGTGCTAGAACAACTGGACATATATACAAAAAGAAAAGTGAATCACAATCTTTACTTCATAATATATACTAAAATTAACTAGATCACGGACAACTAAAAATATAACATTTCTAGAAGAAAACTTTAGTGATCCTGGATTTAGCAACAATTTCTTAAACATAACACAAAGTGAACAAACTATAAAAGAAAAGTTAATAAATTGGACTTCATCAAAATTAAAATTAGACATTGGCAAGAAAAAGTGAAAAGGCAAGCCACAGAGAAGAAGAACATATTTGCAAAGCACGTATCTGACAAAGGTCTTAAAGAGTGGTACCTTGGTACTCGTCATTAATTGGTTCTGGGAGGCATGACAAGTACCAAAACTGACGAGTACCAAACAAATTTTTCCCATAAGAAATAATGTAAATAAATTTAATGCATTCCCAAACCAAATACAATGCCCATTTATAAGGCAGTATGTAAAAAGATAGGGTTGCTATCCTATCTTTACATAAACCTAAATTACAGAAGAAATAAACCTAAAATTAATAAATACTTTGATTAAATAAAATAAAAATTTCACTTTACCTGTACTAAGAAGAGTCCATGGCCTAATGGGATGGTGGGAGGAGAGTGGTGAGAAGAGGTTACATGGAGTGTTGCTTGGAAGGAGAACATCCAATAGAACATCGGGCACTTGCACTTCAGGTACTCTTTCTCTTTTCTGCCTTTTTCCAACTTGCACCACATGCTCTGGCACAATCTTTGTCACCTTCACTAAAAACTTATCCAATGAAGACTGCTTCTAACTTCTTTTCAGAATTCCTCGAAAGTGTGAAATTGTTTGGTCATTCAATAAATTCACATTTCTGCTTGTCAGAGCTTTGTCCGGATGGTACCTTTCCACAAAGTTTTGAACTTCAGCCCATTTTGCACACATTTCCTTTATCAAGGAACTGGGGACATCTTCCCTTATCTCCTCCTCACCTGAAGAAATCTCTTCAGCCACCTCTTGTGGCTGCTCCTTCTGTAGTTTCTGCAGCTCCTCGGTGCTAAGGTCTTCACGATGTTCCTCTACTAACTCCTCAACATCAGCAGCATCGACCTCCAGACTAATAGATTAGTCTAAAGATTCAATATCCTGCACAATTGTACCCTCTGTGCCTGCAGGCTTGGGGTCAGCCTCAAACCGTTCAAAGTCTCTATGAGTCACAGCTTCTGGCCACAAATTCTGACCTGGTAAATGCCTTCTCCTCTTTTGTGATATAGGTTCTACTTGGCATTTTTCCCCAAAAAACTCTGGTCTCATCACAGTTAAAAACTTTGTGGGCAATAAAACTTTCAGCCTCTACATAGCTTTGAAATGCATTGGCAAATCTATCAGCAGCCTTTTTATTAGCACTTGCTGTCTCACCATGCCTCACAACACTATGGATGCTGGTCTTCTTTTTTAAATTATCAAACTAGCTGTGGCTGGCCTTAAAAACTTCAACACTCTCATCACTCAGATCTTTGGTTTTTCAAAAGATTGGCATACAACACTTTCACTTTTTCACATATCATGGCTTCTGATACACTGTCGCCTGCTAACTGCTTCTCCTTTACCCAAATTAATAACAGCTTTTCAACTTCCTCGAGTATTTGGGAAAGTTGTTTTGTTACTGCTTTAACTCCTTTTGCAATATCAGTCTTTTTTATTGCTTCTTTATTCTTAATGATGGTGGAGACTTTTTTTCTAGGCATACCGTATTCCCTAGCAAGATCAGTAATGCAAATACCATTCTCCTATTTACCTATTATTTCTTTTTTTTCTCAGCGGTGAGAAGTAATTTCTTTTCTGCTCAGCACTATCACTGCTCATTTTCTTAGGATCCATGATGAGAAAAAAACACAAAAATATACAAAATGACCGCAGAAGCTAAGATAAGACCACAATGGGATGTGCACAGGGGAAAAGCTACCACATGACTCACACATGACCCTATGTTTCAGCTGGAAAGGGTAGTGAGTCACAAGGCAACCGACACCAACAAGTTCTAGCTTGTACATCGAGTACCAAACAAACGAGTACGGGGACAAAATTTTTGTGTCAAAATGCATCAAGTACCAAATGCAATGAGTCTTAAAGCAGTTGAGTACCAAGGTATGACTGTATATGGAATATATTTATAACTTTTACTTAAGTTGTGGATTTTTCAGCATTTTCTATGTAAAGTATCATGTAATCTTCAAATAGGGAAAGTTGTACTTCTTCCTTTCCAATTTGGATGCTTTTTTTTTTTTTTTTTTTTTTGCCTTATTGCTCTGGCAAGAAATTCCAGTACAATGTTGAATAACAGTGGTGTCAATAGGCATCCTCGTCTTATTCCTGATCTGACAGGGAAAGCTTTCAGTCTTTTACAATTGAGTATGATGTTAGTTGTATATTTTTCATATATACCCTTTCTCATATTGAGGAAGTTTCCTTCTATTCCTACTTTTCTAAGTGTTTTTATCAAGAAGGGGTGCTGGATGACAAAGAAGATGTATCAATTCTAAGGCACAAGAGACAGGTATAAGGAGGTATGGAATTTTTCCATTTAAAGCAATGAAAACATTCTAAAATTGACTGAGTGATGACAGAACAACTCTGTGATGAAAATGAGAGCCACTGAGTATACACTTAAATGGACTGTACAAAGATGGGACTATATAACACAGGGAATCCAGTGGTGGATGATGGACTGTGGTTAATAGAGCAAATATAAGAATGTTCTTTCATGAACTATAACAAATATATAATACTAATACAGGGTGTTAATAATCATGTGGGTTGGGGAAAACTATACAAAATATAAGATGGGCTATAGTTAGTAATATTTTGACAATGTCTTTCATAGTTTGTAACAAATGTTTCACAACAATGCAAGGTGTTGGTGGTGGGGTAATGTATGGGAGCCCTGTATGGTGATATGCATGTTTGTTTTTTAAGTTCACAACTTTTACTATACACTTATTGTTTATGTATATTCATGTATGAATACTTCAATAAAATTTTATTTAAAAAATCAACTTGAGTAGAATTTATGTACAATGAAATCCACCCATTTTAAGTGTACAAAAACGAAGAAGGGGTGCTGGATTTTGTCAAATGCCTTTTCTGCGTCAATTAAGATGATCATGGAGCGGCTGAGGCTCAAGCGGTTGAGCGCCCACCTCCCACATGGGAGGTCTCGGGTTCAGTTCCCGATGCCTCCTGGAAAAACAACAACAACAACAACAACAAAAATGGACAACAAGCAAAACAAACAGAAAAAAACAACTCAGAGAAGCCAATGTGGCCCAGTGGTTGAGTGCTGGCTTCCCACATACAAGGTCCTGGGTTCATTTCCAGCCCCAAGTACCGCAAAAAAAAAAATTTTTAATTAATTAATTAATTTTAAAAGTTGACATGTGGGTTTTTTCCTTCATACTGTTAATATGGTAAATTACATTAATTGATTTTCTTATTTTGACTCACCCTTGCATACCTGAGATAAATCCCACTTCACCATAGTGTTTAATCCTTTTTATATGCTGTTAGATTTGGTTTGCTAGTATTTGTTGAGGATTTTTCATCTACATTTATAAGGGTCTATAATTTTCTTTTCTTGTGATATCTTATCTGTTTTTGGTTTTAAGGTAATGCTGGCCTCATAGAATGAGTTGGAAAAAGTTCCCTCCCCATCAATTTTTTTGAAGAGTTTGAACAGGATTGGTGTTAATTCTTCTTGGGATGTATGGTAAAATTTACTAGTGAAACCACATGGTCCTGGTCTTTTCTGTGTTGGGAGGTTTTTAATTACTGATTCCATCTCTTTACTTGTTATTTGTCTGCTGAAACCTTCAATTTTTTTCTTGATTCACTGTAGGTAGTTTGTTCTTTCTAGGATAGAATTTGTCCAATCCAAGTAGGTTATCTAATTTGTTGGTGTACAGGTTTTCATAGTATAGTCTTATAAACTTTATTTCTGTGGTAAAAGTAGTAATATTTCCCCTTTCATTTCTGACTTTAGTTATTTGCACCCTCTGTTTTGTTTTGTTTTGTTTTCTTTGTCAGTCTAGCTAAAGGTTTGTCGATTTTATTGGGCTTTTCAAAGAAATAATTTTTGGTTTCACTGAGTATCTCTATTGCTTTTTAATTCTCTATCTCTGCTCTCATAGCTGTTATTTCCTTCCTCTGCTTTCTTTGTGTTTCGATTGCTCTTCTTTGTCTAGATTCTTCAGCTGTGAAGTTAGGTCTCTAATTTGAGATCCTTCTTTTTTATAGTAAGCATTTAGAGCTATAAATTATTCTCTTAGCACTGCCTTTGCTGCATCCCTTTGCTGTTTTGTTTTCATTTTCATTTGCCTCAGGATATTTCCTAGAAATCAAAAGTGATTTCTTCTTTGACCCCATTGGTTAAGAATATATCGTTTAATTACCAGATATTTGTGAATTTTCCATTACTCCCTCTGTTAGTGACTTCTAGCTTCATTCCATTGTGATGACAGAAGATACACTGCATGATTTCAATATGTTTTGTGACCAAACACATGATCTATCCTGGAGAATGACCCATCTGCCCTAGAGAAGAATGTATTCTGCTGCTGTTGGGTGAAGTGTTCTATATATGTCTGTTAGGTCTGGTTGGTTTATAGTATAGTTTATGCCCCCTCTTTCCTTTTTGATCTTCTGTCTAGACATTCTATCCATTATTGAAAGTGGTATATTGAAATCTCCTACTATTAATAGAGAACCACCTATTTCTCCCTTCTAATTTGTCAATATTTGCTTTATATATATATTTTGGGGCTCTGACATTAGATACACATATGTTTAAAACTGTTATGTTTTCTTATTGAATTGACCCCATTGTCAGTATATAGTGACCTTCTTTATTCCTTATAACAATTTTTTACTTAAAGTCCATTTTTTCTGACATTAATATAGCTACCCCAGCTCTCTATTGGTTACTATTTGCATGGTATATTTTTTTCCATCCTTTCACTTTCAAACTACTTGTGACTTTGAATTTAAGTTTGGTCTCTTGTAAACAGCATTTAGTTAGATCATGCTTTTTTATCCATTCTGCCAAATTCTGCCTTTGAATTGGAGAGTTTAATCTATTTACATTTAGCAAAGGTTCTTAACCTTTTTTGTTCCACCGACCCCTTTGACAGTCAGATGAAAACCACGGACCGCTTACTAAGTCCACACTATACTGTGTATTATTTAATAAATATATCACACCCGCACAAATACATCCCAAGAATAATGTTTTTTTGAATTTCAATTCAAGCTCACGGACCTTGTTAAGAACCCCTTATTTAAAGTAAATACTAATAATGCAGGACTTTCTTCTACCATTTTACTATTTGGTCTTTGACACCTTATAGTTTTTTTGACCCACAATCCTTCCATTAATGCCTATTTTGATATTTATCTGATTTTTGGCAGTATACCACATACACTGTTCTTATACCCCTGCACCTTTTTGTTGTACTTTTTACAAATGATATCTTTATACATTGTATGTCTAAAACCATAGATTTATCATTGCTTTGTATGTATCTGCATTTTAAAACCTGTAAGAAGTAAAAGATGGAGTTGTATACTAAAAAATACAATACAGTAGTATAATACAATAGTATAACTATCCATAAGGCTGCTTTTACCTGAGGTCTTTGTTTATGCCGCTTCAATCTACTGTCTAGTGTCTTTTCATTGCTTGTAAGGCAGTTCTAGTGGTGACAAATTTCCTCAGTTTTTATCTGGGAATGTCTTAATTTATCCTTCATTTTTGAGACAATCTTGCCAGATATAAAATTTTTGGTTGGCATATGTTTTCTCTCAGTACTTTTAAATATTTTGTCCCACTCTCTTATTCTCTGATTTCTGATGAGAAATCAGCATTTAATCTTATTGGGATTCCCTTGTAAACAACATGCTGCTTTTCTCTTACAGTTTTCAGAACTCTCTCCTTGTCCTTGGCATTTGACAGTTTGACTACTATGTGTCTCTGCATGGTTTTCTTCAAGTATATCCTATTTAGGATCCACTGGGCTCTCTGAATGTGCATATTCATTTCTTTTGTTAAATTTGGGAAGTCTTCTTCCATTATTTCTTTGAATAGTCCTTCTTTCCCTATGTCTCTTTCTTCTCCTTCTGAGACTCCCACAATGCATATACTGGTATACTTGATGGTTTTCCACAGGTCTCTTAGGTTCTGTTCACTTTTCTCATTTTTTTTTCCTGCTTCTCAGCTCAAGTCATTTCAATTGTCCTGTCTTCGTGTTCACTTATTCTTTCTCCTGACAGCTCTTTTCAGCTGTTCAAATACTCTAAGGAATTTTTCATTTCAGTTATTGTGTTCTTCAACTTAGTATTTCTTTTTGGTTCTTTTTTTATATAATTTATATTTCTTTATTGAGATTCTCATATTCTTCACTGTTTTCCTGATATTTTTTTCTTTCTCTGTATCTTCTTTTATCTTGTTGATCATATTTGCAAATCTTTTTTTTTTTTTAAGGTACTGGGGACCAGGGATTGAACCTGGGACCCTGTATGTGGGAAGCTGGTGCTCAACCACTGAGTCACATTGGCTTCCCTGAGTTGGTTTTTTCGTTTGTTTTGCTAGTTGTTTTTGTTTTATTCAGGAGGCACTGGGAACCAAACCCAGGACCTCCCATGCAGTAGGCGGACGCTCAACTGCTTGAGCCACATCTGCTCCCTACAGATCTTTTTTTTTTTTTAAATCTTTGTCCAGTATATCCAAAGGCTGATCTTCTTTGTTGATGATTTCTGGTTTTTTATCTTGTTCCTTAGGATGGGGTATAATTTACTTTTCCTTTGTCTTGTAACACTGTATATTTTAATATTTTAAAGGGTTATCTGTTGGATCTAGTCCCTAAGCTGACTGTTTCTTAGGTTTGTATCCAGCTGGTCATATGACAGAGATTTCTTTGAGTGCCAAGAGCTAACAAAAACAAACAACCCAACACATAATACACCCTTCAGAGTCTCTGCCAACTGGCTGTGCATTGGCTGGCACTCTTCTTTAGAGTTTAGACCTCTTAAGAAGAAGATGGGCCCTAGGTGAATGTGAAGTGCAGGGTCCTCTCTGTCTTTTCTAAAGCCTGCATCTTGTCCTGGCTTTGTGCTTGCTTGTGGCCTTAGGAATTCCCCTGTTTACAGGAATTCAAACGTCCCCTCTACTACCTAAAAAATAGATTTTTTCCCCTTCTTGGGTGCTTATTGTATGACTTAAAGCAAGTAATCCTTGCCCCAGGCTGCTTCAACATAATCATTTTTTACATTGCTTTGGCTGTCCACAAGCTGCTTCTGCCTGCAGGGCAAGTTCTGGGAGGCAAGCCAGAGATAAGTTTCCTGGTTCAGTCTTTCAAGCTACCATGTAATAGACTGCCACTGACATACAAGCACTGCAGTATACTCATAGGAACTGGGCCAGGAACCCACATGGGAGCACAGGTTGGATCCACATCATGCTGGGGAAGGGATGAAAGAGGGGCCAGCATGGGTGCCAAAAGTGTCTCCTACTGTTTGTCAAAGCTGACTTTTCTAGATTCAGCCCTTGACCCATCACTACTACCCTTAAACTCTTTTCCAGAGTTCTAAGGAAGAGTGCTTTGCCAGTTTTTGCTAGTTGTTCAAAGAGTCTGTAGGGGAGCATCTTGCACTGCAATCTTGGCTAATATAAGTCTCTTAATACATTCTTTACAAATACAATGAACTAAGACCTTGATTAGGTTCAACAATTTAATTGACAAAAGGATGTTGGTAATTGAATAATGTCCCCCACAAAAGGCTCCCTGGTCCTTTGAGTATGAACCCATTTGCAAATTGGACCTTTGAAAATGTTACTAGTTAAGGTATGCCCAAACTGAAATGAGTTGGCCTTAATCCAATATGGCTAAAGCCCATATAAGCAAAGAAAACTGGACACAGAAAAAGTAGCAGCCACAGGGGACGGCCAGAAGCTGGAAGTCAACAGAACCCAGAAGAAAAAGGAAAAAGTGCCTACATGTGCACTGACATGTGACAGAAAAGCCAAGGACCAAAGACTACTGGCAGCCAGCCTCAGAAAGCCACAGTCTTTGGGGGAGAAAGTATCACCCTGATGACCCAGCAATTTTGGATTCCTCCTAGCCTCAAAACTGTGATTCAGTAAGTTCTCATTTGTTAAGCTAACACAGTGTATGGTATTTCTTTTAGCAGCTAGGAAACTAAAAGAAAGGAAATAAAAGACTCTTTAAATAAAGTTGTACTTAAAATGGTCTATAGCCCATAAGTTGGCTCAATGCTCCCTCCACCACAGTCCAGTTACACTGGCCCTCTGCCAGTTGCTTTAACATGCCAAGCTTTTTCCTATCTCAGAACCTGTCCTCTTACTGTTCCCACTACTTGGAATGCTCTCTCCCAACCTAACTCCATGCGATTTGCATGGCTGGCCGGTTCTCATCTTCTAAGTCTCAGCTCAAACGTCAACTCTTCACCTTCCCTGATTAAGGAATCTAAAAATAACCTTCTTCCACCCCTTCCTGCTTTTTTCCTTCATACATTTTACCAAAACTGTGAAGATATTTTTAAATAATGTTTGCTTTAATATTTATCTGTCATTAACATATTATGCTCTATAAGCAACAGGGACCATGGGTCTTGTTCACCATTTTTTCATACTTCCACATTTTTGCTAGTACTCTTTTCTTTGTTTGAAACACTACCCATCACCACCTGCATTGTACATTTTAATGTCTCATTTTTCTTTTACCATTAAGGAAGATTCAGTAAGGTCATTTGTTCTTTCATTCAAACTTTGAGTGTCTAACAGAAGGATGGCAAATCAAATACATGGCACTAGATACCTTTAGGCATATCTGCCCAATCCATAACCTCCTTCCCTGATAACTGTAGATTAGATACAGTATTGTAACACTGTTAAATTTCCTGGATTGGATAAATGCCCTGGGGTTAAGAGAATATTCTTAGCCTTAGGAAAAACAAGTATTAAAAAGCTAAAAGTTCATGATGTATGCAATTTCTCTCCAATGATTCAGAAAAAATTAATTATATATACTTACTATTAGAAAGAGAGAGAGAGAGAGAGAGAGAGATAAAGTAAATGTGTCAACATGTTAAAAGTTGGTCAATCTGGGTAAAGCGTACATGAAAGTTCTCTGTATTATTTTTGTATGTTTTCTGTAAACTTGAAATTACTTCAATTTAAAAAAAGATTTTAAAAATATACAACTGAGCTAGAAGGAAAGAGTGAAGTCCTCAGAGTGTATGATTTTTTAAATCATATTTTTTAAATGATAAAGTTTCTCATACATCAAGCTCTCATGCCATGAGATTTAGGTAGAAAGAAAATTTAGGGAAAGATAGGGTAGTCAAGAACTTAGAGACCATGGTGTTGATTGGGTCATCCTTCCTTGTAGAAATAGATATTAGTAAGAATAATGATGGGAGTAAGGGCGAAGAAAAAAATATTTGATTTAATAGTTTTCAATGAAGGGAAAGGAGGGAGATAAGTGATATAACTATATTGCCTCCAAGGAGCTGGGGTTTTCACAATTAGGAGAATAAATTATGGTCTAGAGTAGTAATGCGGGAATAAGGAAAATATCTACCCTATTCCCTGGCCCTAAGATATGTGAGTATGGTAGAAAAACAGTCTCTGCTTTAGAAGGCTATAAAGGAAGCAGTACCTCAAGGGATATTCATATATCGGTTAAGCCAAAGTTAGAGAAAACATTAAGAAAGAAGTTAGGATAACCATAATTTGTTGAAAACACAGAGGAAGGGTATAGGTTGGAAGGGAAGAAGTAGAGAATTAGGTTAGAACAGCTAGAAAATTAGAATCTGATTGATAAAAAATGACCTGAAGTTGGAAAAATTAAACAGGAATTCAAGGCAGGTAGGAATCAATACTGGTAATCTCAGGGTAAGCATTTAAGACTAACCCCAAGATCCCCAATGCTTACTCTGTGGTATGACAGTTTCTAGAGTATCTCCTTTAGGAAGCCTTTCCTAATCCTCCTTGCCAGGCAGTTAGGCACCCTTATCTGTGATCCTATAATATCCTATTGCCTGTATCTGTCATTGAACACATGTTCAATAAATACTGGTCGAATGAATTAATGACTCACCATAACCTGAGTAAACTAGATGTGAGAAATAAATCGGAAATCAACTTAATAAAGGAATGGCATAGCAGAGTTTAATTTCTGGGAGAAAAAAAAAAAAACAGTTTCTGAAATATTTCAATTAAGGAGTTGGCTTAAGAGTCAAAGAACACAAAATGGAGGATTTATTTCTAGTTGATTCTGGTAAAAGAAATATGCTTACTGTACAACAAGCTGCTGGCACACAGTTCCATTGTCTGTTATCAGTTCATTCAGTTTTAATTCAAGGTGAACTTTACCCTATAATGACAAAAAATTATAAACTGAGTAGTCTATTTTACTGAGAAAATATTAGAGGTATGTACTTTTTCAAATGGTACCGTAATATTTAGTTATCCACTGATCCCTTGCACATGACTTAGCCCACATTAAATGCTTATTAAATGACTAATGACCAACAACATAGATCAAAATGCTGAAAGATTAGTCAAATGCTCCTACCAAATATGGTATAAAAATCTAAGAATTTTATGCCCTGTTCAACAAACATTTATATATTTCAGTTATCATGGATTAAAAAGAAGGATAGCACTTATATTTTAGGAAAATATGAAATAAAATAAAATTACAAA
The DNA here is from genome assembly GCA_026826555.1 of Tolypeutes matacus. Classification (NCBI taxonomy): domain Eukaryota; kingdom Metazoa; phylum Chordata; class Mammalia; order Cingulata; family Chlamyphoridae; genus Tolypeutes; species Tolypeutes matacus. The sequence goes on from JAKSZT010053887.1 coordinate 92,572,235, forward strand.
ATATAGAATTTTTTTCCAGAAAAAATAAGCCAGCAGTAAGGACAGCAGCATTATCTTTAAAATATAGAAAAATCACACAATTCTAATATAATAAAAATAAAACTAAGTTAAAGCCAGTAAGACTCAATTTGTCAGTAACTTACTTTCATCAAACAATAAAGAGTTACAAATACCTATGATGTGTTAGGAGATACAATGGGAGTGGGTAGAAATCCATAGCTGTATAACACACAGTCACTACTAATAAGAAGCTTACAATCTAATCGGGAGATAATAAATAAAATATAATATATGGCCGTGCTCACTTCGGCAGCACATATACTAAAAAAAATTGGAACGATACAGAGAAGATTAGCATGGCCCCTGCACAAGGATGACACACAAATTCGTGAAGCGTTCCATATAAAATATATATATATATATAAAATATATGGCCAAGAGGATTAAGGAAAAAATGGAATACTGGAAATAGAGGAGCACTTTCTAAAAAAGCAACTACTAGAGAGATTTTTTAAAATTCAGTAGTATACGTTTAAAGGAATTCAAATAATCAACTTCTCAAGAAACAAAGGCTTAGGAACAATATAATTCAGAGCTTGATATTTCTACCCGGTGATGAACAATTCTAAACAGGTTAAGAATCAGTGTTAGATTACCTCCACCCAGCTGACAAATTCCCAGTGCCAAGTGGAGATGTTAGGGGTGTGATATCTAGAGACTGATGACATATATAATTTCATCGAGGTAGGAAAGTTCATTATCTAATTACTGTTCCTCTTTGGAACAACTCCTCTCCTTCTTTCACAGAAACCTAATCTGAGTCAGCCCCACTATTTTAAGAGGATTTGTTATTCAAGAGTTAATCTGAGGCCCACTAGCTATACAGTTCAGGGTTAGATGGCTAGTAAGCGATGAACAGTAAATACAGATGCATCTCAACACATGAGAAAGCTAAGCTCTACAGCAACAGAAGATATCAGTGGTAGTAAAATTAGCAGTAAGGTAGAGCTAGAACTAAATTAAGCAAATCTTCCACTTAAAGTCTAGACACAAATATCTGTAAAATCGTTACAGATTATAAAATCATTATACTATAGGTATTTCAGTGTTCCTGTATTTAATAGTCACAAGCCCTATTATTTATGAGTAACTTTGAAGGTCCATGATACGTAACAATCTGTAATATTACTCAACTAGAATCATAGGTATTTGTAATATTACTCAACTAGTAATCTGTAATATTACTCAACTAGAATCAACTAGAATGACATATTTCCTGTCATGCCAGCATGTGTGTGTCACTTTAGTGAATGAGCCTAGCCAAATGCACCAACAATGCATCCCAAGGCAGTGTTACTGTTTTAACATGTATGCATTTTATGGGAGACAGTATATCAAAAGGTATTCCCCAACTGTTTCTCAGGAAATGTCTAGGATCTACTCTATTCTAAAACCAGAAAAACCATTAAAATCAAGTAAGGAAAAAAGTATAATATCTTACTCACAGCTAAAAATATAGTACTATATCCTAGTCAAGGCTAGGAAGAAAAATTTAATGGGATTCTGCCAAGAATCATTATCATTGAGTCAAAGCCTACCTAATATGTTCATTACTCCCACTGACTGTTAAACAGAAAATCCCTTTGGTATTAGTCAACAGTAAACATAATTGTACAATAACCTGGTCAAGAAAAGAGTGGGGACAGAAGAGGTAGACACAAGACACATACTATTAGGGTGCAATACTAAAATTAAAAGGCACTGTGAGTTAAATTAAGGAAATTATAACTTCTAAACTGTAAAACACTACCTCATTGTATACTTTAATGTAGAAATATGTATATGATACTTAGTAAAAGAAACAAGCTACAAAATAGGGTATACACTAGAATATTAACTTGTAAAATACACATTACATATAAAGGAGGAAGGGAGGGAAACACAAGAAGGCCACCCACCAAAACATTGATAGAACTTATCTTTGATTAGTGGGATTTCAGAAGATTTTCTTTTCTTTTTTTGCTTATCTAAATTTTTGAAGTTTCTACTGATTTGTATTGCTTTTTAGTAAAGAAATATGAACAATAGTTTTTATACCTATTAGAGGTAAAAGGATTCCTTAGCCTAAGCAGTGGCCTGAGAAGCTGAGAGAAGTTTAATCAAAGTTTTCCACAATCTCTGGGTGCTGAGAAGACAAAAATTAGATTCTAGGGCTCACCAAGGTAGAGAGGTGGTAAACATCCAGGTTTTCTGATGGAACCCCTGAAGGACTACACTCAAGGAATAAGATGAACTGGAAACAAATCAGCATTTACAAAGATAGAAATCTAACAGCCACAACCCTAACGGGATTAAGGTAATCTATCTCTAACGGCCTGCCAGGAACAGAAGAAAATCTCTAGAGGAAAAAAATATATACCATTGGAATCTCAAATTATATTCAAAATATTTCATACACAATGCCCAGCATTCTATAAAAAATGACTAAGAATGCCAGAAGACAAAACCAAATCACCAAAGCCAAGAGAAAACAATAACAATAGTAGCAGATTTATAGGAGATTCACATATAATTGGAGTCCTAGTAGGTAGGAGAAAGAACAGGACAGGGGGAAAAAAAAAACTGATTAAGAGATAATGCCCTAGAATTTTCTAAAATTGATGAATGACATCAAGCCACAGATTCAATAACCTCTAGAACAGGAACTCTTAATTTTTTGTTTCATGGACCCCTTTGCCAGTCAGGTGAAATGAATATCACTGTAATATTTAATTGCATACATTCATAAGTGAAGAAAATGCTAGATTTCACTTAGCAGTCAGAGAAAAAAGATAAGTTGATTTTTTTAAAATTCAAGCTCACGGACCCCCTGAAATCCATGGATCCCTGGTTAAGAACCCCTGCTCTAGAATCACCCAAATAGAATAAAAACAAAGAAAACCACACCCAGCCATATCAAAATAAAACTGCTGAAAATAGTAAATAAAGAGAAAATCCTAAAAGCAACTAGAAAGAACAGAGACATTGCCTACAAAGAAGCAACAATGAAACACTAAATTTATCAATGATAAATTTGCAATGTGAATTGGTCCACAACTGCATTATTACTCAATCTCCTAAAGGAAGTTCAGTAACAAATAATATACCTTTCAAATATGTCAAAAAAATGTCTGGTACTGTACCCCAGGTCTTTAATGAAAAATAAGCCACATTACTGGCAGATATTATTTTACATGCATTTCATAAAAATGATTATGTTAGATTAATTAGGCAATTATATCACGTTAATTTGTATTAAGCAGCATATTTGGGAGCTTACATTACTCAGGTACTGTCTGAAGGTTTAATATTTTATATACTAACTTTATTTCAGTTACTTTTACAAACATTTAACACAGAAATATCTGTGATTACTTCAATGTATGTATATTCTTGGTACCATATGGTAGATACTACATGAATTTCTGGATACAGATGGGAAAGTCAGACAAATATAGTTATTTGGGCAAAACACAATCTATACACTTAAAAACCTCTCAAGTCTAACTTAAAAAAAAAATAAATAAATAAAACACTAAAGTTCCAACAACCATTTCCACATAAAAGAACTCGGTATGTTTCAACTGGTGGAAATTTTTCTTCATATGACAGGGAAAAATCCCGACCTCTAGATTTCTGAGAGACTTTTTTCCATATAGTAATTATGCTATGTAAATCGTTGTAGACACAATTGTCTCATATGAAAAACAAAATTTTAATCTCTCTTATATTAATGCCAATTATTTATGGATATATTTGTTTTGCTCCTTGAAGTATTTAACATTATCTAGAACAGCTCATTTCTTTGTTATTTTAACTCTACAAATAATTTTTTTGGTAATCAACCTGCTATAATGACATTTATTATTATATCTTAATCAGGCATTAAAAAAACACCCTGACGTATGTATTATTTACTATAATCATTACATTTCTTTTTTAATGCATATTTGAACAAGTAAGGGAGAGGACATATTACACAAAAAAATTATAAAACAATCAATAACTTATGGCATGATCCAGAAATTCAAGATAAGCTTGTTGGTAAGAACTTACTAATTGCATCAAAAGCATATGATTGACAGTATATCTGGATTTACTACTTGTACAAGTTGTATGAGACACACATCTTTAGTTAACGAGAGTACCAACTTCTCTAAATAGGAGATTTGGTTTAATCAGCCTCATGGACCACTACTAAAACACATTTTGTACTCAACCTTTTTATTTTATAACTCAGAAAGTTGTCACAGCCACATTCTTTATCATAGCTCCTAAGAAAGAAAAAATACATGCTTAAAGTTTCTTAGGAGTGCCAGGACCAAACAGATAATAAAATGGCTGCAGATCACTAAGGTAAAAAGAGGATTTACAGGAGAGGACACAGGTTATGGAGAAATACCAAGTGAAGTAAGATGACAGCCAGTTCAAGAACCAGAAACTAAATAAGAAAATGCTTAAAATACAAGGAATGGTCAACAAGTTACTAAAAGGTCAAGTAAGAGGTCTGAAAAGTGTCCACTAGAGTAGACTTAGTGATAAAAATGTCACAAATAACATTATTGAGACCTATTTATGCTCTCCTTCTGAACCACTGTAGGGTCAGAAGGCAAATCAGAATAGGTTGAGAAGAAAATGGAGAGTGAAAAGGTAGAATCAAGCAAAAAAGAAAAAATGTTGGAAAATGCACTCATGAAATATTACAAGTAATACCTTGAGCTTTTGAAAAGAAAACTGAAAATAACTGTTAACATTATTAACTGCAATAATAAAGTACCTAGGAGACAATTCAAGCGAAGAAGTTATAGTTCTTAGCAATTTTTCAACTATTTTTGTAAAAAAAACTATCTTACTACTATCAGGGATCTGTTCACATCTGAGGGCTGTATTACATTTCTGTATGTGATATTTCCCTGTTCTGTTTCCTAAAATTACAGAACTTCAGAACCGAAGGGAATCCTGTATATTGAAGTCTGCTTCACAGATAAAGATCATCAGGCAACAATAGGTTAGCAACCATTTTGATTCGAAATGCCAATTAGTAGCAGACTTAGGAAATCAAACATCTTCCCCTCTGAAACAGAGGTGCCAATCATTTCCTCCACCCAAACCACTGGTCTTTGGGAATATGCATAACCAAAGCCCCCAAATGGACTGCCCTACAGTGACTTTATTCTCTAAACATATCAAATTAGACTGAGGTGGACACCTGACCCATCTTTGGCCAAATGCTTCCCTAAACTGTGAGTCAGTTATTAGAGGTTGAAGGGACTGCAGGACCATGTAGACTGAAAGGCTGGTGTGGCATTTTTTAGCTGCCAACAAGATAGCAAATATCCAGAGAAAAACAAGAGATTAGAGTGGTTTCACAGAGAAACAGAAGGGAGAGAGACATGTGTCTCATCAGACAATCAAAAAGAATACAATGGAATCTTATCATTTGAACTAAGTGAAATGAGAGGGAAAGATAGAGAGTAAACATTAACTATTCACTTTGCAAAATGAAAGGGAAAGAAAAAAGCTATTTAAATAATGAGAACTTACATTCAATAAGCACAGTGAGCATAGGAGTAAGGAGAAATGAATCAGTGGGTCTCAGTTTCCATGTGCTTCTTGCAATGTGAGTATTTACTGTTGCACTACTGAGTAGGGGTCTATAGTTTAAAGATGCAGCATATATTTGCCATTCATCATGGCCCCAAATGCAAGCCAACTATTTTATGTGGCAGTCAACCAAAAATAAATCAATACTTTACTATTTAGTTTTGTTTGTTTGTTTGTTTTCACAAGAAATTAAGTCTTTTCAAAAATAATTTTGACTTGATATGAATTTCACCGGGCCTGTTGGCTTAAGAACCTAACCTCCACTTAAGATGCAGCTCTTCCACAAATGCCTGAGAATTTTTCTAGCTCACATTGGTCATAGTAGGCTTTTGATAATCATATTCAAGGAGGAATATTCTCTGGGAATTTTCTAATGTCCCCTCTCTTTTTCTGTGAATTAATATGAGTAGGCTTCTGTTCCTCATATATTCAGATGTTTCCTGGGTGTTCTTTCTGATCTCTGTTGAAGCCTCTTTGAATGACAATACAGAATAATGGAAGGTGGTAAAGCACTGTAGTTAGCAGTTTTAGAATCAGATAGATCTCTGCTGGAGTCATGGCTCCACTACTTAGTAGTTTTGTGACTTTGGACAAGTTATTTAGAAAATTAAATGAGAGAATATACATTAAGCACTTTGTGCTGTGCTTGGTATATACTATTATAATTACTAATTTTAATCTTCCTGCTGAACTCAATGTGTCTCCTGGTTTCCTCCTATCGCTCACAAACTGCTCTTATTTTCCAGGATATTTTTGTAAAATTTTATAAAACTTATGCAGTTAAATGTTTTAACAAAATAGGGTCTATATGAAGTATGGGGTGGCATGGGCTGTTTATCTACCTTTTCTAGACTCAAAGTTAATTTAATTAGTATTCTAGATGAGTTTTGGGGCAAGACAAAACATTCTCAATGGTACCATTTTAACCTGAAAAGTGTTATGCATCCCTCCTACTCCCTTAAGTATTCTTCCTTACAAAATTTATTTTAAATAGTGGATAGATCTTACTAATTAAGTATTGTTTAAGATAAAAGAGTTGTAAAGGTTAATAGCCCACTGTCAAGAAAATAATTCATGGCCAGTTAAAAATAGTATTATAATAGGCAAATAAATGCTGCTTCCAGAATTTTCATATTTCCCAGAGATGAGCTATATATACCATCAAATACAACCCTGTGACCAAGTACTAATCTCTAATACCATCTCCAAAAAGTATAAAGAGTGTTCTACACAGACTTCTACTTCTTGAGATCTGGAGCCCTCAAATCCTTTGTAAGTTTACACTGGTCATAACAAGAATGGGCTTAGTAAATTAAATCTTACAATAATCCTCAAATTGTATTTTAGATCAAGTTTTCAAAGTCTTTTCTTACCTTCCCTTTTGTTAAAATGATTAAAAAAAGAAACTGGTAGTTTAAAATTTTCATATCTGCCTTCTGGTAAAGGTATATTAGGGAAATGTTCACAAGACATATTGGTGTAAACTGATGATAGTATTTTACATTCGTATAGCAAGTAACAGCTTTCAAAGCACTCTTAAGGGAAGCGGCTGTGGCTCAATCAGTAGGGCTCCCGTTTACCATATGGGAGGCCCCGGGTTCGGTTCCCGGGGCCTCCTGGTGAAGGCAAGCCCACACGCACGGCGTGGTTAGCTGACCCAGCGAGCACAAGCAGCAAGGGGGGAATAAATGAATAAATAAATAAAATCTTAAAAAAAAAAAAGCACTCTTAAAAGATATTTCCCTTAATTCTCATAACCATATGAGCCAAACATGGCAATGTTTACTCCTATTTAATAGAAATGACATTCAAAGTCATGAAAATAACCACATAATCACACCCACACCTAAAAAATTAGGACCTAAATTTTCTGACTTCTAATTTAAAACTCTTTCTACTTTATCACACTGCCTCTCATATGGATCATTTACAGTACTGTATAACTGAGATCTGAATAAAAGTAATAATCAAATGGAAAGAAAAAAAAATGCTAAAAGGGGGTAGAATGGATAAAACAGGAGAAGTTTCAGTTACATATATATTTAAGAAAAAGAGGTTTCAGTATGCAAATATTTCATATTTTTGAGAATTTAATCAAAGAGAATGCTTGAGAGATTATGAGGAAATGCAGATGCAGGCAATTTATTTGTAAATTATCTGTGGATCTGTGTGCAGCACTTTTTTCTTGCCTTAAACTTTTGTTTGAGTCACAGTTGCAAATTATAACTTCTTTTAGTGGGGAAGAATCCTGACTGCAGTTATGCCCATGGGACATGGTTTCACAATGCTTACCATACTTTATAAATAAATAGGATCAAGAAAAAGATTCCCTTTGGATAGAAATGACAATTTCTAAAATAGAGCAGCTCAGATTCTCCAGAAACAAACATGAAGTTCAGCTACATGGTTAAACATACTTCCTTACTCACATATACAAGCTATACAAGACCACTTACTTTGGCAAGAGGAAAGAAGAGCCTTAAAAAGAGTAATTATATGCTTTCAAATAAAAAGAGATGTGAATAACAGGAAGGGGTGGACGTGGAAATGAAGGCTCAGCAATGGTGGGCTCAGGCATGGTTTGAATGAGCAATATTTTCCCCCAAGTGGAGTTCATTAGAGAGAAAACAGAGCATCTTGATCAGAATGGATGAAATCACAGACTTCTAGGAATTCTCCTCAAAGTCAGAATTAATAAAATGTATCCTTTCCCTTCAAATATTTTCCCCTTAAAAAACAATTAAATAAATAATTTTCTACTGTGACTCAGGACAAGTAAAGAAGGGAAAAAACGTCTCCCCTAACATAACTTCCCCCAAAATCACACACACACCAACATGAATTATCTTCAATTCATATGACAAAGTCATTTCCTCCCAAAGGTCTATAATATTTGGTGCCAGAATTTAAAATAAGGTATAATAAGCCCTATCTACACAAACTAGTATTAGTCCTTTTTGTCCCTCATTTTCTGTATGTGACAATTCTTGCATAATGTAAGTCATAATATTTACCTGAACCTCTGAATTGGAGTCAACAGGCTGTAGTGAAAACCAAGTTTCTCTACCACTATGGTTACACAAGTCTTCTTTTTTGATGGCTACTTTTCCTATAGAAAATAAATAAAACAATATGAAAAAGCATAAAGCATATTTTGTTTAATCCTAAAACTCTTTAGCACTGTTAAATAGAATACTTTGTAGAAAATATTTTAAAATAATTTGTATCTACTGAAATTTTTTAAATCCTCTTTTATAAAACATTTTCTATATTCTAAAGAATAAAAATGTAAAAAACATTTACTCTTGCCCCTTGGAAGACCCTTCTCTGGGTTATTTTGAATCAAGGGATTAGACAAAAACTTAGTTGTATTTACATGCAACTGCATTTTTAAGTACTTACTCAGATTCACGTTTTCATTCAAGTACAGTCACAGTGTAAAAAGCAATGCACAATGGTAATGCAAACTAATCTTCCAATTTTTTTAACACTATGAATAAACCATAGGTTCTGGTAAATATTAAGCAGATATAGCTCCACTTAACAAGTGTTTATAATAACTTCAAATTAAGAGAAAAGTAAAACAATATCGTACATCATAAAAATTTGAAAATGTATTAAAAATTGTGGGAGATTAAAACAATTTTATTATTACAATTTTACTTATTTCAAAATAATACACACACTGATTGCCTATGTTGCTTCAATACCTATAAAACACAAGGCAATTCCCTGAAGAGTTTCTACCTCTCAGAAAGATACAGTACAAAGAACAAAGTAGAGTGAGAGGAAGAAACAAAACTATTCTTATCATAATAAAGTATTTACAAAGCATTTCCTTTCTCAGCTCAAGCCTTAAAAAGAAGACATAGCTTGTATTCGACTGGCAATTTATTCCAAGATTTTACACAAAAGCTTCAATGAAATATATATTCTAAAGGCAAATACAGGTCACCGCCTTTTATTTTACCAAATAAGAATTTTTACTTTAAATACCCTAATTATACTTCATATCCTTCAGTTATGACATAGCTTGGTCTGTGAATTCAACACGTGAAAATTTTCAGAACACTGTAAAGAAAATTTTCGTTTAAGATACGTCAGATTTTGTGTATCAGTTGGGAAGGAAAGGCATGACAGGAAAACTCTGAAAAATTATATTTAAAATTTTATTTTGGATAGAGTGGTGATGGTCACACAACTCTGTGAATACACCCCCAAACTACAGTACTGTACATTTTAAAAGGATGAATTTTATGGAATGTGAATTATCTCAATAAAGCTTTTTTTTAAATCTAACCACACCAAATTTTTTATAACTATCTTCCCACTCATGACTTGGAACTCAAAACATGAAGATTACCTATATATGTAATTTTAAGGAAAATATTAAAAGTCACAGCTACATTTTTATTATAGAGTAAAAACTATATATGCAATCCAAAAGAGAACTCCTGAAAATTCATCAACTGTATCTATTAACACATTAAGGTTAAAAGATGTAAAATTTTAAAATTAATAATCTGGCCATCACAAAAAGGATGATCTTTCCAATTTTCTTTTAAACATATTAAATGAAATTTAATGTGAAAACCAAAATCTTCATGTGAATATACAGCATTTATAATTCATTCAAATCTTGTAGGAGATGGCACTAAGGAAATAATATATTTAAGTTATTTTTTTTGGCTAAATTTAAGATAAAAATAGTGGGGAAACAAATTCACACAATACTTTAATACTGATTAAAAATCAAGTACAGAACTCAAGCATTGACTGGGACACCCAAATATTCTTTATGCTGAAGGAGTTTAGGTTAAGAGGCAGATCATACAAGTCTCGATATATTTTAGCTATGGATTGTACCAAATCCCTGGCAAAGCAACATAATACCAGGAATGACTTGGGATACAAAATTATGACACAGCTATAGTCAGTGACAGAGTCATGATAAGAATTCAGGTCTCATCCATTCTAGTGAGATCCTCTTATCTCTAACTAAAATAGACATAGTTCAGTTGTTTGAGACCCAGCTTCCTGTAAACTAAGATAACTAGAAAACACACATTAAGCATGTTTTTAATTTCAATATTATCAGAATCCATACTGGAAATTGATATTATACTTATATAAAATTTTCTTTTTCTCTCTTTTTAAGAGAAGACACTATATATTAGGACAATATATAACACAGTAAGATACTTTTCAAAGCCTAAATTTTACAAGTTCCCATCTTTGTGTAGCATGAATCCTAGGTCTCAAGTTTTAAAAGTTAAGCCATATAGAATTTTTTTAAAAAAGTTAAGCCATATATCCAGTTTTTGCACCAACTGTTCCTAGCATTTAAAGATGCCTCATGAAAAATTATGTACCCTATTGATAATAGTTAATATCTCTGGGAAGGGAACTAGGATAAGTGCCCTGGTCAAAAATAATTTAACAGTATCTGTAATGCCATAATTTGAAATTTTTTTATAAAAAAAAAAAAAAAAAAAGTACTCATATATTACTTATATAATTAAAAATGGAAAAAAAAAAAAAAAAGGCTCTTAAAGCTATACTCATCCAGTATCTATTTTCAGATCTTTTCAAACTTCCAAGATGGTTTTCTCAAATCTAGCTCAAATTTCATTTCCAGAAAATGCTATGGCACTCTTTAAAATCTGTAACTGGGAAATAAAACTATTTCTAATAGCTCAAAATGTAAAAATAATAATTTTTGAGTTAATGATAAAAGAAATGATGTTAGCCTACAAAAATGTTAAAAATTTATAAGTTAAAATATCCAGAACATTTTCAACCTTACAACCTTAAATTAAAGGGTATATACTGTGCTTATTTTAATGATTTCCATTTGTGAAAGGAAAAAACTTCCCACTAGATATAGAAATTTTATTCCTTAATAAGAATAAACTTATTTTTTTAAAAGTCCTCACACCAAGTTATAGCTTTCTAACATCACTCCATAAAGATGTGATTTTTATTTAAAATAACTTTACTTAAAATTGATTTCACTTTAAAAACAAAAATAAAACACAAAGGCAACTTTTAGAAATTATACTTATAAACCTCAGCTATAAAGGCCTTTTAAAGAAATACTACATGCAAAGTAAAATATTTGAAAAGGGACAAAGAAAATCACTAAACTTTTTCTTAAGACATCATGATCAAAATTAAACACTCTCTCAAAGATCACTAATAATCACCAAATGCCTCTACCCAGTCCTTATCCTCCCTAGTTTTTCACACTATAAGATTTCCTATCTCTCTTTCTGCCTTCCTGATATACCTTCTAATATCCTTCACTGAAGCCTCTTCTGTACAATCCTCCTTATTTGCTCCCAGGGTAATTTCGTTCTTTCCAGCAGTGGCTTCAAATATCACTTAATGCTAATGACTCTCAAATCCACATCTCCAGTTGTCTTTTCTCTAAGCTTCAGAGCTAAATGTTCAACTGTCAACCAACATCTCTACCAAGATGCCCCCCCTTATATTACAAGTTTAACCAAAGTCATCCCCTCTCCCTTTCATCCCTCACTCAAACTGAATGTTCCTTCTGTGTTCCTTACCTCAGTTAATGACAGCCATAGAAACAAGACCATTTTTAACTCTTCCCCTTCTCACATCTCTTTTACCTGCTTGGTCCTGAGGTCTTGTTTGATGCTACTTCTAAAGCACATTTCCACTGAGGCATTTCCACTGCCACTTCCCTATTCATCTCAATTAACAGCCTCCTTGTTGGCCTCCCAGCCTCTAATCTCTCCCTATTCTAAATCAACAACTTCCTATTGCCTGCAACAGTAACTTCCAAACTACAGACTCAATATCTATAGACTACATGTTTAAAGTATATACATGTGTGGGTGTGTGTGTGTATAGTTACATATAACTTTTAAAAGCTTCCTTATTCGTAAAAAGCTCAAAACCACTGTCTACAAAATAAAGTCCAAATTCCTTAGCATGGATTTTAGGGGCCATCACAACTTGTCCCAACAGACTCGACAAACACAAGATTCACTTTTACTCCTCTGCTTCTGCAATCTTTATTACCTTGAAACTCTTCTTCCTTTCCCTATGCTGGTAGTCTTCATTAATCCTCCACCAAACTAAATTAACTGTTCTCCCTTCTACGCTTCCATAGTACCTTGTTCATACCTCCAGCACAGACCCTATTATAAAATATTAGCATTAGGGTACATGAATGCCTATCTGATAGCCTGGGACAATTTGAGTATTAATCATCTGAATAGTTCCATCCTCTATATGTCACCCAAAAATGTTTAGTGTTTAATTAAATTGAGAATGGGGCCTTAGGAGTGATCTATAATTAAGGGTTTGCGACAAATAGTAGAGTCTGCATGTAAGTAAAGAAGGAAAAGTCAGATACATCTAGGAAAATATAATGCCATGAAACTGTCTTGTTTCACTATAAATGTAGCACTGAGGTAGATGAGGACAAAAACTAAGAAAATGCCTTTTGTGGCAAACAGAAAAAGTATTTGTTATATATGTGGCTGACAAAGTTAACATATTTAACAAATAATTCTCAAGAATAAATAAAAGACAGAATTCCATCCAAAAGAAAAATGAGAACCCAAAAAGTACAATTACTTCATAGAAGAAAAAAATGTAAATGGCCAATAGTCATATGAAAAATTCCTCAAATTTACCAACAACTAAAGAAACTCAAGTTAAGTGTTTCACCTATCAAACTGACAATTTTCTTTCAATAACAATATCCAAGGATGGCCAGGGGTGAGGTGAAATGGTTATGCCCATGTTATGAGTGGGAAAATATAAATTAGCACAATATTTCTGGGGCCAACATGAAAATATATAGAGGAAACCTTAAAAATATTTGACCAGTATTTCCACTTCTAGAAATTTATCCTAAGGAAAAACAGGCACACAAAGGATGTTTACAGCAATGTCATTCATAATTGCAAAGATTTGGAAATAGAAATGTTCACCAACAAGGGAGTGGTTAAAATAATGTATTTTTATACTAAGGACATTATATAACAAAATTTCTTAAAAGTATATAATCACATGGAAAAAGGATCATTAGATGATATTAAGTAAAAAGGGGAAAAACAATAAATAGTACAAGGTGACAGTATAAATGCACAGTGTAGAGAATGGGAAGAGGTATAACAAACTATTAACCATAGTTATCCCTGTACAGAGTCACTACTATTCACTAATAACATAGAATATTTTTATTAAAAGGTAATTTGCTTCCAAGTGATTCTGGCAAACTTCAAAAAAGAATATTTGGCAGATCACAGAGACTGAAAAAGAAACAAATAGTAAGCAGAAGGACATAGACCATTTATTTTAAAAGTTCAACAGGAAAAGCAGAGATACATTAGATGGTAGCTAAGAGGACAGTCAAATAAGACTTAAGTTGTAGGAGACGAGCATATTTCAAGTCAGAAAGGAAAGATGGAGATGATGAAATTCGGGCACTAAATTTCCTCTGGCTGCTATTAAAATACAAATAGTGGTACAAAGACCATGAATATGACACATGTAAGTCAGTTAGCTTAGTTCCAGTCCATGCCCACAGACAATACCCCAGTCTCAGACAATTATTTAAGAAATACATTTTTTTGTCACTAAGCCAGCCAGGGACAAAATTTGACTAGATTAAAGCAAATTATTTCTATTACAAAACCTTCAAAATCAGATGCTCTTGGAGGAATCATAGTGTGATCTTTGTATAAACAACATTCTTTGAATCATTCAACAAATACTGAAATATAAGGCACTCTATGAGGCACAGTCCCTGCCCTCCAAAAGAGCATGTTCAACTAGAGAATCTAGATGTTAAACAACGAACTGATGAACAAGTACTATGGAAAGGGGACCACCAGATCTATGAAAATATAAGGCCCAGACTAGGGGATCAGAAAAAGACCTCCCTGGGGAAGTGTCACCTAAGCTGAGCACACAAATTAAAAATCAAATTGACAAATGAACATGAAGTCTAGAGAAAGAGTTAGAAATGGTGAGCATATATTTTCGTGTAGTTCTCTATACTTCATACATAGAAAAAGAAAGAATATAAATACTAATGTTGTGATTAAAGATAATTATGAATAGTACATACCTATACGAAGGTCTCTTTGTAAAACGTTCTTGTCATAAACATAGAAAGACAAATACTGGAAAGTTCTTGGAATCTCAAAGTAAAACTCTTCACTGAAAAATGGGCTAGAGAGAAAAGAGAGAAACCTGAGTAAATCCAATCATGTCCTCAAAAATCACTTTCAGCAAAATCAATTAAATTGCAAACTAAACTGCCATAGAAAAAAACTTCAAAAGCTCCTAAATAATTCACAATGCTAAATTTCAACGAAATCCTTTACAAACCAAGCTGAATGATGAGAGAACTCCAATTCCCAGGATGAGATCTAAATAAACAGCTTTTCAGAAGGCCTGTGGACAGAAGACCTAGTGGTTGCCTGGGGTCATGGTCACCTAATGTGAACAAATGAAAGCTGAGAATAGTGTTATTCACACCATCACTGCCTTAGAAATATGCAGAGGTCTATCCATCACAATAATATGTACCATCTAAAATGGGTACTGTTATGCAAAATGTTACTTTAAAAAACACTTTTTTTACATTTAGGGTTGTAACAGCATTGTTACTGTTTGTATAAAAAATAAATAAAATCTAAACCTAAACATAAAAAAAGGAATTCTTCATTTTTTTGTACCTTGCTTTATTGCACTTCGCAGATACTGTATTTTTTCTACAAATGAGGATGTCTATCGTTGCTATTTTTCCAAGAGCATGTGCTCACTTTGTGTCTGTGTCAAATTTTAATTAAGGTATATAATTTCTTTTTTAACACAGTGCTACTGACCACTTAACAGATTACAGTATAGTGTAAACATAACTTTTATATGCACTCGGAAACAAAAACATTTATGTGACTCATTTTATTGAGATATTCACTTTATTGGTCTAGAATGGTCTGGAACAAGACTGAATGTATATATATATATTAAAAATTAAAACACTCACAGGACTTTGTCAGAAGGGTGAAAAGCAGACAACTCAATGGGAAAAAATATTTGGAAATCACATATCTGATAAGGGTTTAATATTCAGAATATATAAAGAGATGTTACAACTCAACAATAAAAAGACAAATGACCCAATTAAAAAATGGGCAAAAGACTTGAATAGACATTTCTCCAAAGAAGAAATACAAATGGCAAAAAAACACATGAAGAAATGTTCAACATCACTCATGATTAGGGAAATGCAAATCAAAACTACGATGAGATATCATTTCACACCTATCAGAATGGCCACTATTAAAAAGACAGAGAACTACAAGTGTTGGAGAGTATGTGGAGAGATAGAACACTTCCTCACTGTTGGTGGGAATGCAGAATGGTAAAACCACTATGGAGGACTGTTTGGCAGCTCCTAAAGAAGTTGAATATAGACTTGCCACGTGACCCTGCAATACCACTACTGGGTATATACCCAGAAGAACTGAGAACAGTGACACGAATAGACATCTGCACACCGATGTTCATAGCAACATTATTCACCATTGCCAAAAGCTGGAAACAACCCAGGTGTCCAACAACAGATGAAGGGATAAACAAACTGTGGTCTATTCACACGATGGAATATTATGCAGCTGTAAGAAGAAATAAAGTCGTAAAGCATATGGCAACATGGATGAACTTGGAGGACATTATGTTGAGTGAAGCAAGCCAGACACAAAAGGACAAATACTGTATGAATGCGTTACTATGAACCAAATATATTGTGTAACATATTGTTTGATTAAAAAAAAAATTTATATGTATCCATTACATTTAATTGAGGCACGTATATATTTATTCATCTGTGTTTATTTTTTAGTTTTTAATTATTTATATTTTCAATTATTAAATGTACAAAACAAAATTAAAAAATAAAATAATTAACAGTAACAGTTTTAGTTAATTCCTAATGTAGTAAAATTTATCCATTAGAGATATAAAATTTTAACAATTGAAAAAAAAAAAGTTAAAACAGGTTATTTTTAAATAAACTTTATTGAAGTGTAAATTACATACAGTAAAATTCAGATTAAAGTATAAAGGTTGAAGTCCCTAGATGTCCCTCTGCATCCCCTCATACCTGCCACAAGCAACCAGTAATCTGATTTCTATCACCTAGATCTGTTCTTGAATTTCATATAAATGGAATTATATAGTTATATTTTTGTGTCCAGGTTCTTTCATTCTGCTTAATGTCTGTGAGATTTTTCCACATTGTGTACAGCATCAGCACATTCCTTTTAATTGCTGAGTAGTGTTGCAAATGAGAAAATATCTAAATATTTCGTGTTTTGCCTAATAGTTGTTTTCACATCAGTTTTTATGTTGAGACTAATTACTAAGACTTTGGTTACTTTGTCTACAGGAATGGATTAAGATTAAGAACATATTTTTCTGGGATATGTAATTTAATCTGCCAAAACAGTTCATTCAACTTTTTACTTGTTATAATAATGCCTGGTCAACTTTTGTCAAATATATTTCTCATTTCATTTGTAACAAAAATAAACTTTTTAAAGTTAGTCTATCTAAGTAGCCAAAGTCTTCTAACTAGTTAGAATTAGTGTGTTTAGAATGTGGTGTTTCATCACCACATACTCATTCCAAAAACTCCCCGTTCCCTTGCTTTGACATTTTATCCCTAACAAGACCACATCCTTCCAACACAGCTATGCACCAGAATTATGTCCACAGACATTGTTACAGGGCTGATGTGGGCAATGAAAATTTTATAAATTAGAATTTACCATGAATACTCTCAAACTGCTATTACGACTTCAAAGATGAGAAATTAACCTAA
This sequence comes from Tolypeutes matacus, assembly GCA_026826555.1. Lineage (NCBI taxonomy): Eukaryota > Metazoa > Chordata > Mammalia > Cingulata > Chlamyphoridae > Tolypeutes > Tolypeutes matacus. The sequence continues at coordinate 92,589,753 of JAKSZT010053887.1, forward strand.
GAGTTTATTCCCTGATAATGCAGTAGCAGGCTAAGTGACTTATAGGAACTTTTAAGAAGTAATTTATTCTTTAGAAAAATAAAAATGATAGACTTTTGAGAAAAGTTCAAGTGAATGGAAAAATTTAGCCTAGAGAATAGACTGAGGTATATGATAGTTGTTTTGAAAGTACTAGGAACAATGAAGATAAAGACATTTTAGGTCAATAAAAACACATGAAAGCAAGCACTACATCTATCTGTTTTCATGACTGTTAAATAAATAGCACCTAGCAAGTTCTTGGCACACAGTAGGTTCTCATTTTAATAAACATTAATCAATTGAATGTAAAAACTTCCTTAGAATTATAATAGTTTTAGTGACCTCTTGGGTCACTAAAAACTATTAAAGATGCTAAATGACCACTTGTCAAGGATATTGTTAGAAGGAACCAAGCATAAGGCGGTTAGTCCAGCTTGATGAATATTAAGGTTCCTTCAAACTCTGAGATTCTGTGATTCTAAATATAAATTCAGAATATAAAACAAATGTAAAAGTTTCAGATGAAGATTCTTGATGATTACAATCTGGAAAACATAAAATTTATCAATCAACATATGTCATATGAATACATATAAGATAATTTACCAATTTTTCTGCTAACCTTAAAGATTTTTCAACAACTTGGGTACGATAAACTTCTTCCTGGTCCAAATTTATGGTGCAGAAACAATCTCTCATTTTGTTAGGTCCAAGATATGGCAATAAATTTTTTGCTTCACCTGTTGGCACAAAAATTGAAATTAGTGTTAAAAATCACCAGCTACTTCATGTACACTATATATAGGATAAATTTTAATCCAGATGAACATATTAAGTATGGCACAAAAAAAATAAGTGATTAGAAAAACTATCTACTTTGTCTTTTAAAAGGAATCTGGAAAGACTGAAGGGAAAAGCTGTGTGTAAAAGGACATGTAGGGTCATTTTACATCACTGTATTCCTTTCTCCTATGAAAGGGCAAACACCCCACTTGGTTTGTTGTTGTTTTTTTCCTTTATTCTTAAATAAGCTTTAGATTGCATAAATGTTACATTGAAAATATAGGGGATTCCCATATACCCTCCCTTACCCCCCAGACTTTTCCCCATTAACAACATCTTTCTTTAGTGTGGAACATTTGTTACAATTAATGAACACTTATTGCAGCATTGCTACTAACCATGGTCTATAGTTTACACTATGGTTTACACGTTGCACCACACAATTTTATAGGTTTTGATAAAATGTATAATGGCTTGTATCCGTCAATGCAATATCATACAGAACAATTCCAATGTTCCCAAAATGTCCCATGTTATATAATTCTTCCCTCTCCCTCCCCTGAGAACCTCTAGTGACCACTGTCTTTATATCAATGATACAAGTTCTTCCATTACTAGAATAATAATAAGTCTACATAGGCCATAGTTGCATCCCCTCCCCCCCACCCTTATGTTTGTTATTCCTCAATCTTGAGGATTTGGGGACGATGATGTCCACTCTGCTAACGACTGAGAGGGGGATTAGATCCCAATGGGCAGATGAATACAACTATCTTGCTCACAGTTGTAGATATCCTCTGTTTTTTTGGAATGGGTGTTGTCCATCATCATCCTTTTATTAGTTGTCCTGGATGAGCCTGATGAACTGGAGAGTAGGCATTGGCTGCAACTCTGCTGAGATTCAGGGCTCACCCAGCATATGAACAGCCGAAAGATTTAAGTCTCTGGGACACATATTTAATGGTTATAGTGCTAATTACAGGTTCAAATAAAAGGGGTTGAAGAACCATGAGTAGGAAAATTATAAATGAGTCTAATTCTGTTATTGGGGAGACAGGTTATCATATATTCCAAGGTAAGGCCCACTGATGGGGGTGCTGATTTCCTGGGATTGTCTGCCGTGTCTAGATGTCTCTGAAGCCCTCAGGAGCACCCCTGCTTGAGGCACTGTTTACTGTGGTATTAAGTGAGAGCATCCTGAGATGCGCGTAAGTGTAACCGCTGGAATGGCCTCCAAATTCACTTTGAAATCTCTTAGCCATAAAAACTCATTTGTATTTAATATTTTCCCCTTTTGGTCTATGCCTTTTTTCAAATGTATCACTAGTTGGCGCTTGGTAATAATCCCTCGGTGCCAGTGAGACTCATCCCTGAAAGTCATGTCCCACGCCAGGGGGAAGGTAGTCAGTTTACATGCTGTGTTTGCAAGCACCCCACTTGTGCTCTCTATCCTATCCCATCAACACCACCCTCAAAACTTTACTCCTGCAATAAATCCCTCTTTTCTGGATCTTCAATTTTTCCTCTGTAATGGATTATTCCCATGTGCATATAAACAAGCTTTGGTATTTTCCAATTTTAAAAAAACAAACAAAAAGAAAAGAAACTCCTTTGACTCCACTTCCTCACGCCTGATATCATTCCATTTCTATTTTCCCTTCCATAGCAAAAGTTCTCAGAAGAATCATCTCTAGTTACTGTCTCTACTTTCTCACCTTCCACTTATTCTTCGACCCACTCCAATCAGCTTCTGACTCCACTATGCAAATGAAACTGCTCTAGCCAAGGTTACCAATGTATGCTATATTGCCAGATCCAATGGTATTTCTCTGTCCTCATAGTACCTGATCTCACAGCACAATTTAACACAAGTGAACACTGACATTCTTCCTTAAAACGCTCTCTTCTTTTGGCTTCCACAAGGCAACATTTCTGGTATCCCTCCTAAATCATTGGCCTTCTGCTGACTTCTCTCCCTCCTCACCTCTAAATGTTGGAACGTCCAAGGGTTCAGTTCTGGGCCACTTTATCTTCTTTCCTCCATGCAATTTCCTGCAGTATATGGTGTTAATGCTGATGCCTCCCAGATCTGCATCCCTAGGACTGACCTCTTCTCAACACAACATGTAAATATTCAACTGCCTCCTTGGCTATCTAGTAGGCATCTCAAATTTAACAAGTCCCAGACAAAATGATTTCATCCCCTAAAGCATCTCCTCCCCAAGGATGTTCAATAAATAGCACCATGATCTTCTTCTTCTCTCTCTCTCTCTCACCATCCTCCCATCCCCCACCCCTGCCTGGCATCCAATCCATCAGCAAATCCATCAGACCTCCAAATAAATCCCAAATCCAACCACTGATATTACCCAAGTCTAAGCCACCATCATCTCTCATTAGGACAACCATGATACAGTTTCCAAACTGGTGTACCTGCTCCCACTCTTACCCCTCCTACAATCTATTCTCTATGAAGCAGAGCAATCTTTTAAACATATTCAAGTCAGTCACTCCCTTGCCCCAACGCCATCCCATTTCACTTAGAATAAAATCCCATTTCCACTACATGGCTCTAGTGAACTGGCAGCCCTGCCCACCTCTCTAACCTCTTCTCACTTTTCTCCAGTATGTTCACTTTCTTTCCATTCATCAAGCATGCCAATTTTGTTCAAGCTTAGGGCTCTGGAATGTTCTACCCCTAGATCTTCACATGGATGGCTCTTTCTTATCAGTCCAGTCTCAGCTTGAATGGCACTTCCCCCAAAGAAACCTTCCCTGACTACTCTATCTAAAGCAGTTAATTCCACTATCACATTCTATTTGTTCTTTCTTTATAGCATTTATCACTATCTGCAACTCTGTTAATTATTTACTTTAGTGTTTCTTTTCTGTTTCCCCCATTCTTGAGACCTGAGAACTTGCTGATCCCCAAGATCTAAAATAGTAACTGTCATATAGTAGGCACTCAAGAAATATCTGTTGAATAAATGAATATTAAAGAACTCAAGAAATCTAGTAGTTTTGAAGTACTTGTGAGATACTGAATCAAAAAGACAATAAGTATGGGTGGTGAAATCAGACATCAGTGTACTAAATTCAGAAAGCAAGGTAAATGGCATAAGGAAAAGACCACTGGTCTTAAGAATCACAAAACCAATGTTCCTATCTTATTTCTGCTACTAAGTTGCTACATGACTTCAGACAAATCACTGAAGCTCAGCTTTCCCAATCACGGTTTGGACTAGGTAAACTCAAGTCTTAGCTTTACACAAAAACTACGGCCATTTAAACCATTATATTTTAAATAAGCCTATCAGAAACTTAAGAAACCTGTAAAATAGCCTATAATTTTTAAAAGTTAAAATAAGAAAACCACCCATTGGAATGGCACAAGTATTTTACTCCTGGTTAAATTTGCCTTTGATAGAATAGGAAAATAATAAGTTACCACTTAAAATAAACGAACTTAAGTTCATCTCAAGTCAGAGTCAAGCAATCTAACCCTTTAAATGACTCCCAAAGAAATGGCCATCCCAGGGAATGGAGAGGGCCTGCATCTGCAGGCAGGATCATCCCACCCACCATATCCATGGGATATAAGCCCTCTCTCACTTGGAGTTGGAGTGGACATCACCATCCCAGTCGCCTCTGGATTGGGGGAAAACTATGGACTAGAGTGGACTTGATGGTATTCTCTTGCTCACATATGGTGATTCTTGCA
>JAKSZT010053887.1:92596750-92645445 GCA_026826555.1 Tolypeutes matacus
AAATAAATAAATAAATAAATAAATAAATAAATAAATAAATAAATAAAGCAAGAACCCAATGCCTAGCTCACCAATCAATCATACAAAAATGTTGGTTAGGTCAGCTACCAGGACTTCACCCTGTAACTTGAAACTACAGTAGTCATTAACTGACACTTTATAAGCAACATAAATCTAAATGATTAATTGGCACTTTATAAACAACATAATCAAAAGTGAACTAAATCATGATTAGTCATCAATAAAAGTATGAGTAAACCCATGATATCTCTAAGCAAAGAGAGAATGTTTTAATATCACACATTTTACATCAAGCAATACAAAAAGACAAAAGTGAGCAAGTTCAGAAGACTGTACTTGTCTCATGTATGATATTTGCCTACAGCAGGAGTTCTTAACAAAGGGTCCGTGAGATTGAATTGAAATTCAAAATAACTTTCTTGTAGGGACGTGTTGGTACAGGTGTGATATATTTATTAAATAATATACAGTATAGTGTAGACTTAGTAAGAGGTCAGTGGTTTTCACCTAACTGGCAAAGGGGTCCATGGAACAAAAAAGGTACAGAACCCCTGGCCTAGAGTCTGACTAGCTCTAACCAATTCTGGTATACAAATAAACGTGTGCACTAGGGGAGAAAAATCTATTGCTTCTTAAAAGCCAGGCTTGTTGAGAACTTATTCTATATTCTCCAATCCTTCACCCCCTTACTCATAGCCCAAAACTTCAATTTGGCTTCAGATACTACTCTGTGACTAGAATTTTTAAGAACACTAATAATCTTAAATGCTACCAAATCAGGTGAATACTTTTCGGCAACCACCTTGTTTGACTACTGTGGTAAGCTGAGTTATGTACCCCAATTTAGATCTGTTCCTAATCTTAATCCATATCCCTGTAAGTGTGAATCCATTGTAAAGAGGACTTCTTGAAGAAGTTATTTTTAGTTAAGGTGTGGCCTAACTGAATGAGGGTGGGTCATACAACATTAAAATGGAGGCCTTAAAGAGAACTTGGAAGTCACCAAAAGGAGAGTGGAGAGGTCATCACCATGTAATATAAGGGAGAAATACAAACCAAAGAATCTCTCAAGATTGCTGGCAGCCAGCACCAGAATGGTAGATTCCAGGAGAAAACAAGCCTTGCTGATTGATATCTTGCTTTTGGACTTCTTATAACCTCAAAACCATTATCATCCAATAAAATCCTGTTGTTTAAGCCAAAACCAGTTTGTGATATTTGTGATAGCAGCTTAGGCAAACTAAGACAATAAAGAATCACTATTTGACAACACTGAGCAAGTTTGCACAATCCAATCTAATGGTTTTTTCTTTTACTCTCTTTCAGGTTTTTCATCCACTAACCAAACTTCTAGCATCCACAGACCACTAAATTCATTATATATGCAGAACACAAGTTTTAGGTATTTTAAAAAATGTGTCATTTGGAAACTATAAAAATATTAAAAACAAACAGGTGTAACAGTTTATTAACATTGTTTCATGGTATTATTTGCAGTCTTTCTCAAAATAGCGAAAGCACATTTGATGATGACTAGCCTTAAGGAGAATCAGGTTCTATAGCTGTGATAGCTCTAGAGGATTGGTGTTCAACATTCACTTAAACCTCCTTTAGGTTTTGCCTTCCTATATTGTAGAGAATAAGACACCAAAAAACTATATTTCCCAGTCTCTCTTGCAGTTAGGGTTGTGGGTATGATTTAAGTTCCACAAATTGGATACACTCACTAAAAATTTGGATGGCAAAAAAAGAAAAGGTTGTGTTTTAAGGTAGGTGCTTCTACTAGGAAGCACTGTCAGGAAGATGTCCAGGTTCTCCAGTAGTATTTGCAGAACTCCTAATATCCAGTCAGAGGTGTCACAGGTATCAAGAGGAAGGGCACAACGCATCCACTCTGTCAGTATAGGTTGTGGCAGGTGTGGATTGGCTCTAGAGCTAGTAGCAGTGACAAGAGCTTACTGATCAAGGCAGCTATCAGACAATGACTATTTCCTAAAGTGCCAGATTTCTAATCATGGCAGAGGTGGTAGAGTTCTAAAACAAGCAGCTAAAAGTTGCAGCTTCCCAATTCTGTAGGCACGTTTCTGATCCTAAAAGAGGGGTAACTCTCTTTGTATATATCCCAGCCACAATGTGACTTTTTATTTAATTAGTTAATTTATTTTTTGAGGTACCGGGGCCATGGATTGAACCTGGAATCTTGTATGTGGGAAGCCGGCACTCAATCTCTGAGCCACATCGGCTCTCCTGAGTTGGATTTTTTGTTTGTTTGCTTGTTGTCTGTTTTTTTGTTTTTAGGAGGTACCGGGGACCAAACCTGGGACACCACCCCCCATGTGGGAAGCAGGTACTCAACCGCTACAGCCACATTTGTTTCCTAATTTGAATGCCATTTCTGAAAGTTTAACTTGTAGTCTGTTTCTTCAGTCTTCCCCAAAATTGTGCAAGCCACTTACAATCCTTTACTAAATTTCCTTCTACTTTAGCTAGAGTTTATTTTGTATCCTAATCCTGACAAGTTTCTTTTCTTACCCTTTATTTCTGAAAAATTAGAAAATTCCATCTCACATTACTTGTCAACAGAGTTTGGTAGATCTGTCAGCTTGATGTGGCTATCTGGATCAAACATAGACTCAGAAATCATGAAGCAATTTCTCACTGCAAACTACTTTGCTCCATCAGATAGTGATCTGAATAGCATAGCACACTCAAAAGGTGAAAGGTTGAAGGTCTCAACTTGACAAATGGAGACAACTAGATCTTAATTCTCTTTATGGCTGCACATGCTTTTGGAGAACTTTTTTACTTTTCTCCTGTAGCATTTGGATATTATTTTTTAAATATGCTCAATAATGTGGTACCATGTTTTTGTGAATTTGTGAGTGTCAAATTCAAATTCTCAACATTCAAGCCATGTGCATCATTTTGGGTACCTCTATCTTATCCCTAAATTTACAAATCATATTTTGACCCTAAAGTAGTAAATTTGAAGTAATTGAGACATCCAATATACTGCTGCAATATGACACTCTGGCAAGCCAAATGAAATAATGGAAATTGTGTTTTTTTTGTATTTCAATTAAAGGGAGAAATGCTTTTAACTCATCCCTCATTTCAAAAATTCTGTGCATGCCAGGGTACTGCAATATGCAAAGGCAGATATACTGCCCTTACAGCAAACAGTGTAAATGTGATTTTATTTACAACTGTCACTATTTCTGTTAAAAATGAATCAAGACCAAGAACGATATTATTGATCAATTGTTCCTCTATTTAAATAGGAGGCTGGTACAACCTTTTTTTAATAATACCTCCCCTTCTTAATGAATTCATAACTGGCACTCCTTAAGCACCTTCTGAGTCTATATAATGACTTACGAAATAATTATTAACTAATTTTTTATTTTTTAATCTCCTCTCTTAAACCATGGATTTTCAGAGATGAACAAAATAATCCTCCACTGGGGATTTCTTCTCCCTCACAAATGTACTCCAAATATTCCAGGAACACCTTTACACTACAGATCTGTGATTCTGTCTACTCATAAATGAAATATCCTCTTACTCACACATGCGATAGTCACTGTTTCTCCACATCTTACATACCTTAAATAAATTGCTGTGTCATGCTTTGATTCCCATTTGTCCATCCTTCACACTGTTGCCAGAGTTACCTAACATGTAAACCTATATATATAAAACCTCTTGCACGAAAGTCTTCAATGGTTTCACACAACCTATCAGTGCCCATATTATAGGATATAATCTAAAATTCCTTAGTCTAGCATAAAAAAATAATAATAAAAATAAAAAAAAACACCTCATGATCTGGCCCCATCTATTAAATGTTCAGTCTCATCTACTTAATCTTCACCACCACAAGTTATGCTTTAGCAGTTTTGTACTTTTGGTTCTTTGAAGACAATGTATTCTCTCATGTACTGCACATCTGCAGTGGTATCGTCTTTGTAAAAGAATGTCATCCTCTGTTTTTTCCTAAAAAGGCCTGCTTAAGGGTATTCTTGTTTGTAACGTATTCCATTTCCAAGGTAATCATGACCATTTCTTTGCCCTATGTTCCTACTGCAGCTTATATGTACTTCCACTATAGTGATCATATTGTACTGCACTTGTTGCATTTCATTCAACAAATACTTAAGTGTCTACAACATGCCAGGCACTATTCTAAATGCTGGAGGAGTACGGGCGAGGGGGGGGGCGGGGAGTGGTGAATAAAAACAAGTCTCCTGCGAATATTCTTGCTGTCCTGATTTTGTGATAATCAGGGCAGGCTAAACATTCGCTATATTAGAAACCATGCATGTGTCCCCAGACCTAGTTTTTCTCCCTAGGTCTGGGTTTTTAGAATGCTGGTGATAAACTAAGCCTGATTTATTATATGACTATCCTGTATGGGAAATGACTATAACTCTAGGTATCTTTGACCAACCTTAAAAAGATATAGCAGGGGGACGGATGTGGCTCAAATGGGTTGGGCATCCGTCTCCCATATGGAAGGACTTGGGTTCGATCCCCGGGACCTCCTGGTAAAAATTAAAAAAAGAAAAATATAGAAGGTGCGCAGGCCACCAGGCCCCATGCATGGGTGTGCGGTCAGGCCCCACAAGCGGGTGAGCCCCCCAGGCCCTGTGAGTGGGTGAGCTGCCAGGTTCCGCGAGCAGGTGAGCCCCCCCGGCCCCATGCATGGTGCGCCGCCATGCCGTGTGCAGGTATGCTGTCAGGCCCCACGAGCCACGCAGCAAGATGACAACATGGCAGGAGAGTGACATAAAGAGAGAGGCAAGGCGAGACATGCTAAAAAACCAGGAACTAAGGTGGCGCAGGTGGCAGAATGCCTCTCTCCCACATCATAGGTTCCGAGGATCGAATCCCAGTGAAGACAGGAGAAGAATGAGAAGAGAGGGCAGGAAAAGGACACAGAGAGTTGCCCAGCAAATGGACACAAAAACAGCAAAAATGGGGGGGGTGTAAAAATGCATAATAATAAATAAATAAATCCTTTAAAAAAAAAATTATAGGGGAGTAAGATACGGACTACAGTTAATAGTAATACTTTGACAATGCTCTTTCATAATTTGTTAACAAATGTTTCACAACAATGCAAAGTATTTGTGGTGGGGTGATGTGTAGGAGCCCTGTATGATGTTATGCATATTTGTTTTGTAAGTTCACAGCGTTTACTGAACACTTATTGTTTATGTATGTTCATGTATGAATGATATACTTCAATAAATTGTTTAAAAAAAAAAAAAGGTTACATAGAACTATAATATGACTCAGCATTTCCATATGTCCACACCAAAATTTGCACAGAAATGTTTATAGGAGCATTTTTCATAATATCCAAAAGACAGAAACAAACCAAATGTCCAATAAAAGAGAAATGAATAAACAGATAAATGGGAAAAAAAAGTCTCTGCCCTCATGAAGCTGTTGTACAATCTAGACAGGGAAGACAGACATCATAAACTCTTAAATGAGTATACAAAATTTATTGCCATAGAAGAAACAAATATTTATTGCCATGGAAGAAAACAAAGTAGGGTAAAAGAGTTAGGGGGTGCCAAGTCCAGAGGGTAAAGAGAGGGAGAAGAATAATGTTATTTCATATAGGGAATCAGGGAAGGCCTTTCTGTTAATATATATAAGAAAGTCAATGAAGGAATGAGCCATGCAGTTATCTGGGGAAAGAGAGAGACAGAGAGAATAAAATATGCAAAGGCCCTGAGACAGGACACTTTGGAATGTTGGAGGAATAGCAGGGAGGCAGGTATGGCTGAAAAACAATAAGCAAGGTAGGGAGAGGGAGGATATTTTAAGAGATGAGGTGGGACTGAGGGAGGAGGCAGATTCAGCAGGGTTTAGTAGGCCAATGGAAAATCTCAGACTTTTTTGAGGACGGGAAGCTACTGAAGAATTCTAAAAAGAAAGGCATAATCAAACTTCTGTTTTAGAAGAATCATTCTGCAGAAAGGAAAGGACAGAAGCAAAAGACTATTATAATAATGCTGATGAGAAATCACTTGGACCAGGTGGAGGTCATGGACATGGTAATAAGCGGTCAATTGACCATATATTTTGAAGATACAGCCAACAAGTTTACTGATATTTTGGATGTGTGGTTTGAGAAAAAGAGAGGGGTCAAGGATATGTCTAAGAGTTTTTAAAAAAGGAAGTCTGCTGTATGCAGTTACCAAAAACACTAAATATAAAAACCTTTATAGTATTCACACACAGATGTCATACTGAAAATAAACAAACCAATGCTAAAAAATCACACATTTAAACCTTTATTATGATGCTAGGGATACAAAAGTGAGCAAAACAGACAAAACTTCATGTCTTCATGATGCATAAATGGAAAATAGATAATATACAAGAAAAGTAAGTAAAAATATATGGCATGTTAGTTATAAGTATAAGCAGGAATGGGCACAAACTGAGATAAGAAGAGAAGATAAATATTTATCAAGTACTTAGATGCTCCACAATGGTAAATATTTTCTCAATAGTTTATCATTTAATCTGTACAACAACCCTGTGAGGTATTACTATACCTTTTAAAATTTTTTTTAAAAATCACGTTTCCATAGCTGGTAAGGTGATTTGACATAAATCACATTCAAAGCCTACAGTCTTTCTATTCTACTCCTGAGATCTTTCTGAATATAGCAGCACTGAGAACCTGTCTGAAATTATTCTTTAGGCCCAGGTCTATTTCAAAGGATACCTTAAATAGAGCGGGTAGAAGCCAACAAATATCCCAGTGGAATTAAACCCCCAAAGAAACTGCAAAGAGCAAGGGTCCTGGACAAGAGGGTCCTAAAATAAAGATTATTTGGAGTGGGGAAAAGACACAATTATCATAATAGCTACCATTTACTGAATAAATTAATACATTAACATAGATTATTTTTAGGGACTTCACACACAGGACTTCATTCAATCTTTGCAGTAATTCTTCCAAATGATAAATAATATTTTTTTCAAAATATAAAATTGAATTATTCTAGGAGAAAGGCACAATGTCAACAAGTTCTGGAGGTAGGAACAACAAGAGCACCTTCAAGGAAGGTGGCTAAAGTATAAGGGAGATGAAGTGGGAATATGAGGAGATAAGATTGTAAAAGAAGAACAGAATCAAACAGCATCTAAAATGCCAAGCTAAGAAGCTTTAACTTCCTTCACATAGTTCTGTGTGGTTAGAACTACGCTTCAGGAAAATTACCCTTATAGTTACAAGAGTCTAAACTAAGGTAATGAAAGGGAAGTGGGGAGGGAAGGAAAAATGGAAGACATGAAAAAGATAGAATTTGCTGATTTGGGGCATCAACTGGCCTGAGTGACTCAAGATATGATGTTCTAATAACAGAAATATAAACATAAACAGAGGATTAGAACTTTAGATGGGGGAAAGATATTAAAATATGCAAATTTTATCCTTTACAGTCACAACAAAAACTGGAATGAAGAAGAATGAACCAAATGTACATTTTAAAATATAATAGTCTCTGGCATTGACAAATTCAGAGTAAAATTTAAAAACTGTTGTGCCACCTATTCATACATAAATAAGACAATCCTAGATAATGTTACCATATTAGAAGGTCTTTCAAATTTTCTTACCAAGTTTAATTTCAATTTTTGCAATAGGATAAAAGGTGCACATAATTCTGAAAACATATACAGTATTGGTATAGTAAAGCAAGTTAAATGAAAGCATTTTGGAAACAAATATCTGAGTTTCACCTTCCTTATTTGCAATCTCCTAAATAAAAAGAGGTAATTATAATGTTTCAGGGTTGTGATGAGCATTAATTCAGGTCACGTAAAAGCACTCAGCACAATGCCTAGAACAGAGTAGGCACTCAGGATATAGTAACAATTAGTGATCTTCTTTGGCTAGGGATTCCTAAAAATTAACATCTGTATACAATTTCCTTTACCTAAACCATTAGCCCTAACCAAAAATAATCTGTAACTTAACAATTGGCTACACCAGAGGAGTTCATTTTATTTTTTTTTATGAGGTGTTTGTTTTTTTAACAGAAGTAATACATTTCTATTATAGGAAATAGATGGAAAAACACCTGGCCTTTCTATACCTCAGGCTCCACAACTCCAAAATAAGGGGTATGAATTAGATTAGAGGGCACAATTGGGAGTTGGCTGGTGAGAGATTTATTTTGTTTGCCAGCACAGTATTTTAAAAAAAAGAAAGATTTTGTGAATTTGTGGCCAACATCTAGAAACCTGGAGAACAATCAAACAATAAATCTGGATTTTTAGTTTCTCTTTAATAACCAAAGATCTGGCAACATAATTCTGAGTAGAAACTGTAGACAGGCATACCCTTATTAAATCATAACAATCCCACCTGGCTTACTTCATTATGTCTGGTCATTGCAGATATTAGAGTTTGTAATCCCTTAACTAGCAAGTCATTTAGATTTCCCTTTTCTCAAATTCTGAGACAATACTTGAAATTAAGGCTCAGGGTACCAATGATTTCTATTATTTTTAGATATTGCTATCTAATGCCAGTTTAATCTGATATATACTATAAGAGCTGGATATACAGTAAGTATGTACATATAATTCTATTAACTAAAATTATTCATCAAGAAAACTATGAAACTATACTTTACTGAGTATCACTTGTGCTTATGTTACAGCCAACAATTAACTGAGTAAAATGTGCTAGGTAGTATACCAAGTCATTTAATCTTTTCACAGCTACCCTGTAAGATTGGAGAATCTACTATTCTAAATTAATATAGAAAAGGAAAGGAATCTTGGGCCCAGAGAGGGTAAATGATTACTAGAAAGTACCAGAAAACCATTTGTTCAATAAGTTAAATTTTCCTCCCATTTAGAAACAAATACTGTATACCTAATATTAATATTATATTTATAGGATAAAGAGATTTGTGTATAGGATAAAGAAATTTTAGCACAAGTTAAGAGCTCCTCTCGGTCACTAATCTATAGTAGTCATTCTCAATAGGAAAAAGAGAAGAGTGGCCTCAGTCACACATGACCTTCCCAAGAGTCTGATATTCACCTCCTTCAGAGTATGTCAGATTGCCCTAGGTGAATGGCTGGCAGAAAAAAGGTTAAGAACTACTGAAGAGAAAAAAAATTATGTAGATGTTATTTTCTTCCTGAGTTGTCACCTTGAAAAACACCACTGGAAAGTTACACATTTGTAATATTATTCAAGCAGAGAATAAGAAATGGAACCACCAACAGGCATATGGTGATTGCTGATATATCTACTAGAAAGTAGGGTTTCCCAATGCATAGATAAGCATGATCAGTTAACGATTTTTTCAAGCAATTTCTCTCTCAATCCCAGTAAATAATAAATTATCTTTAAAAAATATACTCTGAGATTCTACAATCCCATTCAGCTGAAATCTTAAAAAATTCAACACATTAAATAATTCCTATCAGAAATCTAGTTCTGCCTAAGAACAAGGCACTATGATAATAATCTGGGATCGGGAGGTTAAGGAAATAGGGAATAATAAATCTCACTAACACTGTACTCCTACTCCATCATGAAATTAAGGTATTCTGCATTCATCAAGGTGCCTAAACAAGCACTTGTGTAGGCGTAGGACTCCAGGAATCCAGCATAGTTTAAGTGGTCAGCCTAGACTTAGTGAGCAAACACCTATATTGCTACCACATTAATCAACTCTGACTGCAACTCAGTCTAGTACAAGTTAGGAAACTACCATACATGAAAAGGCAAGTTTCGCAAGGTATTGCCAGGAAGTGTCCATGGGTTCTGGAGATACGTCACCAAGCTGAGGGCAGGAACTTCCTGTGGTTTGCCTCACTCACTTCCGGTTTCAGTTTTGAATATGTACTGGGCCCTAAGCTCCTTATAGCCCGCTTCTCAAGTAGCAAACCAAACTCTGAATCACATATGGTGAGAATCTCTCCCCGGGCTTGGCCAAGAGTACTACTCACAAGCTACATGAAGCTTATCAAGGCTCTTAAACTGACCATGAAAGCCTGATGTAGCAAGCAAAGAAAAAGCCTAAAACCAGGGACCAGAAAAACTTGGGGCTACATGGACAGACCATATATGGAATTTAGTTGCTATTTCTGGTAATGGCATACAAGGAGCCAAAGTGGGACTCACTGTGATCTACTGCTTTTCAAAAAAAAAAGGAAAAAAGGAGAGCCGATGTGGCTCAGTGGTTCAGCCCTGGCTTCCCACATATGAGGTTTGGGGTTCAATCCCCCGCCCTAGTACCTCAAAAAAAAAAAAAAGGAAAAAATGGCACCTAGACACAAAGATATCTCAGTCACACACACATGCATGTGTATATATATGTGTGTGTGTGTGTTTGAAGAGAACCATGCACAAGCACAAATACACATGAGCAAAGTCAAGCAGAAAGTAGTATTTTCTGACAGCCAAAAACAGTACTAAAGGTAAATTTTTATTAGCAAACACTCTAATTTTATTGATTTGCTATTACATTAAACCATGACCAATTTAGGGGTAATTGTCAACTGTTTGACAATGGAAATGTACTCATCAAATCTTTCCAATAAACCATGTGACAGGCAACTTGGTAGAGAAAAGGATGTAGACTCTGGTAACATAAAGACCTTCTGGAAACCTGGCAATGCCCCTTAAAATTCTGCACATATAATCTGTCTGTTGCTTTTTCTTTAAAATAGGAATAAGAACAGTCTCCTTCATGAAGTTGTATTAAATGAAATAATTTGCAAGGATTCCTAACATGGCACCTGGAAAAGAATAATACTCAATAAACATTAGTTCACTTCCCCCATCCACCAAGAAACTTTTAATAAAATAAAACTGTCCAAATTCAAAACTAAGAGGTTCTGCATCACTCACACATATTATATTTGTGGATCAAAATTATTCAGAATCTTTTTACCACATACCTCTAAAACAAAGCATTTATTATTTTTTAAGTCACTTTTTCAAACATAAATAACAATTGCTGAACCAGCAAAGTATATGGGAGTTTACTGTATTACTTTGGCAATTTTCCTTTGAGTCTGAAATTATATCAAAATAAAAAGATGGGGAGCCAGTGTTGCTCAGTGGTTGAACAACAGCTTCCCACATATGAGGTCCCGGGTTCAATCTCTGAGACCAGTGCCTACAAAAAGGAAAAAAAAAAAGTTACCCAAAAACTTGACAGAAAAGTTGACTTTATTTCTATGCACACTCAAAATGTTACTAAACCTAATATTTAGTTACTCTTATTTTAGCAGATAGGGTAGTCTTCAAAAGTAGAGCAAGAGAGACTCTCGCAGTTTAAGAAAGACTAACCTTGCATCAAATTCATTTAAACCAATAGTCATTTTTTATAACATAATACAAAAAATACACTTCTTTAAAAAAAATACCATTATATATTAGGCTAATTCTCTTTGTACACAACTGAGGTAACCAATGATGTACATCTTTTCAGACCTCTTTCTATACATGTAGAAAAGATATTATTTTGAGATTTTAAAAAAATATATATGATACTCCAAATATCACCCTAACAACTTGCATTTTTTAATTAACAATGTCTTGGAATTCTTCCCTTTCATAATACAGATATACCTCATTCTTTTTAGTTACTATGGAATGTGTGTATGAACATATTATTTAACTATTTCCCTACTGATAGACACTTAAGTTGTCTCTAATTATTCTGTTTTATCAACAAGACAACATTAAACATCTTGTATATGCCCTCCTCTGCAAATATACATGTGTTTTTGTTGAGCAGATATGTAGAAGTAGAAATGAATAAGATAAATACATTTACATTTTTAATAGATACTACCAAAATGCCCTCAAACATTTCTTTACCAATTTAAACTCATGCTAGCAGTGAGGAAAGCACCTGTTTCCCTAAACCTTCATCAAATACTAAAATGATCAAACTTTTCTTTTTTCACAAACTGATGACTTTTTATTTTTATTTCCCTAATTTGTACTCAACCTCAACAAATTCATGTTTATTGGCCATTTGTGATTCCTTTTCTGTGAAATGCCTATTATTTTCCATTTTTCTAATAGTCTTTTTCTTTTTTAATTTGTATTAATTCTTTATATATTCATGGATCTAATAGAGAGGCAGCACAGCATAGTAGGTAAGGCTAACAAGATGGACTCTAAAGATAGTGTGCCTGGTATGAAGGGCAGCTCCATCGCTCAATAGCTGTCTGACCTTGGTTAAGTTACCTAGCTTCTCTGTGTCTCAGTTTCCTCATCTGCAAAATGAGAATAATAACCGTACTTATCTCACAGAATTACTGTGAGGATTAAATTACTTATACATAAAATGCTTTACAACTGTCTGCCATAGAGTAAGTACTATATAAGTGTTTGCCTCATATGTTGCAAATATTTTCTCCCAACTCTTGATGGTCATTTAACTCTTGTTTATAAGTTTTCACTTACCTTTCCTCATAAACAGCTCTTTTTCCACCGCTTTTCTAATGTGAGCTATTACATAAGTAGATGAAACCAAAAACTGACTGCCCTCACTGGCTCTCACAATTAACTTCTCCTTAAGAATAAATGCAGGCATCGGTCAAAGCTTGTAATTTTTTTAAAAATCTTCAAATAGGGGAGCAGATGTAGCTCAGTGGTTGAGTGCCTGCTCCTCATGTATGAGGTCCAGGGTTCAATCCCCAATACCTCTGAAAAAAAAAACATTTTGGGGAACGGATGTGGCTCAAGTGGTAGAGTGCCTGCTTCCCACATGGGAAGTCCTGGGTTCAGTTCCTGGTGCCTCCTTAAAAAAAAAAAAAAAAAAAGGCAAACAAATGAAAAAACCAACTCAGGGAAGCCAATGTGGCTCCATGGTTGAGCACCAGCTTCCCACATACAAGGTCCCAAGTTCAATCCCCAGCCCCAGTACCTCAAAAATAAAAACAAATTTAAAAAACTTCAAATAGCTAACTTCCTTACTACATAGTGTTCCCACAAATCCATAAGAAAGACTGATAACCCAGAAGAAAAAACGTATATAAGAAATTATCAAATTCACACACACACAAATAGAAATAAAAATGGCTCTTAAAAATATGAAGACAGGGAAGCAGATGTAGCTCAAGCAATTGAGCTCCTGCCTACCACATGGTAGGTCCTGGGTTCAGTTCCCCGTGCTTCCTATATAAGATAAGCAAGACAGTGAGCTGACGTGACAGGCTGGTGTGGTGAGATGATGCCACAAGATGATGCAACAAAGAGACACAAAGAGGAAAACACAATGAGAGATACCACAAAGCAGGGAGCAGAGGTGGCTCAAGCAATTAGGCGCCTCTCTCCCATATAGGAGGTCCTGGGTTCGGTTCCAGTGCCTCCAAAAAGAAGATGAGCACACAATGAACAGACACAGCAAGCGCAAACAATGGGAGGATGGGTAATAAATAAATAAATAAATAATAAATCTTTTTAAAAAAATATGAAGACATCCTCAAGCCATTTAAGAGAGTGCAAATTAAAACTACAAATTTAACGCTCCTTTTCATCTAAGAGACTGGTAAAGATCAAGAAGTTTTACAATATGTGGTATGAGAGTGTGAAGAAACAAATATTTATACATTGCTGGTGGGAGCATAAAGTTGTACAGTTTCAATGAAAGGTTTTTGCATTGGTTTGTTGTTGTTGTTGTTGTTGTTGTTTTTCCAAAATAAAAATGCACATCCTTTTCATTCATCAATTTAACATGTCAGAATATATCCTACAGATGAACATGCACTAACATTAAAAATGACATATATAAAAGGTTATTCACTGCAGCAATGTTTGTAGTAGCAAGGACTGGAATTTAAATGTCCATCAATAGGGGACTGTTAAACTGTGGCATATGTAGATGATGAAATATATACAGCTGTCAACAACAACAAAAAAAATGGAGCATCTCTAATTTATAGATATGAAAAATCTTCAAGCTACAGTATTAAGTGAAAAAAGCAAGATGCAGAAAAATGTATTTTGCCATGAATTGTATGTCTGTAGGAGAGAGAGATTAATACACATACATACATGTTTGCAAAAGTGTAAATAATCTCTGGAAGGTTAGAGAAGAAACTGGCAGTGCTTGCCTCTAGAGAAAGGACCTAGATGACTAGGAGATAGGGGGAGGAAGAAAACTTAATGTCAAGGTATATTCTTTTTGACTTTTTGTATTTTGTACCAGGTATTTGTAATATCTAATCAAATGAATAAATAAATCTTAAAAACAATAAGCAATATATTCTTTTTGACTTTTTGTATTTTGTACCAGGTATTTGTAATATCTAATCAAATGAATAAATAAATCTTAAAAACAATAAGCAAACAACAAAAACCTCCCTGTGATCACACCAAACTTTCTATTGGTATCCTTTAGCAGACTGCTAGCATTTAGGTATAGATTGTAGCTAGACTGTTCAACTGGAAAAAGCAGACGTTCACCATCACAGCTGACAGATATCACCGTATCAACACCTGGGGAACTTTTTAAACCTAAAGATGTCCACTTACCACCCAAGAAAACCTGACTCAGTAGGTCTTAGAGCCTGGGCTTCAGAATTTTTTTAGGTACACAAGCAATGCTGATGGGCAATCAGGAATGAAAATAGCTGAGTTAAGAGGATGACACAAATAAGTAAACATTCAGGTTCAATCTCTACCTAGGTCATAACCTAGTTTCATCACTAATCCTAACCACTCCACAGAGTTCTTAAGAATGAACAGATGAGAATGTTAGATGGCACAAGGATAATCTATTACCACTTCTTGACAGATCACTGGATAGACAGTGTAATCTTCATATATTAAACGCAGTACATTTGTAACATTCACAGTAATGAGTTAATTCCATGTAGCATTCTAGAAAAAACTTTGTTAGCAGTGGACTGGCCCCAAAAGGTCATTACTGTGTGACCCTGATGTCTGTCAATTTCTTCATCTGTAAAATGAGAAGACAGAACAAGGTATGTTCTCTTCCTGCCAGTTCTAAACTTCCATAATTCTCTAAGAACACGTGTCTAAAAGCAACTATTGCTTTTAAGAATAAAACAGTAAAGACCTTTCTTGTTCTATTCACAGCTTAGGTCCAATTCACAATCTGGTGGACTAGTGCCCTAGCAGACACTCAAATATGTATTATGTACTACTGAATAAATTAATGGTCACAGAAAAAAAACGAACAAATATTCTTAGGACTCAATCTTATCTAAGAAATCTTAGATAAATATTTTTAGAACAGTGGGTCTTATGCAATATAGGTGTACTACATACATTTAAGTACTAAAATAAAAGCATGTGAGATACTGTCTTAAAGCATATGGTTCACGTTAAAAAGCAGTACCCAAAGACTTATTGCAAAGGGATGTTAAAAACCAAATCCAAACCTCTCGTTTCACAGGTAAGGAAATAAGGGCTTAGGACCATTAAAGAATCCACCCAATGTGGTCCTATTGTTAATGGCATTGTTAGAACCACTTCCACAATAACAAATTTGTCAGTTACAGTTCATTGATGTTTGTATGCAAATCGGTATAACCTTATAAGTTATGTCATTTAGCTAGGGATTTGTGATGATTTAAATGGCATACAAAACTAAAAATATCTGACAAAAAGTTTCTTAATTTACATACAAAATTTCTCAATTTACATTAACCTATGACTAACAACAAATCTTTGTTAGCAGTTCCCAAAAGAGGACAGAACTTCATTAGTAGATAAAACATGTAATCTGATATTATTGACAAATAATTTTGTAAAACACATAATAAGGAAATAGCATTAGCATCTTCAATTAAATGATATGGTTTTATTCCAGCTTCATTAGTTCCACAGTCACTTAAAAGAGTCTATTCAAAGAGTTCTAAGTTAAAACACACACACATACACAAACTCTATGAACTCATCGGGGTTTACCTCCTGTCTTCTTCATAGCAAATGATTAGCAGACTGCTCTGTGAAATTTTACAAAGAACTCTTTTCTGTCCAGTTTCTATCCATCTGAAAGGTCATTTCTTCCTCCATCTTAAAATCACATATTTCATTTCAAATTTCTGATAATAATGAACTCTTAGCATGAATAAACCCTTTTAAAGCTCTCCCTCTCAACTCTACTGAGTGGTCAATAAAATGTTTTGATTTGTACTTTATTACCAAAAAAATTCAAATTTGCCATGCCAAATAAAAACAGTATGAGATTTTCTTTTCCAGGCTCTAGAACCAATTAGTAACAATATTTACGGAACACAGTCAGGTAACAATATTCAAACACCCTAATAATAAGCAATCAGAGCATTTAGAAAAGTTTAATTCTTTTCCTAATGAGGCAACTTTGGCATCAGTTCAAACTCAAGGGGCTCCTAGCTTAATAGGCACTGTGATTGTGAAAGAGATGAACTTCCAGAAACACAACCATGTAGTTTTCTTTTAATAATACTATCATCTTCTTGTTTGTTTAGCTGTATTATTTACAAAATACTTTCATATCTAGTCAAACATGAAATCATCCTCAAGATAACACTGTGAGGTAGGGCATTTCCTAAAATTTAGCCCACCCTGTTCTTCTAGGCACTGTGCTGGTACCGGGACAGTTTAAAAAAAAAAAAAAAAAAATGAACAAGAACCTTGGTAGAGCTCATAGTCCAATAATGGAAATAAACAAATGATTTCTACGAAATGTGATATAATAGGGAAATGGGCAAGGAATTGTGATTGCCCAGCAGCAGGAAGGCTTACCTGGCACCTTCTAGCCATAGATGAGGGTGAGGTGCCCCAAAGGCGGCTCTGGGCAGCAGATAACATGAAATAGCCTTTTGTCGGATGAGTAGGAGTTCCCTGACATAAATAAGGGATGGGAGAAAAGAGACAAACACTCCCAAGCCGAAGGAACAACAATGTACAAAATGGTTAGTAATGAAATATCATTCCCATTTTAAAGATGAGGAAGATAAGCTCAAATAGGTAAGTGGACCACCTGAAGTAACATGACTATAATTAACAATGTATGTATGAAGGAGAATATAGGTCTTCTGATTTTAATCAGCTTTGTACATCAGGAAATGCCCATACATGTTGGACAAGAAAACCAGACAAAGATTAGTTTTTATCTTCTACTCTACTCCTTCCTAAGACTTGGTCCACGTTTGACCTAGACTCTGGGCAAAGAAAAGAGAAAGGGTGTGGGGAGGCGGAACTTATTTAATCCTTAAAGAAATCCTATGAGAGAGGTGCTTTTACTATCCCTATTTTATACATGAAAATACAGGAGTACACAGCGATTAACAAAAGTTGGAAATTGGTGGAGATTCAAGCCCAGGTGACTAACCTGACCAGGCCTCTCAAGCACTTAACCATACCCCATATATCCTCCCTACTTTGTCAAACAGCCTAGGTCATTCTTGGTCTGAAGACATGCGGGAAATCAAGTGATCAAGTGACTTCTGGACACAGTATGGCCCCACAGATCTTGCATCTCATAAAAGACAAATCCTTAGATTGGCCCTCTATAAATCTGGTCTCCCTTGAGTAGGTAAACCCATGCATAAAGTAGTATGGGCCTTCTGCTCCAGCAACATTTTTACAATCTGCTTTATTTAGACAAGAGCAAACTTAACAAAATGCAGTAACCAAAAAGGTGGTCACAAAATAACAGCATGAAGCCTGAAGGAAGGTGTGAGAAGGAAAAAAGCCCAGCCCCCTTCTTTCACTTGTGTGTGGGCTGTGTGGTCTTTTTTTGGGGGGAGGGGAGCAGGGGGAGGAAGTACAATATGCTTCAGGTGTACCCGCATACCAGCTACTTAACTGCGCTGGAGTTCAGAGGAAAGAATGGTGTCTAAAGTACACCTCCAATTTCCTTAATCAAGGGTTCATCTGACAACCCCAGGGGATCCAACACCCGAACCTGCCTCTTGAATACATTTAAGAAAGCAGACCACTCTGAACTGCCATGGTTTCCAATGGCACTAAAATGACCTCAGGCAATTAGGGCTCGGCATATAAGGCTAAATATTGTCAGCAACACTGGATTTCCTAATGCTGGCAACAAAAATGTTTTATTCAATCTGTCAATCCGGTATTTCACTTTGTAAAGTAAATGGGGAAATTAACACAGGAATGAAAACCCTAAAAAGGGTGTGGACTATTATCTCTAGAACTTGATTGATAAATACAAATCAATCCATCCTCACTTTTTGTTGGAATAGTTTGTAGTTAAAGGCTCCTACCCAAGTCCAGGAAAAAGGTTTCCTTCTGGGCTCACTTTCAGCCCTACAGATCACAAATTTTCCAGATCAGGGAAATTTTCTCAATCAGCAGTTTGAAATCTGCTAGCACATCTCCAGACATTATCTGAGGTTTCCCAGTGCAGAAAAGAGGGCAGTTGACATGGGAACCTCAACCCCCAAGTTGCTTAATAACTTCATTGTCAGAACCACCAACATCCCATTTCTGTGACTTTAGCACCTGCTAATGACCCATCCAGCTCCCCAAACCCAACCCTCCAAAACCCACATGTCAGTTTCAGAGAAACAGAAAACAGCATCTCTTCACAAGGTTCTGAAGGTCAACCATCTCTAGGTTACACCAGTTAAAAGGAGAGCAAAGAAATGGAGGGGGCATGGAGGGAGCTCCTATATCTAAGTATCCTAATATATATATATTTATTATGTAGCATATACTTCATTACATGAACAATAAACAGAGTTTAAAAAAAGCAAGGAGCTGATTGTAATAGCAGATGTAATACTTTCAGTAAGGTTACAGCAGTAATATTCCCAGCAAATGGATGATCAATCTCTAAGTCTGGTTGGTGGAGGTGCTCTATGCCAGAGAAACGAAGTTATGTTTTTTTTGTTGCTTGTAGACCCAAGTTTCAGTCACAGTGATAACTCCTTATGAATCTGTTCTCAGTGGACACTGTCATGGAGCAGGTGAAAGTGTAGGCTAAGTAATTTCTGTAAACTGCCCAGCTCTAACCCTCAATTCCAAGACCTGTATGTATGTAGTTCCACGCTCCAATGGACAATACTTAGCATCAAGTTTCACTAAAATGTAAAGTGGTGAAAATTTGGAAAATTAGATCAAGGGGAAAATTCTGACCCATGTCTAGCTTTCTCAAATATTAGTACTGGAAATATGCAAATATTAAATAGAATATTTAATCTGAATTCTGAAAAGACTTTATACCCTAGAAGGTAATTTCAATGTTGGGAACTTAGATACAGACAGACAGGAATCTACTACTCTGGTGTCATTTTCCAAGTTTTAAGAACTGTAATCTCTTAAGGGTCCTAAGACCACTCCTGGGAATAAAAAGAAAATGTGACGTTTGTTTCTAAGGTTGAATAAAATCCCAAATACTTCAAAGGGGGGAGCAAACCGAAATGAGGAAAGTAGAGGAATCAAGCTCAAAAAAAAATACCACTATTCAAGAAAATGAAAAATTTACATTCTGCACAAGAAAGAGCACTATTAAGTCATATTAATGTGATACGATTATCTTCATACAAAGTGAAAACTACCCCTAACTACTAAGGGTTATTTACATGAAATACTGAGCACGTTTACAATTTGAAGATAAAGAAAATAAAGCTAATTTTCAGCAAAAGGAAAAAAAAAGTTTTTATTGATATATCTTACAAAAAAGGGGGGAAAGCATGTCTGAATATTCTGTGGGGGGAAAAAAAGGCAATCTGACGTCAAAGGATCAATTTTAAATGTCCAAACGACTGAACTTTAAAAGGCCTGGTCTACAGCAATGCTTCTGAGCAAAATTATGTATTTAGTCAACGAGTATGGCTCACAAAAGTAACAATTAAATGTATGAGAAGGAAAAGAATTAAGTGGGTTAAGTGCGGGTTGGATGACTGTGTTTTGAGACCTGCTCACAGGAAGCCACTACATCCTGCCTGAAGTCCCTGACAGTCATGCTGTCTCTCAATTCAAGTCCCCGCCGCAACGAGGTGGGGCGAGTACAGGTGTCCGGTCCCGAGCCCCTCCCGGCGCGCTCACTCGTGCACACCCCGTACGGCTGACAAGTCCCAGGGCGGCCTGTTTCCTCCAGCTCAGAGCGCCTTTTTCAACCTCCCACTGCCTCTTGAGTCCAGGAAGCAGCGCGCCCCCTCCCCGCCGGCCAGCCCCTCTTACCCGCCCTCCTCCTCCTCCTTCTCCGGCCGCGCTCCGGGTAATTACCGCTGGGCTCCCACCTCGGGGCTGCTTTCCGGCGCCCGCAGCCCCCGGGAGGCCTGCGCCTGAGGGCGGCCGGAAGCTCCAGCGCCCCCCGACCCGCGCCCCTGGCCGCGCCCCAGGCTCCACCGCCCCCACGGCCAAGCACCTCAGGCCGGCAGAGCTCCAGGCGCCCCCGTCCTCTACTCTCTCTTCCGAGTAGGGCAGCCCCAGCCCACGCCGCCCTGTGGAGGCGACGCCTCCCTCAACACACCCCCCTTCCTGCCTCCCGCGTGCCCGGCCCTCCCGGCGCGCCTCGCCCGGCCCTGGCCCAGACCCCAGTCCCCGCCCAGGCCCCGTCTCCGGCCGGCTATCCCCGCGCGGCTTGATGCGGCCACCCCCGTGCGCCTGCCGCCCCCTCAGCCCCGTGGCCGCCGCCGCTGAACTGTCCCCTCAGCCCGGCCCCAGCTTACAGATCTTGCCCCGCAGGCTCTGCAGCACTCGAACCTCGCGTCTGTCCTCGTCCCCTGCCTCGGGCTCTGCCGTCACAGCCGCCGCCGGCGCCTCGGAAGAAGCCGCCGCAGCAGCAGGCGCCGCCGCCGCCATGGTGCCGCCCGGCTCGTGCCGCAGCCCCGCCGCCTGCGTAGCCGGGCGAGGCGGAGCCCAGCAGCGGCCTAGGCCTGGGCGAGCCGCGCGCCTGGCCCCGCCCCCCAGCCTCGGCAGGGCTCGCCCCGCCCGGCCCCGGCCCCGCCCCCGCTCCTGACCCACCCGGTTCTCCACTTTCACCATCCCGGCCTCCCCCGAACCTGGGCTGTCTGGGCGGCTACCCGAACTCGTACTTTGCTCCCTTTTGCCCCATAAAAGCCCAGGCGCTTGCCAAATGTGGTTCCAAGTCGTGCCGTGAGCAGCCTTGAAATCCCACGGGGTTTTAGAAAACCCTGCCGTCCAGAAATCACCAAATTCTCCTGGGAATTAGTATCCCCCACGGAGCGGACCTCCACATCTCCTAACGCTCCGTGAAATTCGGGGTTCTTCCCAATAGGAGGAACTCTCTGTGGAATAAAAACAGAATGGAAATTGGCAGTTGGTGAACCTCAGAACTATCTTATTCAATATGAGGGGAGTGGTGCCTAAGAATTCACCCAAAAATATGTATGCGCCCCCAAAACCACTCAACGCATACTAACCCTTGGTCTTAAGGAAGAACCCTGTATTTGCTCTGCAAAAGCCGATTGAAGGAAAGGAGTATAGCCCCCAATTCCAACATGAGTGCAGGGCCTGAGACCTGCTCACAGAGAAATTCTGAAGCTTTTACCACTTACATGTATTTTAGAAACAAAAACAAGTAAGAGTTTTTCTCCTTCATAAGTGGACCTGTTAAAACGTGGATCTACACTAGAAAATTCGTAAATCTTTACCTAATTGTTAGCTTTATTTCCAGGGAACTCTTTACAATGAGTAAACTATGAATAATACCCTGGTATGTGATGAGGAAGATGATTTCCTGGTCTTGAGGTTGCTAACTGCGCTGCCCTGAGAAGGAAGAAACTGTGACTTAATAGGGCAGGGTAGTTCCTTTCCAGGGCAACAATAGAAATCAGTCAGTCTACAAATATTTTTTGAGGGTCAAACACAGTGATAGCCTTAGAGACTACACAAGGGTTCAAGTAAAGAGAACCCCAGCCCTCTAGCAGCTCAGCCTGGTGGGAGACACACACAAAGACAGAAACCCTGGGAAATAAGAACTAAAATGGGAAAAACAGGGAGCAAGGGCCCTAAACGGTGTTTGGGGAGTCAGGGAAGACCTTCCTGGCATAATGCACCTGAAAGGGGCCTTGAAAACAAGAGGGAAGAAGCAGCAATGTGCCAAGGGGTAGAAACCACTGTGCTGTGCAAAAGCTAGCCAACAGAAGAGGATGGCCTGAGTTTAGTATGTGCCTGGCATTGAGGCACAGATGCTTCCAGTTCGGCAAGTGTTGGAGAGACCCCTGTCCTATCCCCCTATGCGATGCTTCCACCTGTTGGAGAAAGTGAACGTATTTCCTCTTATATGGATGTTTGGTTGTCATTTCAAACAATAAGTCCAAAACTTAATACTCTGTCTTCCTTTCCAAATCTGAGTGCACACCCATATTCTGTCATCTGTGCTAGAGCTTTTACACCTTATCTCTTGCCCCAACAGTTTTCAGCTGCCATGTCCTTCTGACTAGAGTGAAATCTCTTATCTGTCTCTCTTCCTTTCCGTTCCTTGTCATTGCCCTTGTTAAAAATCACCCTCATTGGAGGTGCATCAACATGTTATAGCTTTTTCTAAAGCAGTATGAGCTTTGGAGACAGACTTGGGTTGGAACCTGATTCTTCCCCCCTTCTTATGTGTGTGACATTGAGCAAGGTACTCAGCTTTTCTGAAACTGCTTCTTTAACAGTCAAATGGGAATGCTACACTTACTCTTCCTTCTGCAAAGGGTTATTACTAGGATGAAGTTTGATTGTGGAGAGCATATGTGTGAAGCAGCTAGTAGTATGTTGGGCATGTAGTAGGATTAAATAGCAAATCTCACCTCATACTCTTGATTGGAGCCCTCGTTACAGGTCTTCCATTCTGCTCATTCCTCCTACACACCACTTAAATAAATTTCCCTAAAGCAAAATTTAGAGCTTGTCACGTGCCTGCTCCAAAGACAGTCCTTCAGCCGCCCAGCAAGCACACACTATGTGTCATGAACAGTGCTGGAAATGACTAAAGAATAAAGTTCAGATTCCTCAGCCAAATACTCAGGGTTGGGCCTGGACCCAACCTACCTGACTCCTCTTATCTCTGGCCACACTGAGCCACTTTCCCCACCACCCTGTCTCCATTAGGAGTGGCCTTTCTGTGGCCTGGCAGAGTGCTGCCTCAACCATTGATCTCTTTCTTTCTTAGACAAAAAAGCTTCTTATCTGTACCTTTTCCACTTTCTATGGATCAATGTAACTATGCACTTATTTTATCTCTTCTCCTAAATTCATTTTTTAAACCCCCTTGATAAATCTATTGAATGAATGGGTTGAATCATATTAGCTCACTTCTTCCTCCAATCTGTAGATTTGAAGTGTTCTTACTTGCAAGTTGCAATTTGTATTAATTATTCATTATCATGCCCCTTCCAAATGGTTAAAATGGGAGTGGCAAACTTTAATAGCATCCTATAATTTGAAATTAAAAGCTAGGTTTTAAAGGCTTGTTCTTTTCTTTAAAATATCAATACCTGTATACTAGATTCATCTAACCTCCCTTCTTCTTCATTGGCTTAACTTCAAGTACGTAATTCCATTACTAAATTGTTACTAAATGTATGAAAACAATTTTAGGTGAATCGACACTCTGCCTCTGCCTCCGCCCCCAGGCAGCGTTCCACAGTCATCTTCTGTAGATGTCAGAATTGTCATACTTTTTCAAAACCCAGAAACTCTATTTCTTCTTCATTTGAAGTCATTTCTAACTATTCTAATTCCAAATAAATATTTAAATACATTTCTATTCTATTACTGATACTGACCTACTTTACAGAAATCTTCTGTAGAGTCCATGCTCCATTAATGTTGACTATTTGGGAAATAAAGACTATTACGATTTACTCAGTGCAATTACAAGAAGGCTATTACATCTCACTGCCTTTATTGCCCTTGCATTGTGTTTTAAATTCATCTAGAGTTCCTGTCATTTCTTCATGATATTTAGTAACTGGAACAATATTGCATCACACACAGACTTGCACTCCACTTCCTTCCTCAAATTCTCAATGAATGTATTTAAAGGCCATCGCTCTGATCTCTGCACCTCGCCATTCTGATGAGCAACCATTCACTACTACGCCTTTTCCTATTTCTTCACCAGTTTTTAACCCATTCATTTAACCTGTAAACTGGCTTGCTTCACAGTGGCTGATGTAGGAAAAACAGCCTAGTCTCTCAATAATACGAGTATGTCATGCAGCTAGAAACTAATCCCAGCACTTGTCAGGTAGAGCGCTCTTTCAAATCAGCACCTGCCAACCTATAACATGGTAATATGTGGCGTATCCCCTAGCCAGGAGTTATTTATTACCTTCTTTCCGGTGAGTCAGGGGAAGAGAAATATGCTTACTTGTTAGTATTTAAAAGTAAGCCTCATTCATAGGGCCATACACTCATGAGGCAGAACTATTTCTGGTGGACTGGTGTGGAGTCAAGTTCCCTCAGTCACTGATGACTTGATTTCCCCATTCGTCTCATCAGAGTACATTTGTATATTAAGTATATGCACATATTTACATTATAAAGCAGCCTCTAAATCCTATCAGAATTTTTCTTTTTGATAAAGTTGGAGTGGTGAAAGGTGAGCGGAGATCTTGTCTAGTCAGAAAAATTACTTTTAACCTTTTACCTCAAAATCAAATGGGGCCATGATAAGTTTTTATCCTTAAAGCTTGCAGTTCCTCCGTTTAAAAATATTTTGGTTGCTCCATTTTCATTTCAATGGGTGGTGGTGATAGTGACACAACACTGTAAATGTAATTAATGCCACTGAATTGTACATTTAAAGGTGGTTAAAATGAAAAGTTTCTATGTTGTATCTGTTACCACAATAATATCTTTTTTTTTTTATTTTTTTTATTTATTTATTTTTTTTATTATGGGTAAAAATCAAAATTCTCACAATACATACAAACATTTGCAAAATGATATATAAATATATATGCATATATGTGTATTTGCTTACAAAAATGTTATTTATATATATATATATATACATATATTTTAAAGAGATGCTTAGATTACCACAATAATATCTTTTGATACATATTTAAAAAGCATAAATCCATCCAAAGTGTAAAATCAATAGTATTTGGTGTAATCACATATTTGTACATTCATCATTTCAATCATTCTTAGAGCACTTTCATTATTCCAATAATTATAATAATAAACAGCATACCAAAAAAAAGAACAAACTCATCACCTTCTCAATCTCTCTATGCTTCCCCTGCCTTACATAGCTGCTATTGTTTCCTTCTCTCTAGTGTATTTGTATTTATATTTCACTATAACATTTTTAAAAATTCAAATTAGCTTATCTTCTGCAAGAGAATGTTAAAGACTTGAATGTTGGAGCATGGGGCAGACTATGACCCTTAGGCCAGTCCAATTTCAGTCATTTTACAGCCCTTCCTTTTGAACTGAGATGGCAAATAGGCCCCCACTCACCCCCACTGCCGGTGCACTTTTCTTGCCCTTTTAGACTGATAAAATAATTGGTCTGAAGAGAAAAATGGGAAAGTTGAGCAACCATGTACTTATTGTTTCTTCTTCTACTCTATACTCAGGAAACCTTTGTATTTGTCTGGACAGATTGGTCCATTCACTATGAACCCTTGGAGACAGGAGACTTAGGCAGCAGGACCTCAGCCTGTGGCCCAGTGGATGTTATTTTTTGATGCTCTGAAGCCATAGCTGAGGCCTCCAGAGGCCAGGAACTCTGTCACTCAGCCCAGCTGGCACACCCGTGCTCAGTGAAGGAAGTGGGCTTGGAGATGTCCAACTGACTAGCACTCAGTGAAGGGCGGTGGGGCTGGAGATGCCCAACCCACTGAGCTCTTGGCAAGTTGTGGATCAGTGTGTCACCTCCCAGCACCCTCCCTGGAGCACAGGAGAGAGTAGACAATGTCCTTGATTTCTTCCAAACTCTGAGGAAGGAGAAAGAAAAAGACTTGGGTGGAATTAGAAAGGAACTAGCTAGAGAGCTTGCCCCAAAGCCCCCTTGAGCAGCAAAGCTCAAGGTGGGAGAAAACACCAATATAAGATTCAGGAAGGCAAGTCCAAGGAGTACTTCTTTGAATAGTGCCTCTGCTCTCTGGCAAAAACACAGGAATTAATAGTGCCATGTACTGAGTGTTTACTCTTTGTGAGACTCTTCATATGGACTTATGCAGGCTGATGACATTATTATCATTAGTGTTAGTCATTTTACAGATGATATCTCTGTGCACAGAGAGGTTAAAGAACATCTGCAGTTCAGGTAGCTGGCAAATAGAATATCTGAAACTTGAACTCAAGCCGTCTGACTCCAGGGCACATTCTACTTCTTTGCCAGCCTTCCTCCCGTCTCCCAGTGGGCAATTTTCCCAGTGGCAAGAGGTTGGGAGAGCCCAGTTCTAAGAAGTAGTCACTCTTGATGATTAGAGCAGCTTCTGAACAGCTTCTGAGATAGTTTGGAGATGAAAGAGGTGGTTGGGGGTTTAGCCCCATAGCAGCAGAAAACTGGCTTCTGAAGAGAAACCTAGAAGAACCTTATTCTGCTCCTGGAGATCAAAAAGGACTCAAGGGAAAGGGAACAAGGCAGGAGGGACAGGACAGCTTGAAGTAGGAGGAACCAGCAATCCCTGGGTTGTTATTGCATGAGCAGTACTCTGTATGGTACAAGACCATTTAATTTTTTTCCTTATGACATTTTCTCCCTGCTCTGGGGCTACTTCTGTCCCTGTACTGGGTGAAGTCTCATACAGGTTCCAGAGCTTTTTCAGTCACTTTTAGTTACCAAAAAAGAAGTCTTATTTCAATAACTTAATTGTCCAGTTCAACATAACAATCAAACTACTCATTTCAAAATTTACACTTTCCTCTCCTCTGATTCAGAACTACTCCAGGCCAGGAAGTTTATGGGGGAAGAGTGGGGCAGGGGAATGAGTTGACTTCTGTGCTCTTCCTCAGCTCTCTCTGTGCCTCGTGCTCACTTGCACTTGCCTCAGTTTCTGACACCTCTGGTGTGGGCAGAGTTCAGGGAAAGAGGGAACGGGGAGATGGCACAGCCCTAGATGGTAGGTCCTGGCATGAGCTAGCATTGCTGCTCCCTGGGCCTGAGGATGCTCAGCGCAGCCTCTTTCTCTCATGGCCAGTTATGTAGGTTTCCTGGAGATTCCCGGCTCTGGCCATCTCTCCTCCAGCTAGCAGCTAGCAACCCCAAACGCGCAGCCCCTAGACTTCCTCAGCCCACCCCACTGCCAAGTCAGTCCATCTAGCATCTCTCACTATGGAGGAGGTCCTTTTCATGATGTCTCCAAGTCAGTCTCTCATGAGCATCTGTGGCCACCATCAGTGGAAGGGAAGCCCCCTCCCCGTGCATTTCTCTTGCTCTCCACCCATCCCTCTCTCTCTCTCTCTCTCTCTCTCTTGCTTTCCCTTTCTGCCACCTCAGGATCTATCACACTCCAGGGACTACCAGGTGCCTTGAGTGGTCACCTCTCTCAGGTTGCTTTCACTTGGCTTGAGAAGAAAGGGAACACCCCTCTTGCTTTCGACCAGGTAGGAGCATGGAGGAGAAATGCCATAGCACAGTAACAACTCTTTCCAGGAAAATCCTCTCACTGGACTACTCCACCCTCTCCCTGTTATAGGCCAGAATGGGGGTGATGGCAAACTCGGGCCCACAGAATGGGATTCAGGGTCTCTTGCAAATCCTGCATAGGGGTCTGGCCTCTCACATTAGGATGGGAGGAGGCTACCACAGTACTGTCCTGTCACACCAGGGAATGAGAAGGGGAAGGCAGACCTTGCTGCTCATCAGCCCCAGGCAGAAAGTAAAGGCCCTTAAAGGAGCTGGTCTCCTAGGTCCTGGAAGGGAGTGACACAGAGACCCTCTTAGACCTCCTGGAGGGAGGTAGTCCTACAGGGTTGACCCACAAGGAATGATGGGGTTGGAGAGGCTGGAACTCTGAGGCTGACAGAGGTGGGAGGCCCTCCTGCAGACCTGCAGACAGAAGGATGCTCCCTGCAGGGAGGGCTCAAGGGCCAGGAGCTCCCGAAGCCTCAGAATGACAAGTGGCTCCTGGGAATCGCAGCTCTGACAGCCTAGCTTAGCATATGTCTTCCAGGGGGATGTGGTGAGGCTTGCGGTGATGCATGTGAGGGAGAGTGAAGGTTAGATGGCCTGCACCCAAAAGGTAAATTCACCAAGGGATCATTCTCCAGGAAGGCAGGAGGAGTGCTAACCTCTATTTGAAAGAAAAAAAAATTTTTTTCACTGAACCTCAGTAACCACACACACCTGTGTCTAACTTGTCAGGTCCAAAAATGTATTCCTTTTTTTTAAAAAAGTTTTTATTTTGATATAATTTCAGGCTTATATATATCCTTTACTCAAATTCTCCAAATGTTAACATGTAGCAATATTTGCTTTGCCATTCTCTCTCTTTTCTCTCTCTTCTCCATCCCCTCCAAATACCTTTTTTTCTGGAACGATTTAAGAGTATGTGGCCCCTAAATACTTAGCGTTTATTTTCTAAAAATAAGAGCTCTCTTGCATGACCCAGTGCAATGATCACAATCAAGGTCAGGAAATTAACATTGACATGTTATCTAATCTACAGGTTTTATGCAAATTTCACCAATTGTCCCAATAATGATCACTGTAGAAAAAGAAAATTTTGGGTCATGAATTGCATTCAGTTGTCTCTTTACTTTTCTTTAGTCTGGGACAGTTGCTCAGTTTTTCTTTGTCTTTCACAAGCTTCATGTTTTGTAGAATGTCCCTCAGTTTGGGTTATGCATTTTTTGGGAGGGATACTACTTAAGTGATGTTGAGTTCTTCTCAGTGCATCCATCAGGAAGCACATGGTGAACATTTATCCTTTTACTAGTTAAGTTCAATCCTTTGTTAAGGTGGTGTCTACCAGATTTATCCTATATAAAGTTACTCTGTTCCCATTGTAATGAACAGTTACCATGTAGGGCAATACTTTGAGAATATGTAAAGTGAATTTATTTTTCTTCCCAAACATGTTCCTCCTTCCATACTCCATTTGGATAAACTATTCCTTTACCTGCCCAACGGCCCGAGCCAGAAACCAGGCAGTCATCACTCTTTCCTCTTCTTCACCTTTCATGGTCAATAACCAAATCCGGTAGACTCTAACCCTTTATGTCTTCTCCCCTACCCCCACTGTCACTGCTTAGCTCAGCTTCTCATCTTCTCTCCCCTGAGTTACTATGACACCACCTAGGTTAGGCTCTCTACTTTTTGTCTACTCCTCTCCCACCCCTACTCACTTTGTTACCAGAGTTGTTTTTCAAAAATGCAAATCCAGTTATACGACTGTCCTGAACATGTTTAATAAAGAAGTCACAAACTGGAGGCTTGCAGGCAGTGATGGTAATCCCTGGACATGTGTCCTCAAACTCCCTTACTTCCCTTTCTCAAACCGAGTGCTAATCAATCATAGCACTCTTTCCTACTGAGATGGGATGAGCCTCAGAACATTGAATTCTGCCTTCTCAAGATCAAAGCCTCCCTTGAAACTTGGATGTAAGCATACCATTCAGTTTTCCCTCAGGGAGCTACAGCCATGAGAGATTTCGATTCAGAAGCGAGAAATGTGAAGAAGGCATTGCTGGTGAAAGTGGCAGGTCATGGCACAGGGATCTCAGGCAGCAGAGGCCTGGGCTTCTGTATCCTGTGTGAATTTCAGCACCCGAGCATGTTGAGCAGCTGTGTGACCTGCGTATTGTTCTTGGCTGAAAAGCTTTCCAACCTGACTTTATGATCCTCCCAGAGATTCTTAGCTAACCACGAACTTTAATGCATTCATTTTCTGCTTAAACTAGCTAGAGTGAGTTCTGTTGTTTCACCAAGAAATCTGACTGATATATTCATGCACTTTGTGTGTTGACATGCAGAGCTGTTTGCAATTCCCTAAACATGCCAGGTGGTTCTATACCAATGCTGCTGTGCCGCTCTGCTCCCTTTATCCAAGATGCCTTCTGCACTGCTATCCCCCTGATATCAGTTAGGAAGCTTTTGACCTCATGTAACAGAAAAATTGTTAGAAAATGGCTTAAACAATTGCAGTTTATTTTCTCCATAAAAAAGAAGTTCTTGGGTAGGCAGCCCCAGAGATGCCACGTAATAATTCATTAGCTCAACAATGACAAGTTCTGGGTTAGTTTCTTTGTGATTCTCTGGGCTTTTGTCTCACGGTCACAAGATAATTGCTGTAGTTCCAAACATTTCAGTGACATCCAATGGCAAGAAGGAGCATTTTCTCCTAAAATGCCTTTTTTTTTTTTTTTTAATTAGAGAGGAGAACCTTTTCCAGATAACTTTCCTAGAAGTCACCACCTGCCTAAATGCTCCCACCCTAAATGCTCCCTCTCAGCCTGAACAGTTATCTTTTCCTTAAGTCTCATTCACAGTCATGATGAATTTATAATTATCTTAATCAACATTAATTCCCCTGGGGCTGGGGATGGATCCTCCTTCCGAAAGTGCATTGCTGCCTGAGACTTGAACAAAACCAATGTTCTTCTGTGAGGAAGAAAGGGTAGCTGTCTACCATACCAACATATCTACTTATCTTTCAATAAAATTACCTAAGTTCAAGTGAAAATATTTCAATACACTTAATACCCAAGGTTCACCTCCTGACTTTCCTCCATAGAACTGGCCTTTTCTTGCTTTATTCCACTACAGTTCCCTATAAATAAATTGCAGAGTTGTGACACAGTTACAATTCCTATTTTTATAACTGTCTGTAAATTTCTCAAATACTGGACAGTTTTTTATTTGTCTTTGCCTCTTCAGTGCATATAAAATATAGAAGAACATGACACTTAGTAAATTTTTGATGAATGAATCAATGAACAAGGAAATGAATGAAGTGGCTGTTCAGAGAAGCTGCTAATAGATGAGTCCAGAATTCTGAATTTAAAACCCACAAGGAAACCAGAGCAGACCTCATAACCATGTTGGGTTGAGCCTGAGCTTTGCAGAAAGCTTAGGTATAGAAAAAAAAAAAAAAAAAAGGCAATGTCTCGGAAGTCAGAAGAGGAAGGAGTGAGGAGAGGAGGCAGAGTCTGGGGTTTGCAATCCTCATGCTGGTCTGGGACCATGTATGTCACAAGCTCATTTTTGACACTTTTGACAGAGATGGCCAAGGAAAGCAGAAGCTCAAGGGTCATGAACAGTTGTCTAGTAGATGGCTTGATCTAAACATCTTCAAATTTTTGTGGGTTGTTATCAAAGCTGAAAAAAATGATTTCAAATTTGCAAGATATTTTCATACTTGTTACTATGATCAAATCTCCAGGCAGGGGCAGATATGGCTCAAATGGTTGGGCGTCCGTCCCCCATATGGAGGGACTTGGGTTCGATCCCCAGGACCTCCCAGTAAAAATAAAGGAAAATATAGAAGGCACGCAGGCTGCCAGACCCCATGAGCAGGTGCACCGTCAGACCTTGTCGAGCTACGCAGCAAGATGATGACATAACAGGAGAGTGACACAAGGGAGACCCAAGACGAGATGCACCTAAAAACTAGGAACTAAGGTGGTAGGATGCCTTTCTCCCACATTGGAGGTTCCCATGATCAAATCCCAGTGAAGACAGGAGAAGAAGGATGAGAAGAGAAGGCAGGAAACACACACAGAGAATTGCCCAGTGAATGGACACAAAAACAGCAAAAACAGCAAAAACGGGGGGGGGGGGGGGAAAAAAAAATAAAAATAAATCAATGAATCTTAAAAAAAAACTTAAATCTTAAATTTTCTTGTTATTTTTTTAATAAACAAGAAAATATTAAACTCCTATCCTGGGTTGTATTAGTCAGCCAAAGGGGTGCTGATGCAAATCTGTTGGCTTTTATAAAGGGTATTTATTTTGGGGTAGAAGCTTACAGTTACCAGCCATAAAGCATAAGTTACTTTCCTCACCAAAGTCTGTTGCCATGTGTTGGAGCAAGATGGCTGCTGATATCTGCAAGGGTTCAGACTTCCTGGGTTCCTCTCTTCCCAGGCTTGTTTCTCTCTGGGCTCAGCTGCTCTGCTCTCTCCACAAGATCAGCTGTAGACTATGAGGCAAATGGCTTATCTCTCTTCCTGAGGCTTCTGCCGTGTCTAATAGAGGCTTCTCTCTTTCCTCATGTATCTGCTTCTCTGTGTATTTACTTCCCAGAGCTCCAATATAAAAACTCCAACCTCCCTTCTCTGCGGTGTGGTTTGTCTGTGAGTCCCCACCCACCAAGGGGGCAGGGACTCAATGTCCTATTGACATGGCCCAATCAAAGCCTTAATCATTATTTAATCAAGTAAAATTGAAACCTCTGAATCCAATATTATCTAATATGCCCAGAGGAAGAGATCAGTTTACAAACATAATCCAATATCTATTTTTGGAATTCATAAACAATATCAAACTTCTACATGGGGGCGCGGGTCCTGCTACATTCTCTATTAGAGTGGCCAGAATCTCTAGAGTACATGGGCAGTGCCTAGTGAAGGAAGACAGACCAATACACCAGGCCCTAGATATTGATGCTTGCACTTATGAACCTTGTTCTTGTGAAATTGGAACTTAGCCTAATAATATATATTGCCTAAGAGTTACCTCCTGAAAGTCTCCTTGTTGCTCAAATGTGGCCTCTCTCTAAGCCAAACTCAGCATATAAACTTACTACCATCCCCCAGCATGAGACATGACTCCCAGGGATGAGCTGCCCTGGTACCAATGGATTATTACCAAGCGCTAACAAGTGACACATTTGGAAAAAGACCTTGGCCAAAAGGAGGAAATATTAAATACAAGTGAATTTTTATGGCTAAGAGATTTCAAAGTGAATTTGGAGGTCATTCCAGAGGCTACGCTTATGCACATCTCAAGAGGCTCTCATTGACTGCCACAGTAAACAGTGCCTCAAGAAGGGGTGCTCCTGAGGGCTCTAGAGACATCTAGACACTATAGGCAGGGCATACAACCCCAGGAAATCAGCACCATGTCAGAGGGCCTTACCTTGGAATATATGATAACCTATCTCCTCAATGTATCCGAGTTAGGCTCATTTATACTTTTCCTACACATGATTCTTCTGCCCCTTTTATTTGAACCTATAATTAGCATTATACCCATTAAATTATATGTCCCAGAGACTTAAATCTTCCAGCTGTTCATATGCCAGTTGAGCCCTGAATCTCAGCAGATCTGCAGCCAATGCCTATTCTCCAGTTCATCAGACTCACCCAGGACAACTAACAAAAGAATGATGATGGACAACACCCATCCCCAAAAACAGAGATTATCTACAACTGCAAGCAAGGCAGTTCCATCCATCTGCCCCATGGGATCTAAGCTCCCTCTCAATCATTAGCAGAGTGGGCATCATCATCCCCAAATCCTTATTATTAAGGAATGAACAAACATAAGGGGGAAATGCAACTATGGGCTAAAGTCATCTTATTATTATTCTAGTAATGGAAGAACTTGTAACATTGATATAAAGGCAGTGGTCACTAGAGGTTCTCAGGGGAGGGAGAGGGAAGAATCAGTGTAACATGGGACATTTTGGGAACATTGGAATGGTTCTGCAGGCTATTGCAATGATGGATACACGCCATTATATACTTTGTCAAAACCTATAAAATTGTGAGGTGCAAAATGTAAACCATAATGTAAACTATAGAGCATGTTTAGTAGCAATGCTTCAATATATGTTCATCAATTGTAAAAAAATATACCACACTAATGAAGGATGTTGTTAATGGGGGGGGGGGTTATAGATGGGAGTTCCTTATATTTTCCATATAACATTTATGCAATCTAAAACTTCTTTAAAAATAAAGAAAAAATTAAATCTTCAGGCAGCCATATCAGCCTGTAGTTACAAATGAAGTCTTGTTAACATTATTAACCCAAAGTTCTTGAACTTGTCTCCACCTCTCCCCAATCAATTTCCAACCAAGGAGTCAGTTGGACTCACTGTTGGTTGAGTATGGGGGAAGACCACATTGAGGGATTCTGGTTTTTTTATGTTCTTCCTCTCCTGCTCTGGAAGGAGTACTCTTAGCACTGGGTCTACTCAAGGGGCAGCACGAGGGATGCCAACCTCTTTATGGTACTTGCTGTGATGATGCCAAGACCCAGGACAAGACCATTGCCCTCCACAGCCTCAGAGCCCACAGAGCTTCCAGGGTCAGCAAAGCTGGAGGGAAGGGCCCTCTTCCCAACTCTAGGCCCCAGAGCAGAGTTCTGCTTGGGTCCAGTGTCTTAAAAAAAAATAAACTCTTAGCTTCTGCTCCTCAGCTCTTTTCCAATTAGGTTTTCAAACTAGTCAACCATCCTGTGTCCATGATAAGAAGGCCCAGAGAATACCTCATCCTGAAATCTTTGAGCCTCTGCTCTACCCTAGACTGCATTCCTCCAGGCTTCTTGTTATGGGAGCAAAAAATAATTTCCCATTTGTTTAAACTACCATTTGTCAGTTATTTGAAACCAACAGCATGCTCCTGTTACAAGTTTAACTTTTACACCTTGTGTGCTGATGCTACAAAATCATCCCGGTACTCCAGGTTGTTCAATCATAAATCACCCGATGGTCCAAGGTCTTGAGTCATCCCCTGGTGGCACTGTCTGACATTTACTGCTTCTGGAGGAAAGAAGCAGGTTTCCATCAAAGTGTGCACCAGTCCTTTTGGTGGCATTGGTGTCAGGGTGGCAATCTCCCTGTTTCCTATCTCCAAGTGCATGGTATTACTCTAAAGAGACATGTGGAAGTTAGGGCCAGTGGTGGGACCAGAGGTAGAGGTGATGCCGAGATTGACCTCATCAGACCAGGGCTGCTGGAGCCCTCTCCGAGGCAGCTGCCTCCAGCCTTCAATCTTTGAAAGGAGGGATGGTCAGGGGTGTGATGAGTGAACGAAGCCCTCACCCCTTAGAACAGGCATAAGGATAGTATTTGTGGATGTGTGTAAGTTTTATATTATCTGGTTATAAGGAGTGCTATTTTAGAGAAAAGACTTCAACATATAGCCACAAAGAAAGAGGGCATTTTAATAAGATGGGGGCCTATTTGAAATTAATGAATCACAAAGATCACCAAAATGTAAACAACTCTTGTTGTGTTGCTGTTTTAAGCCATGTCAGGGGGGCCTGAGGACTGAACTCTGGGACGTGAGGAGGAAGGATCAATGAAAAGGGAGTCAGGGAGTTGGGAAACAAAAGGTATTTAATACAGTGTTTAGACTGTCGAGGGCTGACTATACCACCCTCCCTCCACACTCTTACCCCAAAGGATCCTTCTTAGTAAATGTTTTATATGCAATAATGCAAAACAAATTTATATGTACCTCAGTGAAAGTGTTGGGGGTTGGTGGGGAGAGCCGTGGTAGAACCAGATTCTGAAGATTCTCTAGTAGTGAGCCAAAGGTGTACAGTGACCATGATTGTCCATGTTGATGACATCTTCAGTGTGATAGCCATTTTATTTGATGTGCCAGTTTTATATTTGTTATTGAGAATAAAATTATTTATAGGAGCTTGTCACGAATTTTTTAGAATCTCCCATATTCAATTCTATTTTTCCACAGGGTCTGGAATTCTTCAACCAGGAATTCTCCCACCTTAGTCTTTTAGGAATCCAATTTCTATGATTTGGCTGAAGTTACTATATATACATAGTATTATTTAAGAATTAATATCACAGACTTGAAGAAATGTTTAAAAAATTTTTTAAAGTGCTCTTTTATTTTGTCACTGTAAAAGGAAGATGTAGGGAAAGAACTGCCTCCCTCCTCCACTTTTCTATATCAGCGTTTCTGAAGTGTGGCACTATTTCTTGATATTTTGGCCGGGATGATTCTTTGTTATTGGATTGTAGGATGTTCACAGCATCCCTGGCCTCTACCCTCTAGAGGTCAATCGCATCTCCCAGTTGTGACAACCAAAGATGTCTCCAGACGCCGCAAGTGTCTCCTGGGGGGCAAAATCGTCTCCGGTTTTGAACCCCTGCTCTATATTAATGCATCTGTTAGAAAGGTTGCTGTGTTTGTAAAGCTGTCAGAGCTGAGCTCCCTTGGTCCAGTCCCTGAATGAGTGGGGTTCAAAGAAGCAAAATCCTGATAGGAATTCTACTCTTAATCTCAAGGAATATAAGTGAGATCCAAGGATGTACTCTTTAGCAGCTCTAATCAAAATACCTTTCCTCTTAGATTCTTTAACATCCAACAATGCCAGGCGCTCTCCCTCTCTTTCACCAGAAGAGCTAGTGCTCTGACCCACTCACTCTCTCCCAACATTTCTCTCTGTCCCCTTTCCACTTCTACTTGCTACCTCTGAACACACTCATTCCCCCTGCTCTCCCTGGCCTCTTGCAAGAGGAACTTGACTTTTTAAATTCTTTTCTCCTTAGAATACATGCATGCAGCTTCTACCCTTCTCCCATTCCCCTGACTCTGCATTGAAAGTCCCCCATATCCAGTCTGGCCCTTCCAAGCTGTGCTCCACAGTTGAGTGTGGGTGGATGGGAGGAACCGAGCATGCCAAGCAGCACCAAATTTAGCAGCGGGGAGGAGGACTGGAAAAGCTGGCAACACTTGGATGTGTGAAGGGTTGCAGATTTTTTTCACCCTAGTCACAGATGTGCAAAGAAGCTGTAGTTTCTTCATTTGTCTAACATTGTTCTCATCTTCCTTATGATTTTATGACCACTGAATAGAGGGAAAAAAATATTCTGGTGCAGTTTAAATAGACTCTTCCGGTAAATGGTCAGTTTCTGTAGGTAAAAAAATGCTCGGTCTTTTAGATATCTGCATCCTCTCTTTCTGTCTCTTCAAGACAAGGTCTGGAGTTTTGGTGGAGTCATGGCTAAGAGAGAAAAGATGGGGCCCTCAGGTGCACGCAGCATCTTCTGCTGCTTTCTGCTGCGGCTGGGCGGTCTGGCTATTCCCTGAATTGAGACCTTTGAGCATGAGGCTGGTCCTACTCCTAAGAGTTCTGTGAGTGTCTGCGCTGAGGCTGTATCTAGGGTACGTGTGGCCGATCCCTCCTGGTTGGGAAGGGCCTGTTTGTGCTCCTGGTGACTCAGCCTCTGCTCTGGCTGCTGCTCCAGACCCCACGTCCTCCATCTGGCCCTTGCCTAGAACGTCCACCCCCAGCCTTGCTGCTGACTCATCTCTCCCTCATGATAGCCAGAAGAGGTAGCAAGCCTGCTGGCACTCAACTCAGTTACTTCTCAGTAACTTCTTTTCTGGAGCAGGTCGGAACTCCTTTGTACAGTCTATTCTAGGCTGGCCCTGGGGCGGCCCAGGAAATTATATTCCTCCCTTCTCCCTGCCTAAGCACACTGAGTTAACTGCTAAGTTAACCCTCCTGTAACCACATTCAGGTTGGTGCCAGGCAACCTGCAAGGGGAGCTCATCCCTGAGTCCCAAAGGTGAAGTCCACAGAAGCACTCAGCATTTCCCTCCAACTAGTCACAAACCTCCTGGCTTTGGGTGGAATCAGAAGAGATGGTGGCCTCACCTCTGAGGCCTGCCTCTCGTACCTCTCTCTCTCTCTTCTTTCCTAGATAATCCACTCGGACTTCAATGATCAAGTCCACAGAATTGGGTGTTGATATGCCAAGGAAGGAGATAAAGGAATCTAGAATAATTTTTCACTTTCTCACAAAGCCTAGCTTTTAAGACTCTTATCTGGCTGAAAAACCCTAAAACCCTATTCAGATGGAAGAAGCCAATAATTAACTTTTTCTTTTTCTTTCTCTTGCTCTTTGCTTCCTTTCTGTATCAAACCTAAACCTCCCTGAGGCATGGAGACCTCTGAAAGTAGGCATGGGAGATAGAAGGGGAAGAGAGCAGTATTTGGAAATATAAAAGAAAGAAGCACATTCAGGTATTTCAAAGGAATGCTTTATTAATATGTATCAATAAAATTGATTTGCTTTAAAAAAACCAATGGTATTACCATTGTATATACTGATAATTTCCTTACCACATGTCATGTTCTTTTTTATTTTATTAATGCTTTTATTTATTTATTTTTAATTAATTTTTTATTTTTTTAAAAAAAGATATTTAGAGTACATAAATGTTACACAAAAAATATAGGGATTCCCATATGCTCCACCTCCCAAACCTCCCACAACCTCCCACATAAACATCCATCATTAGTGTGGCACATTCATTGCAACTGAGAAACACATCTTGCGGCTTTGCCACTAAGCATGGACCATAGTGCACATTGTAGACCCAC
Organism: Tolypeutes matacus; assembly: GCA_026826555.1. Classification (NCBI taxonomy): domain Eukaryota; kingdom Metazoa; phylum Chordata; class Mammalia; order Cingulata; family Chlamyphoridae; genus Tolypeutes; species Tolypeutes matacus. Next base: position 92,634,997 of record JAKSZT010053887.1, read on the forward strand.
GCTGTCGCCCACACAGTTCTGCATGTTATATGATGATATAAAAAGGCCTATATCTGTTGTTGCAATGTCACTCAGGACAATTCCCAAGTCCCGAAAAAGCCCCCGTATTACAACTGCTTTTCCCTCTCCCTGCCCCCAGAGTGTCCAGTGGCCACTGGCTCCACATCTATGTTGTAATTTCTTCCATTGCTTGAGTCACAGTATGTCTATAGCAGAATACCAGTAAGTCCACTCTAGTCCATTCAGTGCCCTACACGTTCAGAGAACCTTCTCTAGTAATGAACTATAGAAATGATTCCTGAAAGTATAGTCTTATATGTCGTGTTCTAATGTGGTTGTTCCATAGAGGCCTGCAAGGCTGAGGCCACAGCTCTGAGGGCAGATCACATCTGTCCCGTAGATGGTCAAAAGATGGAGGTTCTCAGACAGGAAACCAGAACTCTGAGGGTGAGTCTTCACAGATAGAAGAAGGGGCTCTTTGCCATCCTCGAGGTGTCTTGGCTCGACTCACAGAAGCCTCAGGACTAGGACAGCCTTCCCAGATGTGGGCCAACTCTCTCCCCAACAGGAAGTCAGGCCAGGGTCTGTGAAGGGAGGATTCTTTGCAGGACCTTCCTATAATTCAAAAGATCTGTGCAATAAAATACATTTTGCATTGGAGAAGTTGTAGGTTTACAGAACAATTATGCACAAAATACAGGATTCCCATACACCAGCCCACCGCCAACACACTGCATTGTTGTGGAGCATTTGTTACAATTGATGATAGCATATTTTTATAGTTGTACTATTAATTAAAGTCCATGGTTTATCTACATATGTTTGTGAGGTGGAGTTTCATGGGATTCTTTTTAAAATTTTTATTCTGTTACCATATATACAATCCAACATCTCCCCTTTTAATCAGCCATTCAGATATATATCTCAGTGGTGTTAATTGTGCTCACAATGTTGTGCTACCATCACCACCATCCATGACCAAAATATTTTCATCATTCCAAATAGGAACCCTGTATATTTTAAGCCTTAACTTCCCATTCCCTATCCCCACCCTGTCCCCTGGTAACCTATATTCTAGATTCTGACTCTGACTTTGTGTATTCAAATTGTTTCAAATCAAAGAGATCATACAATATTTGTCCTTTTGTGTCTGGCTTATTTCACTCAATATGATATCTTCAATGTTCATCCATGTTGTCACATGTATTAACATTGCATTCCTTTTTACGCTTGGATCATATTCCATCCTATGTAAATACTGCATTTTGTTTACCCATTCATCGGTTCATAGACACTTGGGTTGCTTCCATCTTTTGGCAACTGTGAATAATGCTCCTATGAACATCGGTATGCAAATATCTATTCAAATCCTCCTTTCATTTCTTTTGGGTACATACTGACCAGTGGAGTTGCTGGATTGTATGGTATTTCTAGACTTAGCTTGCTGAGAAAACTGCCTTTCATAGTGGCTGTACCATTTTACATTGCCATCAGCAACGAATGAATGTTCCTATTTCTCTGCATCCTCTCCAATGCTTGTTATTTTCTTTTCTTTGCTTTGCTTCTTTTTAAATAGCAGCCATTCTAATAAGTGTCAAATGGTATCTCACTGGAGGTTTTGATTTGCATTTCCCTGATGGCTAATGATGTTGAGCATCTTTTCACATGATTTCTGGCCGTTTCTATATTTTCTTTGGAGAGATATCTATTTAAGTCTTTTGCTCATTTTTTAATTGGGTTGTTTGTCTCTTTGTTGTTGAAGGATTTCTTTATATATTCTGGATATTAAACCTTTATCAGATACGTGGTTTCCAAATATTTTTTTCCCATTCTGTAAGTCGTTGTTTTAGTTTCATGATAAAGTCCTTTGAGGCACAGACATGTTTAATTTTGATGAGGTCCCATTTATCTATTTTTCTTTGGTTACTTGTGCTTTTGGTGTAAAGTCTAAGAAACCATTGCCTAAAACAAGGTGCTTCCTTCCCTATGTTTTCTTCTAGGAGTTTGATAGCTCTAGCTCTTATACTTAGGTCTTTGATCTATTTTGACTTGAGTTTTGTATATGATGTAGCACCATTTGTTAAAGAGACTATTCTTTCCTAAGTAAATAGTCTTTGTCCCCTTGCCAAAAATGAAATATTTTTAATGGGAAAACTAACAGGGTTCTTAACTTTTTATTTTGCCGAGCATGTAGGTTTAAAACAAACAAACCACTATTTATTTCATCAGTGCTTCTCAAAACAGAGGGCTTTTAACAACTACTAAGACTGATTTTGTTTTATTAAGGAAGGTACCGCTCGCTGACAAGAGAGAGCAGCCACTTCAGAAGCTCAGATTGGCATGGTGCAAATGCATGGATCAGGAGCAGCGAAGGGAGCTAGGCAATGCCTATGCCAGGGGTGGCAGTGTGCTTCTTTGCCTACAGTATTTGTACAGGGGCCTGTGGGAGGCAGGGCTAGAAAAGAAGTTGTGGTACATCATGGAGATCTTTGAACAACAGGGTGAGAAACTGGAATGTCAGCTTTGAGAGAGACAGAGCTTCTGGTAATTTCAGGAGAAGGGAATTGACATAAAGAAAACCATGTTTGGGAAGTTTAAATTGTAGGTTATATGCAGCCTTTGGTGGAATTATTGCATTCTGGTGGAAGAGAGGCTAGAGGAAGGAAAGCTATTTAGGAGAGAAAACCTGGAAACCATGCCATACTTTGGCCAATGTGTAATGTTTGGTGGTAGAGGAAGAGGCCATTTCTTCTGTGTCTGTTGGTTACCATGGGGATGAGGTGAATTTTTTTTGAAAAGAGTGCCACACACAGCCTAATAACCTAATAGATACGCACAGGGTAAGATTCTAACACTTTAGTCAATTCCTATCTTAGTCTGTACAGAATTTATTCCTTCTTTATGCAGGCTTCATGCCTGGATTCCTCTGGTCCTGAAAGCTTGTCCTTTTCCAGTGGATACCTTACCACAGTTTGTGCTGATTTCATTAACGTGATCATTTCATTAATGTTAGTTTCCTCCTCTAAACCATGCAGCCCATAAGAGCAGGGTCCATGTATTTCCCTCACTATTGTGGGGAAATCCCCAGCACCTGGCATGGGGCCTGGCGCATAGTAGGCACTCAACAAATAGTTTCTGACTGAATAAATGAGTGAATGAAGAAATGAATTTACCTCTAAGGAGAGTGATTGGCAACCTCCTCATCAACTAACTTTACTAAGTACCTTTGGGGGGGGGCACTATGTTATGTTTCGTAATGGAGTGAGGTACTTGAAGGCTACGCTCTAACCCCAACAATGGATCCCATATTCACTGCTACAGGAAGCAGTGTCAGAAGCTGCCCTAATGTAGAACTCCCCAGGCATGCTGCTATTGTATTGCCACCTGTTGGATAAAAATAGAAAATCAAATTTTTTACATAATCACATTTTCCCATTACAAATAAACCTATCGTTTTATTTCCACTTAAATTTTGCTGATCTAAGATAGCCTCTGGCATTTTAAAATTTTTGCTTCAACTTTGTTTCCTCTGCTAAACTACTGTCATCTTACCTTTTCCCTATTAAATACTAAGTTTGTTCCATTCCTTTGCCCACACTTCAAAGGTATCTTAAGGATTAAATTATAGGAAAATTTCTGTTATACAGAATAGTTGGGTTAAGGGAAGTATTAAAAGAATTACCTTATGTGCCATACATGGATCCCTTGAAGATATTTGTGATAGAAATATATTCTATAGTATGGCAACCCTTTCATTGATAAAATAAACTCCTTTTATCAAGGAGTTTATTTTATTTAGCTCCTTAGTCATTATTGTAAACATCTGCTATTGCACTGAAAAAGCAGGAAAATAATGGCTAATTGAATCCCAGCTAAAGATGTTATTGATTCTAAAATATATTAAAAATTAATGGTGAGTGTGAAAATTATGTATAAATTATGAAACTATGTAATAGTATGTATAATTCACTGCGGTGAATTACTTTAGATGCTTTACAGGGGCACATACATTTTTTAACATTTGTCAAATACTTATGCACATCCTGATCTATTTGTTCACTTTAGGAGAATGCTTACTGACTCAAATGCTGAATCCCCACAGTTTCTTGTCAGTAGTTTTATCATGTCAATTAAATTCCGTTAAAACGGAATTGTTTATTTCTACTTCTGGACAGGTTTCCAAAAAAAATTTTAAAGCCTTATATTTAGTATTTGCTATTTTGTATTTTCTTTCCTTTTCCACCTCATATCATTAGTGGAATCTTCTTTTGATCCTTTTGTTTGGAGGCGTGGGAGAAGAATGTTTTCTTCTTAATGATTTCTAGGAGACCTTTGTATACAGTAGATATGAACCATTTGTATGTATGAGTGATATGCTGATATTTTCTCCTATTCTCTTTTTTTAGTCTATCCTTACTTGTGGTATTTTTCACTATTTATAAATTGTCAAATTTTATGCATTCAACAATATTTTCCTGTGCGAGGTCTATCGTCACTTTTGTGTTGAGAACATCCTTAGCTGTACCTAGATCAGATCCATGTGCACTTGATTTTTATATTGTCTATTTTATATTTCCATTGCTCCTTAATTCCTTTGAAATTTACTTCAGTGCATTATTTGAACCACATTGTATGAACTAAGCTTCAAGTTTTTCCCCAGATAGGCAATAATCTCAACTTGCTTTCCGTCTTGCTTTTCCCCAGTCAGGCAATAATCTCAATATCATTTGTTTGATAGGCCATTTGGTTTGTATTTCTCTCTTTATTGTAAACTAAGTAATATCTTATATATGAATATCATCTTTATGGCTTTCATTTCTATTCCCTTAAGCAGCTATTGATTATTGTGTAATACCACACATTTTAAACCACAATAACTATAGAATATCTTTTAATATTCCAAGTTTCCCTTATTATTATTTCCTTTGGAATATTTCTTATCTAGTCTCACTTTTTTTTCCTTCTGGATGAACTATTAGAATCATCTTGACAGTTTATTGGAATTTCACTTTGCCCATTTACAACCTATTCAATAAGTATTTATTGAAATTTGATATGAAGGAGGTGATAAATGCTGAGCAAATAATAATGGCAACAACATTCGTAAACATGTATTTCCTTAGCTTTGTAAGGTGCTTTAAATGTTTATGTATGTCTCCTTTCATATCGTCCATCAAAGGGATCATAAGTTGAACACCAGACAGGTGTAAAGACCAAGGCAGGTGTAAAGAAGGGACAAAAAACCTCTTCAATATAAACCAGAAGAACAGGCTGGTTGAGTCCAGATAGGGATATGGAATATCTTTAATTCAAATAAGGAAATTAAAATTTGTATAAAAGGTTAAGCAAAAACCGGGAATGGGGACATACAATGCACCAGGTTTGAAAAAAGTCATGGGCTTAGAGGGTCCCATACTCTAAAATGAAACTCAGTATATTAACAGGCACCTGGGTTGGCATCTTAGTGAAATACATCCTGGGTCCTGGGTTCAAGTCCCCTGGTTGTCTGAGTGTCACCAGGATCCATGACTATGCCGTGCTCTGGAGCCCGGGACCCAAGAAAGCAGGCTGCCTTCCTAGGTAGAGAAATAAGTTCGGGCATAGAGAAGCAAATCAACCCATAGTATTAAAAACTGGAGTTAAATACAGATTTTATAATCATCCTAACAATCTGTGTTTGTTATTTACATTTCTGGGAAAAGTGGATTTTAATTAAAACTATTAAGGTAATTTAAGTTTGTAAATAGAGTTGAAAATTAAGTGAATTTGATTTACTGCATCTACAAGTTTTATTTAAGATATTTATGAGTTTTTAGTGAGTTTAGTAAGATTTTGTCTGTTAAATTTATAAATCTGTTTTGTGAGGCAAATGAAATGCTTGAGAGTATATGACATTAAATTTGTAAATGTTATTTAAAACTTTTAAGGGAATGTAGTTAAACATGTTTGTATAAAGAATTATTTATTCAAGGGAATATGATCTTTAAGCTTGCAAGTTAATAGAGCATTAGTTCAAGAATGAGAGAAAATGATTATACATAATATAATTTTACATATCCCTTTAAACATATATACTTATTAATAAAATAACCTTATTTACGGGTTGACTTTTAAAAGTTAAAAATTTTTTAATTTAAAAAATGAATTGAAGATTGATTCAGACATACTTTACCATATGTATTTCTTTTTTTTTTTTTTTTTTAATTTTTTTTTTAAAGATTTTATTTATTTATTCACTTATCCCCCCCTTGCTGCTTGTGCTCGCTGGGTCAGCCAACCACGCCGTGCGGGCGGGCTTGCCTTCACCAGGAGGCCCCGGGAACCGAACGGGAGTCCTACTGATTGAGCCACAGCCGCTTCCCTACCATATGTATTTCTATCCACGAGCCAGGGCCCACCTTGGATGTGAAAAACTCAGTTGGAAGTAAGGTGAACATATCCGGGTTTTCTCTGGACTGTTTCAGTTTTCAAACTGAAAGCCCTGCATCCTGGGAACCCCTTTATTCCCTGGCAAACTGGGAGAGTTGGTCACGCTAAGTGGCAGTCACGTCCTCTCCTTTCCAACAGCTCTGCGACAACCCCGCGTGAGCTCTGGGCAGAGGGTTAGCATCCTCGTAACGGAGGCAGCAAGTGGGCTCTGAAACAGGGAAGCCAATTCGTTTATAGTTACCTTCCTTCCTCTTATCCTCTCCCCACTTAATTTGATTGGATGATTTATTGCTGAGTTCTTTTTCCTATCCTTCTCCCCACTTTGAGAGAAGTTGGTTTCTTTTTTTTAGAATAAATGAGATCTGGCTCACCTGGCGAGTCCTAGGCCTCCAGGATGAACCTGGTCCCTACAACTTATTATTATTTTTAAAAAAATTTTAAAAAGATACTTAGATTACATAAATGTTACACAAAAAATATAGGGATTCCCATATGCCCCACCTCCCACACCTCCCACAACCTCCCACATAAACATCTTTCCACTCCACCTCCAATTGAGAGGGGTTTTTATATCCCATGGGGAAGATGGATGGGATTATCCTGCCTACAGCTGCAGACTTCTACAACTTATTTTTGAAGAGACGTTCAATCAGGTTGCCCCAGCCTTTGTGAGTCTGCCAGAACTGGAGATTATAAAGGTGTTTGTGGGCATGAATTACTGTGCATTTTTATCATTTTGCTAATTATTTAAAATATGTTACTACTTACAATTCACTTTTTAATAGCAGCTTTATTGAAGTATAATTCACATACCACACAACTCACATATTTAATGTGTACAAATTAGTGGTTTTTAGTATATTCACAGAATTGTGCAACCATCACCACAATCAATTTTAGAATATTTCATCACACACACCGCCCCCCCCCACCAAATCCCCATACCCATTAGGAGTCACTCACCATTTCCCCCCAACCCTCCCAACCCTCAGCAACCACTAATCTATTAGATTCTTTTATTCTGGGCATTTCATGGAAATGGAATCATGCAAAATGTGGTCTTTCGTGACCAGCTTCTGTTTCTTAGCATATGTTTTCAAGATTCAATCACATTGTAGCATACATCAGTGTTTTGTATGGTTTTACTGCCATACAGTATTCCATAGTTTGGATATACCACCTTTTATTTATCCTTTCATCAGTTGATGAACACTTGGTTTGGTTTATTTCCATTTTTTGCTCTTATGAATAATGCTGCCGTGAATATTTGTGTACAAGTTTGTGTGTAGACATATGCTTTCATTTCTCTTGAGTATTCCACCTAAGAGTGGAATTACCAGGTCAAATGATAACTCTCTGTTTAACCTTTTGAGAAACTGCTAGATTGTTTTACAAAGTGGTTGCATCATTTTACATTCCCACCAACACATCCTACTCAGCACTTGTTATTATACGTCTTTTTTATTCTAGTCATTCTAATGGGTGTGAAGTGGTATCTCATTGTTTTCTTTCTCCAATAGGTGCTACTTTTTCCTTTAAAAAAATTGTATTTTGAGTAACTTAAAATTTACAGGAAAGTTGTAAAAATAATACAAAAATAATACAGATAATTTCAATATATTTCCTACCCAAATAATGAGATTTACCAACTTTTAACATTTTGCCACATTTATTACATTATTCTTTTTATCTATCTATCTTTTCTAAATATTTAAGAGTAGGCTGCATTTATTATGCTCCTTTACCACTTAATCATCCATGTGTATTTCCTAAGAACAAGGATATTTACTTATATAACCACATTAAGTACAGTTATCAAGTTAAAGAAATTTAACATTAATAATTAATATAAAATGTAAAATCTTTATTCCAATTTTTTTCAGTTGTCCCAATAATATCCTTTGGGGCATTTTCTCCTCCATTATTACATCTAGTCTAGGGTCACTGAATTATTATTGTCTCTTTAGTCTCTCTCTTTTTTTCAAATTGTAGTAACATATATGCAATATAAAATTTCCCATCTCAACCACTCTCAGGCATACAATTCATGGCCTTAATCACATTTACAATATTGCATTATCATTGCCACCATCCATTAGCGAAATTTTCCATCACCTCAGAGACCCTGCGTCCATTATGCATTAACTGCCTGTTCTCCCTCCCTCCCCCTCCCATCATCCTAGTAACCTGTACTCTATTTTCTGTCTCAATGAATTTGCATATTCTAGTTATTTCATGTAACTTTTGTGTCTGGCTTATTTCAAGACTCAATATGATGTTTTCAAAGTTCATCCATGTTGTAGCATGTATCAGAATGTCATTCTTTATTACATCTAATATTCCATTGTATGTATAAACCACATTTTGTTTAACCCTTCATCTATTGATGGATACTTGGGTTGCTTTTGTCTTTTGGCTATTGTGAATAATGCTGCTACAAATATTGGTGTGCAAATATCTATTAGAATCTTTGCTTTCAATTCTTTTGGGTATATGCCTAGAAGTAGAATTTCCAGGTCACATGTTAGTTCTCTGTGTTTAACTTTCTGAGGAACAGCCTAACTGTTTTCCACAGCAGTTGTACCACTTTACATTCCCACCAACAATGTCCAAGGGTTCCAATTTCTCCACGTCCTAGCCAGCACTTGTTATTTTCTTTTCTAAAAAAAACAATACCCATCCTAGTGGGTGTGAAGTGGCATCTTGTGGTTTTTATTTGCATTTCCCTGATGGCTAACAGTGTTGAACATGTTTTCATGTGCTTATTTACCATTTTAATGTCTTCTTTGGAGAAATGTCTATTCAGATCTTTTGCCCACTTTAAAATTGGGTTATTTGAGTTCCAAAATTTTCACCCATTCTATGGGCTGTTTTTTCATTTTCTTGATGGTGCTTTTCTTTAGATTGGACACTAGATGTCTCAGTAACATTGAATCTGCAACGAGAAATCCAGGAGTTTACAGAAAAAGATTGGCACAGAAATGTGAGTTGTGTAATCTTGTATATGCTATAGATTTTTATTTTGGGTATTAGAATTTAATTTCCATTAAAGTTTCTTTGAAATCAGGTTAAAGAGATTACCTTTAAAGTCCTTAACTAAAAATTCATTGAAACATTAGTAGTGTCCTGTAATTTCTGGGATGAGGAAATAGAAAGATATTCAGAGATTTGTTAAAAGTCTTAGATAGGGAGCGGACGTGGCTCAAGAAGTTGAGTGCCCACCTCACACATGGTAGTTCTCAGGTTCAGTTCCCAGTGCCTCCTAAAGAAAACAAACAACGAGCAGACAAGCAAAAACAACAAGCAGACAATGAGCAAAAAAAAAAAAAAGAGCAGACAATGAACAAAAAACAACAACGAGTAGACAGCAAGCAAAAACAAACAAGCAGGGAGTGGAAGTGTTCAAGCAGTTGAGCGCCTGCCTCCCACATGGGAGGTCCCTGGTTTGGTTCCCGGTGCCTCCTAAAGAAAAACAAAAACAGACAACAAGCAAAAAACAACAAGCAGAAAATAAGCGGGAAAAGAAACAAAACAATAGCAGACAACGAGCAAAACAGAAGAGGGAGCCAACTCAGGAGAGCCGATGTGGTTCAGTGGTTGTGTGCCGGCCTCCCACATATGCAGTCCTGGGCTCATTCCCTGGTCCTGGTACCTCAAAAAAAAATAGTGGTATGGGTAAATAAAGTATATATAAAAAGCCTTAGATAAAGGTGGAATTAGAAATTGGGTTAGAATCCAGAAATTTACAGCTTCTTATATTGTCCTCTAGAAAGCAGCCATTTCCATTGAGTAATTTATAAAGTTTTTGTTAATGTAAAATAGAACATACACCAGATGGGAGAGTTATGCTTAACATAAATGTGGTGTGGAGGAAGGGAAGAAATTGTGGGGCAGGACTTTCCTCCTTCCCTGTGGGCCCAGTAAAACTCACTCTCTGGCCCTCTGGTCCTGCCCATTTCCCTCCACTTATACACATACACAGACTCTCTCTCTCTCTCTCTCTCTCTCTCTCTCTCTCTC
>JAKSZT010053887.1:92645455-92683476 GCA_026826555.1 Tolypeutes matacus
CTCTCTCTCTCTCTCTCTCTCTCTCTCTCTCTCTCTCACACACACACACACACACACACACACACATTCCCTGTATCTGGGGAAGCCTTGGTCCTGCCTCCATAATTGCAGAGAAAAGGTAGAAATAAAGGACCACTTGTTAGTAGATGAGCCTTTTAGCTGACATTTTTGGTACTTCCTGGGAAATCGTCCCTTGCCATCAACCTCTGCCCCTTCCAGGGCCACTGCTCACCCCCATTCTCCTCCTTCCCATTGTCACTCATCTAGAATCCTGTGGGTGTGCTCTCTAGGTAGATCTAGCAAGAGAAGTTGAAGGGTACTTGGTTTTTTTCCCACACTGTTGAATTTCCCTGAGAAGGAATAAATGATGACTGTTCTGAAAAGCCACACAATGAGCTGCTTTCTTCCAGAGCCATGACCTTTACCCAGGAAGAGGCCAAGCACACTTATGGAGTCTCTGCATTTGCTGGAGAGAAACTGTGGTAAACAGACCAAGAAGGCCCTCATTGTCACCAAGGGCCTTCAGAAGCCACCAGAGCTTTTCCATGAGCCCTTGGTTGCTTTTGCTTGGTCAGTGGCTGTAATCCAATTTTACTGTAGAAATGTATTATTTAAAGTTAAAAAAATAATTTACTTAGTTGAATTTGGATTGGACTGGAGATTGCCAATGATTGCCAATATGGCCATGCTTTGGCAGACATTTTGGTTGCTCATAAGTCATGGTTTCTCCTTCTGTCCTCACAGAAACCCAATTTTGTACAGTTATTGGATGGCCATGACACAATCCCAAGGGTTAACCCTTGTCGTGACTATCACTTTCCTCTTTGCCAGGGATTGATCTAAATTGTGAGCTGCTGAGGACCTTAAAGGAAGGGCTATCGTCCTGTCCTGCTCTACTTTCTTCTTGCTTGGACTTATGTGAGGGTCTGATGCTTGGAGTAGGCTGGCCATCTTCTGATTGTGAAGGTAGATGTTATGGACAGAGGTGACAGATGTGAATAAAAGCCTGGGTCCTTGTTGACACAACTGAACTTCAGAAGAGCCTACTTTGAGACTTCTTCTTAAGTTGTTTTTTTTTTTAATTGCAGCCCAAAGCATCCTATTTGATATGCATATTTCTTACCCAGCTGATCTAACATTACCAGGCATAAAGCAAACCCTTTAGCAAACACTCTGGTTTGGTTGTGGCTTAAAGTGAGATTCTGAACTCTGGAAGCTTTCTGAGGAATCTGAATGTGTAATTACACTAAGGAGAAACTGGAAATCGATGTGGACAATACTCATCAGAGTGGATGGCCAGGGAATCCCCTTTCCTGTGGAGACAACAGCCTACTTACCTTGGAACCAGCTTTCTTTTTTGTTCTGTCTGTTGTCTCTCCCTGAACATTTAGGAACTGAGATCTATCCATCCGTTCATGTATCCATGCATCCAATAAAATTTATCAAACTACCTCCATATGAGCATTTATCAGTGGGGCAGTGATGGGATTCCCTGTTCCCCTCACTGGGTGCTGTGGCAATACCGTAGGTTGTGAGCTCTTTAGTTTACAGTCTCCTGCTTCCAAAGCTGGGCTCTTCCAGAGGCAGTGTCAGAGGCAGCCCATGGGGAACTCAGCCCAGCAAAGACTTATCCAATAACAACGATGCCAGGGCCACTGTGTTAGATGTGGGGTACAAGATATACTGCAATCATGATGTAGTTGCTGTGGTATGCAAATGTGTAGCAAAACCTGCATAATGGATGTTGTCTTAGTTTGCCAGAGCTGCTATAACAAAATACCACAGATTGGTTGGCTTAAACAACAGGAAATTACTGGCTCACATTTTGGAAGCTAGAAGTCCAATATCCAGATATCAGCAGGCCATGCTTTCTTCAAACTCTGTAGTGATCTGCAGGTGACTTGCTGGAAATCAATCTCAGTCTCCTCCTTTCACATTCAAATTTCCTGGCCTTATGAGGATTTCACTCATGCTGGATTAAGACCCACACTGATCCAGTTCAGAGATCCTATTTATGAATGAATCCACATCCACAGGACCAAGGGTTAGGACGTGAATGGATCTTTGTGGGGGACAGGATTCAATCTACTACAGGAGTCAATGGTTTGTAAGAAAGACACTAGGAGGATTGTGGAGCTCTTTTTAAAGAAATGCTGCCTCTTCAACACTAATCTGACAAATGAGGACACTGATACCCAAAGAGGTTAAGTCACTTGTTTTACATATGTTAAAATCCATTAAGCTGCACGCTTAATATTTGCACACTTTATGGTTAGTACATTTAACTTCAATAAAACAGCAAAAAAGAAAAGAAAAATGACCTTAGATTTTTTTTTTTTACCATCACTACAAGAATGGGATAAAGGCTGTACTTTGAATAAAGGAAATATCAATGATATTTTACGCATCTTAAATGAGTATTGGGAATGGTTCAAATTAATTTGTATGATAATCCCTCTCCTGCCAGAAACTCTTTTAAATTTAAATTGGCAGATGCCAGAACCAGCCTAGAGAACCCCTACCTCAATTTGCCTACCTCCGGATGCATAGGAGTGACGTTCTCATCAGCAAAAGGGAAGTTCTTTGGCTCACATCACTTGAAAATCCAGGAGAAGAATTAACTTCAAGTATGGCTGGATTCAGGGCTCAAACAATGTCATTAGGATTTAATTTCTCTCTACTTTGAGTCTCTTCCTCTGGTTAGTTGTAATCTCAAGAACTTCAAGATGGCCAACCCAGCTCCAGGTTTTTCCTCATGGTGGCAAGATGGAGGCAGCATCTCTGTACACTGCATCTCCTCTGCTCCAAGTTCAGTCAGGAGAGAAACACACTTACTGTAGCAGTTTGATATTGTTTATGAATTCCAAAAATAGATATTGGATTATGTTTGTAAACTGGTTTGTTCCTCTGGGCATATTAGATTATATTGGATTTAGAGGTTTCACTTTTACTTGATTAAATAAGGATTAAGGCTTTGATTGGGCCGTGTCAGTAGGACGTTGAGTCCCTGCCCCCTTGGTGGGTGGGGACTCACAGAGAAATGGCACAGCAGAGAAGGGGGTTGAGAGTTTTGATATAGGAGCCCCGGGAAGTAAACACATAGGGAAACAGATACGAGGAAAGAGAGAAGGCAGAGGCCCAGGGAAGAGAGCCCAGCTGTTCACCTGATAGTTTATAGCTGGCCTTGTGGAGAGAGCAGAGCAGCTGAGCCCAGAGAGAAATGAGCCCCAGGGAGAGATAAGACTTGTCCCAGCCTGCGGCTGAGATTGGAAGAAGCTGGGACCACAGAGCCTTAAGAGGAAGACTGAACCCTTGCAGACATGGACTCCCATCTTGCGTCAACACTTGGCAACAGACTCTGGGTGAGAAAGTACCTCTTATGGTACCTTGAGTTGGAATCTTTAGGGCCTTGTGACTGTAAGCTTCTACCCCAAATAAATACCCTTTATAAAAACTAACCGATTTCCGGTATTTTGCATCAGCACCCCTTTGTCTGACTAATACACTTACTTTCTCACAGCATGCCCAGCAGAGTCATTAAGTTTCATTGGTTCTGAGAGGGTCACATGCACATTGCTGAGCCAATCACTGTGACCACAGAAATGCAAGGCATTGATTGGCTCAGGCCTAGGTCACATGCTTCTCCCTCAGTGCTCCTCCTAGATAAATGGACAGTGTCCTGTCCTTCCCAAGGGTTTCCGGCTGCCACTGTGCCTGGTACCTCTTCCTAGTTTCGTAGGACCATCACACATCCATTACCTTGTGACTGCATGGTGCAATTATCTGGTTGTCCACTTACCAGGCTGCCTGTGGGAGAGGTTGGCCACTTATTATAAATGGCCCCTGAAGTTGTATTCTTACCATGAGGCTGGCAGTACCTTAGCCTATGAGTCAGGTGCTGTCATGTGATGATTCAGTGGTCTTTAGGTGCTCAATTGCTCCCCCCCCCCCACCGCATCCTACAAATGCAAGTTTTCTTCCCCTCCACCCTTAACAGGTGGCCTACCACTGACAGCATTGTTTCACTCTTTTGGTGGCCACTTGAGTGGAATGGCAAGTGGCTCCATTGTATCCAATGGCCCACAGGTGACTCTAAGATGTTTCTCATTCCATACAAGAACTTTCTCTTTTCACACTTTTCACCGGCTGTGCCACTCCTGGTCATACCATGGCACCCATCTTTAATCTGTGGGGTTCTCTGCATGTTATCCCAGGTTGGAAATGTGTGTGTGTGTGGGTGAGTGGGGAGGTTATTTTCTCAGTAATCCAGGCATATTTATGGTGTGGTATGAACTTGGTAAGGTACAATTCAAGGTTGGTAGGGGCAGGAGGTCAAATGGGAAAAGGCAACAGAAGCCTCATGCTTTGGGCTGTTTTATTTTAAGCATTAATTTAATGTTAAACTAAAAGCCCTTAGGTTTGAGATATCGAAGGATGGGTACTACTGAGAGGAATGTAGATGATGGCATGCACACATTTGGTTAGTACAACATTGACATTTATTTCCTTCAATAAGCTAAGCAGGGAGCAAGTTAATGGAGAAGGCCAAGGACACAGCAGGCCCAGCTTTATAGCTATAGGCCGGTCTCTGCCTCGGCTGCTGCTGGCTCCCAGCTGGCGCGTAGTGACCTCTGCTGGCAAGATTTTCCTCTCCCGTCTACACAAAGAGGTGGGCGTCACCTCCAGGCTTGTGTGCTGGGTGAGCATTCGGGGAGATGCTGGAAGATTGTTGCTCAGTGAGGGTCTGGCAGGCTGGGCTTTCATGTTAAAACTTTTACAGTAGTCAGGAATGTTAGCATAGACCCTTCTTCATGCCTCCTCAGGCTTTCTCTCAAACACAAACTTACTTAAATCACTCACTTTTTAAGTATAAACATGTTTTCTTCTTCTTCTTCTTCTTTTTTTAATACTTTCTGAAAAAGAACATGTCAAAACAATTTTCACATTAACACATTTTTGACATTTCCTAAGAATAACATGTCTACAAATCGACACAATGAAAATGCTCTGTCAAAATAAATTCACTTTTGCTGTGTGTGGGGTGGGGCATGAGGCATCCTTTGCAGACACTTATACAGAAATCACACGCTTCATATCACCATGTCACATCTCACCCCCCCAAAAAAATGTGAAAGGCTGTTGCTGGACAGGGTCTTAGCCCACCTATAAGTCATGCAGATCTTCTGGTTTAATGGTCTAGGCATATCTGTAATGGAAGATTCTGATGTAGAAAGTGGGACAGCAAAGTTGAAGCCATTATAACAGGCATCAAGGGTCACACTGATGCAGATACTGACAAAGAAACTCTTGTCCATAAAGTGGTAGCCCCAAGGGACCATGTGGTGGGCACGTGAGGGCATCTCTGAGGCTACCCTGCCTTCTCTGATAATTGCTGGTTTGTACTACTGGCCTCTGCAGCCACCTCCTACCACAGGGCTCTGCCCCTTTAACTAGAGCTGTTTGGACCAAGGGTGAACTCCTAACTAAGGAAGAGCCAGTCCCTTCAATGGGGAGAGGGGAGAATGAGAATCAGATTCTTTTTTCCAGAGACTGGCAATTGGGACACATGGACAACAGTCAGACACTGATAAACACTTGGACTATGAGGTCTTGGAACCTTTACAACAGAGTGGGGCCTCTCTTAATCAGAGTTTGGGGATAAATGAGAGTAAAGCAGAAAATTGAAGATCATTTTCCTTAACCATAAGACTTCCTGGGAATTGGGGTAGATAGATCTTCATAAATGTCCACACTGCTAGGGTCATCTCTTGTAATGTATTTCTTTCCTCTGTAAAAGCCATAATGGTCTGATAAAGTCAGTGAGAAATGAAGGCTCACTGTTTCTTGGGCAGCACAAAGTGAAAGAAGTGAAACACGAAGGGGTTAAGTCTGGGTACCAGTAAGTCAATATCTGGAGTTGAGGAGCTGCCAGCAAACTGGGGATCCTTTTTCCTATGTGGAGCCTCAATCACTTGGAGCAGTGGAGTCCTTGGACTTGGACTTTTAGTTTCTGCATCTATAAAATGGTGAGAATACCCTCCATCCTTCCAGGTGCTTCTGGGGAATAAATATTAAATCATCTGGCACAGGGCCTGAGACAATTCATTTTAGTTGAATGCCATGTGGTTTGTGGTTATTTTGATGGACTTTTCTTCAATGTGTCCTCAAAGGAGCTGCATAGCCTACTTGGTAGAGATTATGAGTGTAGCTATGATGTTGGCTATCCTGGGTTTGAATCCAGACTCTGCTGTTTAGAGGAAGTTATTACTCTAAGTGCCTCTGCTCTCTTTGAAGACTTTTTTTGGATGAGTTTGTTTTTCCCCTGGCTTGGAGAATTTTATTCCACTCTGTCAGCAAGGACATCTTTGCCATCAATTCTGGAGAAACAGTCTGAATCTGCAGCTGATGAAGAGGAAAGTGGAGCAGAGAAAAAGGGAGAGAGAAAGAGGAAAGAAAGGGAGGTGGGGGTGAGAAAGAATATCACTTTGCTTGACCCTTGGATCCAGCCTGGCTTAAAGCCAGCTATTTTCCTGGACTTCCTGATATCAGGAGCAATTGGGTTTCTGTCCCTGGGAGTTGAGAAGGTCCTGACTCAGTTTTCTTGTTCTTAAGTTAAGATGTAGAAACAGAGTGTACGAGAAACTAGGCCATGTGTTTCCCCCCGCATCTGGCCATCCCGCCCCTCAGACCTGGACCAAGGGGCGGAGTCTGTCCCACCTGATCCACATGGTCTGAAGGTCAGGGGCTGAGAATGAGGTAGTGAGGGCTGCTTTTTTTTTTTAAAGGACAATCAGATGCCTGTTTTGTACCATAAAAATAGAAGAGGACTCAGCAGGAAACCCCAGAGCTATCCATTGAGCAGGAGAAATGAGGGGAGGAAGAGACTTGGACAGGCTGTGGCTTATTCTTATGGTGAACTCTAAAGTTCTGAGGGCAGAGGCCTTGTGTGGAGAGCTGGAAACTAAATGATGGGCTGGGTGCTCCAGGAGGTTCTGTCAGAAAGAGGGAGTATTTGTGAACTAATAAAAGGGCTGTAGTGGGCTTTGGAGATTAGGCCCCATAGTTATCCCAGCTTAGACTTGCAAAGATTGGTCAGATTTCTGTGTGTCCTAGATGTTTCCTTGCTGCTCAGGAGTTGGTGCGAGAAAGTTTACAATCCCATTGAGTCTCAAACTCAAGGTGGCCAAATTAGTTCTACTTCTATTGTCACAGCTTATGCCACCTCCCTTTCCCAGAGTCTCTTACCCATTAGGGTGACCAGTCATCCTGGTTTGCCCAGAAGTGTCTTGGTTTTAGCACTGGAAGTTCTGCCTCTTGGGAAAACTGGGATGACTGGTCACCCTAGAATGGTAAATTGGCACACATAGTAGATGACCCACATTTGAGAGCTGTTATGAATTGCATTGTGTCCCCCCAAAAGATATGCTCAAGTCCTAACTGTTGGTCACTTGAATGTAGTCCTGTTTGGAAAGAGGATCTTCGAAGGTGTTAGTTAAGATGAGGCCAAACTGGATTAGGGTGGCCCTAGTCCTATATGACTAGGAAATTTGGACACAGGCAGACAGACAGAATAGACAGCCATGTGATGGGGGCAGGGGTGAGTTATGCCCCAGGCCTAAGAATACCATGGGTTGCTGGCAAGCCACCACCAGAACCCTACAGACTTCAACAAAAAATGGCCCTCCAATACCTTGATTTTGGACTTCTACCCTCCAGAATGTAAGACAATGCATTTTTGTTGTGTTAAGCCACCCAGTTCATGGTCCATTGTTACAGCAGCCCTACCAAACGAAGACAAGAGCACCAGGTTGCTGCTGGGAACACAGGGATAACTGAGTAAGCTCCAGGCTCAGCCTGGAAGAGCTTGCCATCTGAGGGTGGAGGGCAAGACGGCTCATCCCAGAAAGCTGGGGTGAGAGTTGAGGCAAAGGCAAGCAGAGGTCTGGGAGGCTATCTCAAATAACACTGCTAAGAAGAGGCTTTTGAAGAAGCTCTTGAACTAGGTATTGAGAAATGATGATTGTTAGCAGATTGGGAATGGATTGGGTTGGAGACGGACATTTTAATATGGACAGGAGCTTTTGCACAGATACAGTGTGATGAAAAGCCAGGCATTTTGGGGGAGTAGTGACAGTCCCACTCCTCTAACATTTGCAGGGTTGGGGGCAAGAGTTCAGGTGGAGGCCTATATATCATGTGCCTAAATATTTAAAAGCTATATAGCAGGCTAACAAACTGTTAAATTACAAAGTTCTATTCTCCTTCCTTGACACATATACCTTCCTAACAATCTGGAAGGTCAGGTTTGAATCTAGAATCCCCAGACTCCTCGGTGTCCATGCTGCAGTGTGACAGCATGGAAGAGCTGGCCCCAGGTCTCTCCTATCTCATCCTTTTCCTACCCCTGCTCCATCTCACCCTTCTAGGGGCCTCATGTGTACACCTGTAGAGACTATAATATATCACAAACTCTGTTCACATCTCCTGCAAATAACTTTCCCATGGCCATCCTTGGAGCCTAGGGGTGTGACCAGCAGGGAGAACACCTGCAAGCCTGGGTATCCAGAATGTGGTCTGGGGGAGGACACAGACTCTGGGTTGGCACTTCCCTGCTGGCCTTGCAGACTCTTCACCCCCCGGGGTGGAAGCCCTTTGTCTAAGGATGACACTGAGTGATGAGGGGTCCCAGTGGCTGTAATGCTGTCATACTCAGCAAGAGCAATAGCAGAAGAAGCTAATTCTCACCATGATGAAAGGGAACAAAAACTGGCCCTGAATTCTCTATAGTCTTCAGGAAGAGAAACATTAAAAATGATGGAGACTAATTCGGAAGACCTGGGAAATGGCCTGCTGCTCTTCTCACTTATCATACTTATGCAGGTGCTGGGCACGTCCCAAACAATTTGTGGGATGTGGCCTTTTGGCCCATAAAGCCGCAAAGCTAGAAGGGCCTAAGCTACACATGATCTGAGGTTGTCAGAGTTCAGGAAGAGAAACTGGCCACTCTGGAGGTGAGTCAACTTCTCTTTGCCAATACCTCATTGCGCATGTGAAATGATTGCCTTTTTGAAGCAGAGGTGGCATTTCCTTGTCCTTCAATTATAGGGGCCAGGATGTGTACAAGCTAAGTGATGATCTGGGCTCCCAGAACTATGATCCTCTCTGAGGCTGGTCTATACCTCAGGTTCTAACTTCCTGGTCCAAATTTTAGGCACCCCATGCCTGACCCTTTTGAATAGTTGACTAACAGTTTCACACTTTAATTAAAGGAAAAACAATACACATACATACACACACACTTATATTTCCACTCCATCTTGATTGGGTAAAGACAAGCAAAAGTACGAAGTCTTCCATTTGCCATGGGTCGGATGAGATCATATGTTCAGGCCCAACATAAAAGGACCTTGTTTAGGAAGTCTTTGAAATTTGACACAATTTGTGCTCTCGTTTCTTTCCACTCTTCCTCTCTCCCAAATCCCTGATAGATAATCCCAGGAACTCTATGGTTTTCCTATGAATAATGCTTACTCTTAATCACCATGGCTCTGATATGAGAGGCTTCCCATGCTTTGGGGCTCCAGTCCCTTTTGTCTCCATAGCAGATGCTGGAACTCAACTGAGTTTAACTAAACACTCCTTCTGAGGAAAGGTTGGTAGTTGTCAATGCCCCAGTCCCAGGTCTTCCAATGAATACCTGAGTCAATGTGGAGTCCACCGGTGGTGAAAACAGTGTCCTGGGAACCAAAAGGTTCAGTGTCGGCCCTGTCTTTCTGAGCTTGGGCAAGTTCCTTAGCTTCAGTGTCCACATCTTCAAAATGCAGATAATAATCACTGCCACTACAAGAGGACTGTGAGGGACAAATATGAAAATAATTGTGAAAGAGAGTTGAAACACATGGATTCTTCAGCCTCATGTAGACACCTCATTTTTGATCTCTCCATTTGTGACAGTCTATCGGACATAGCCAATAACCCCTCAGCTCCTTGGCTTTTCATCTTTTGGTTCCACTCTGCATGATGGAGCCTTGTTCTTCAACTTTGGGTTCTATTTGTAGCTACCTTTCTCTTTCTTCACCTTTTAATAGCCTTCCTTCTCAAAACACGAGTTTCGAGAAGGAGTTACTGCCTTTGTCTCTGCTCCTCCATCAGTGCCTCAGTTTCACTTCCACCTGTACCACCACACCAAAACTACCCTTGCCAAGGTCATCAGTTGAGTCATTGGAGCCCGTTCTCATGAGCTGATTGTATGCATCTCTCCCCAACTTCTTGTTCAGTGAAGTCATGTTGCTGGCTTAAAATCATCCATGCTGGGACTATTTACAGCACAAAAATTGACAAACACTTTCTGGGAAGCCAGTTGTTAGACATGTCAGCCCACCACTGCTAGTGACCTTCTGGTTGCTGAGTGCAAAGGGCATTTTCTGGACTTTCCTTACTTGGCTTTAGCTGCACTTGACACAATTGATCATTCTTTCCTTTCTAAGAGCCTCTCTATCGCTGGTTTCCTAATCTCTACTCCCCCAATTTTCCTCCAACTTCCCTGGCCTCCTCTCTGCCCAGCCTCTTATACCAGATATTTGACTCACCTTTCAAGTACTCATATGTTTTCCAGGATTCTATCTTCTTACTCATGTTCATGGAGGTTATCTTGCATTCCCATAGTTTCAACAAGTCTGAAGCCAAAAGGTTATCCTTGACCTTCCCCACTCTCACTTCTCATTTCAGTCCAGCATCAAGTCCTGCTGATTTAATCTCTTAAATAGATCTCAAATCCTCCCCTTTCTCTCCATCTTCACCATTGCAGCCTAATCCAAGCCACTGTCATCTCCAGACAGAAATAGCTTCATAACTGCTCTATTTCTGGTCACTGTGGTCCTCTAAACCCTTCTCTACATGTCCTCCACAGTGAGGTTTTCACAATACATAATACCTCTTCTTGCCCGAACATGCTTTAAACTGTGTCTATTAGGATAAGATCCAAACTCTGAGCATGAACTGGGAGAACTTGCATGGTCTGGCTCCTATCATCCAGTCTCATCTCAAATCCATCTCCCTTGTACTCTGGCCATCACTGGCTCCCAGGGCACTGTTCTCTCCAGAGCCAGACCTCAGTACCCAAGATTCCCTTTGCCTAGAAACCTTCTTTTGTTTCAACTCCTATTCATCTTTCAGATCTCAGCTTAAAAATCATTTCCTCAAGGATGACTTTTCTTGAACTTCCAGAATCTCAGCCAGATATTATGTGCCTTTGGGTGGAAGAACATAACTCAACCTAGGAAGTAGTCTTGCTAATTCCCAGACTGTGAGAAACTCTGTAAAACAACCCAATTTCTTAAAAAAAAAAAATTGTAAGGAAAATAAGAGAAGAGAATCTATAGAGGAAAAGGTTTAGATATACCAACCAATTGTAGAGTGGGACCTTATTTGGATTCTGATTCAAACTTTTAAAAAACAATGACGATTATGAGACAATTAGAAAATTTAACTGATAGGATTTGATGGTATTAAAGAATGGTTAATTTTTAAGGTATGATAATAGTATTATGGTTATATTAAAATGCTTACTTTTTAGAGATGCATACTGAAATATTTACTGATGAAATAGTGTGATGTCTAGGATCTGCCTCAAAATAAAACAGTAGAGAGGAGAAGGTGGGGAAGGTATAAAATAGATCACCCATGGATTGTTGATTGTTGAGAATAAATGATGGGTACATTGGATTCACTATACTATTATACCTACTTTCTTATGTTAGAAAATTTCCATATTAAAAGGTTAAAAAATATGTACCCAGAATCTGATCTCTTCTTATATTTCCACTACTCCCAACTGTTCTATTTACTACACTACAAGAATGATCCTTTTAAACATATCCAATTGTTTCACTCCTCTGTGTAAAGCCCTCCAGTCTTCCCATCTCACTTGGACTTTGTGGTACATCTCTTTGACCTCATCTTCTACCACCTACCCTTCTGCTATCAGGAAAAAAAGTCCAAACTCTCTGGTGAGGCTACAAGGCTCTGGGGATGTATCCTCTGCCTGACTGTCCAGACTCATCACCCCAAACCCCAGCCTTATGTGACAATCCACATTCACCTGTGGTTCCCTTGTTTTGGTCACTCCTGCCTGGACCTGTCTCCACTGGGGAAGCCCAGGCTCCACTGGCTCAGTGTTAATTCACTCTGCTTTGGTTCTGAGCCCAGAAGAGGGGCTGACAAGCTCAGGGCTTCTCAGGCTGTTTTGTAATCATCTATTGCATTGTCAATCTCCTTTACTAGACTTAATTTCTTTGAAAGACACAGTCTACCTCTTTTATCTCTATAGCTTTAGCCTTGACAAAATGCCTAACACTCAAAATTAAATACACTTTGAATAAAGAATGAAAGTTCTATGTGAGTTAGCATTGCTAAAGTCTTTTAAATCTCTGTATACCAGTTTCTTGTAGCAATAATAAAATACCTTTTTAATTGTATAGAAGTCATAAATATAAAAATTGAAAAAAATAGTACCTTTGACTTCCCAGCAAAACGATCTAAATAAATAGCATTATTTGATTTCTTAGAAGTCAATATGAATCAAAATGTTATCACATTTGTCATAACCAGTTTTTCCATTAGTTGTCTAAATTTTGAGTGCATAGTTTTACAAATTGTACACCAGCCAACTTGCCTGCTCAATAACTATCTTGCTTGAAAAATCGGGGTCAGGAGGTACAAACTGGGAAGGAGTGGCCAAAGGGGGCTTCTTTCTCCGGAAGGGAGATTAAAAGATGGCCAGGATTTGGGAGGGGGAAGGTGAAGAATTCTCAGCTAGGAGAGGGAATTGGAAGAATTGTTGCCTCTGCAAAGAGGAACTGATGAAGACAGGAGTGGAAGCAATCAACAGAAGGTAAGCAATAGAAATTAAAAGCTCCACAGTAACTAAAAAGAATATGTACAAACAGGATTACCTTGCATGATTTGTTTTTATGCTTTTAATAGTTACTTTCCCAATTGTTACAAATCCTTTCAACACTGAATCTATTGTTTTGCTAGATAATAAAGTTAGATTTAGTAGATGGTATTATCAAATTTTTGTTGACTTTGGTTTGGATTGCCCTTCAAATAAAGAATTGATGCTACTCCCCTGCCATTAGGACTTGAAGTGTGAGTTCTTTTTCCTGTGTTGGTGATGGATTGAGCTTCCTTTGCCACTGGCACTCCCTTTGACATTACCCATTGAGACTAATTGCATGTATTTTCAAGATGATTAGCCAAGGTTAGGAGTACAGTCTGTGATTATGGAATAGATTTTTTTTCTCTATGTGAAAAATTACTAGCTTAGAATAGCATTAAATTATAATTTCGCTCAATATCCTTAAAAAAAAAAAAGGTGTATAAATGCTTAAAAACTAATTTTATAGGGCAAGATCCCAAGATATGAGAAGCTTAATGCCCTAAGTATTGAAGCCTCAATAAGTGATATATCAGTGGTGAGTCAGGTGATGCTGAGCCTAACACAGCTTAAAGTCCTTAAATCCGCTCCACACCAGTTACTGTAACAACTACCATCCTAAAGCTGCATTACTTTGCCATGTCGTTTTTCTTTACGCTTTGTTCAGTTTATAATAAGCGTTTTACACTAAGGTGCAAAGAATAAACAAAAACAAGGGCTTTGGAGCCAAGCAGATTTACTATCAGCTGTGGGATCTTCTCAAAGTCACTATAAAATACAGATAGCGAGGTCTACTTCCTAGGGTTGTTGAGGACTGAAAGAGATAGTCCATATAAAGAACTTATATATGCCAAATGCCTGGTACTCGATAAATATAATTTGCTTCCTGTAATGAATGAAGCAGAACACTTCTAGAGAACATTTCACTCTTTGATTTAGGTCAGGCCTATCCAAAGCACTCAATTATCAGAAGACTTCAATTTCTCTCATTCCTTTTTTTTTAAATGTCATATTCCATTTGAGATCTAAGCATGAAGTAGGTACCATGGAATGCCAAGAAGGAAAGAGACATATATTGAATGAATAATATGTGAAACAATGCTGTGACCCACACAGATGAAATAGCTGCTTGGCTGCACAAAATAATTTATATTGAAACATTTAGAAAGAGACTTAACATAGGAATAAGCTATTTTAATCAAGCAAAAACAAATTTATAGTCATTATTTTAAAAAATAAAATTAGACTTTCCTAACCCTTATCATCTGCATTTAATAATATCTTCTAACCAAAATACAGATGCTAAAACAGCAAATTACAATATATCTTGTACAGCATACAGTATATTCACTGTTTACACTTACTTTTATTCTAGTTGGTCATTATGTACTCAATGCATACTTAAACATCACTCGGAATAAAATTTTCACAATTAACAAAAAATGTGACAAGGCTGTCTTAAAACGGCTCTGCTATAAATTGTATAGAATATACAGAATTACAAAGTCAAATTTTTTATCAAAATATACACCCCTCCCTGAAACTAACACAGGCTATCAACATTTTAAACGAATAGTACAATTATAGAAAATATTTGCAAAATTATTTTTTCATGTATAAATATTCTGCCATTTACTTTGGTCTAGAATTATCAGCATACAAGTCCACTTAAAAAATATCCACATATAAGGGCTGGGAGATATCACTACATGTAATGATTTTATATTTTGAAGTTATCTCAAATCAAAATGGCTAAGATACACAATAATTCTCCTTGATTCATAATCCTAATTCTGATAAAACAAATTAATGGATTACAGGATTGCTTATTCAATATTCTAATTATCAATTCAAAATGATTTTCATAAGCCCTTTGTGAAAACCCAAATGAATAGTGTAGGTATACATATATACAATGTATAAAATAAAGTTGAATTCGCTTGCATTTTTCCATTTTCCTCTACTATATAATACTGTATGTAAGTGAAAGTAGATGAACAAAAGATAAATGCATATACAATATTTGGGTCACTTAACAGAAAAGTACTAGAGTATAAAAGGTCAGCATTAATCATGTCCTTTTCTGGGCATTTAGATACTTTCTTGCCCACCCAAATCCATACTAAGTCTTCTTCATGGAGACATCATGACACTTGGAGAGAGAAACCAGAGTCCTTTCAGCTACTTCTTCATAATAACTTTACAACCTTGGATAACTTTGGGTTTCCATCTATCAAATCCAATGAACACGTACGGCTGCAGGTCACCCTTAAACTGGGTTCCAAATTCTGCTCATACTGGTTATCAAAGGATAGGAATGTTTTCTCTCTCTCTCATTCTGGCAGTTTAAAGAAAGAATCATGAGTTCCAGCTTCCCAGAAACCTAGTTCACATGATGGAATATCCTGAAAGGCAATTAGATTTTGAAGGTAAAATGTTGGTGTGGGCCAGCATAAAAGAACATTAAAAAACTTAAGTGTTTTCAGCAGGGGGGCTAGATGTCTGCAAATATAGAAGACGAGGCATCTAGCTTTGTGGATTATTTTCGAGTTATATGAGCAAGGGATAGAACCTTGTCACTCCACTTCCTATCTGCCCACCCCACCCTAAACGTATTTGAGGTAAGGAAGGTTGTCACTTCCTCTTGTGCACTCATCAATGCGTGTGGGTGGGGGGATGGGAGGGCTTTTTCTCATGTCCTTTTGTCTTAAAGTAATATGTACTTGTGGGCTGCATCATCTCCAAGAAGGCTAACAATTGTAGGGCTTAGGCTGTCACTTTCAAGTGCCTGGGAATTTACCACTATATGTATGCCTTGCACTAAGTAAATATCCTGGACACTCCTTCAGTGGAATGGGGAGATCGGGTTTTATTTGAACCCTTGAGGCTAGTTTAGTCTGTCTGGGATAGAACCCCACCATCTATAGCCTTGTGATGACTGGAAGACTGCAGAAAGTTTCAGGAGAATTTAACCCTGCTTCATTCTCCCAGGCAAGACCACTGCAAAGTAATACACGGCACAGGTAATCACAGGGCAATTCTAGGAAGGCTGTACCCCCCACAGATAAGGAATGGCCTGTGTACTTTCTGTGAGCCAAGTTCTAATAACAGCTCAGCCATAACTTCAAGAGAACAGGATTTCACCTAAAGGTATACAGATGCTCTCAAACCATTCAAAATGCTTTCTACTGATTTTTACATCCATCCTAATTGTTTGCAGATCTATTGTTCATCATCATAATTCTCTATAGGGGATATGGGCAGTTAAAAGTTATTGTGACTTATATATGTATTTTACAAGATTTGTGTTGCAGAAAAGTAGTTATAGAAAATGTATGAATGTCCTAGCTTAGGTTACCATTTCACACATATTTTCAGCTATATTGTTAAGTATTTCATATGTATCCATTAATTTCAACAAATTTTTAATAGTGCAGAAGCTGGATGGGAAGAAAGACTTTCATAGCTCATTTACCTTTGAACATATTTGTGAAATGACATTTTCATTATACCTGACCCTTATTTTCTCCAGTGATTAAAGACAGTTCAGTAGCCAGTTCCTATTAGCACTTGCTAGAAGGAGTTTTAAAATAGGCTAAAATTAAACTCTTTTTTCACTGGTAGAAATACCACAGCTAAGAACTTCATTAACTTTCACAAGATACTTGGGATATTGGAGGCTTCAGCTATTTTGTTTTGTTTTTTTTTTTTTTTTTTGCACTTTGCATAAAGTTAATGCTAAAACCCAAAGTAGATATAAAAGTTATCTTTTTTTCTAGAATTTTCACAAATGAGATTTTTAAAAAACATTTCACTCCATGACTGTTATGTGAACAAAACTAAACTAAAAAAAAACCAAAAAACTAACTTTTATTTTTGAAGATTTTTCTAACTATCGGCACTCAAAGGACAACATTTCCAACAGTGGTTTGTACATTATCCTTTTGGTCATTGTCTTCTGTATCAATGAAATGTTGATTCTCCAAGGGATTTGAGTTTTCATGGCACATGTCACCTTCTGTTTTCTCCTGCAGACTTGGACTTTTGAATAAGTGTTTCTTTTGGTGCATTCCAAGGGCAGCAGCTGTTTTGCAAATTTTGGGGCACTGTAAGCAGGCATAGCCCTTCCCATTATGCTCCCGAATATGCCTCTGCTCATGATTCCTTTTTGTAGAAAGATACAAAAAACTCTGAAAGCAGATCTGACAGTGGTAACGCTTTTCGCCTGTGTGGATTCTTTCGTGGATTTTGAGGGTTTCATTCAACGTGAACGCCTTACTGCAATACTGACAGATGAACTCCTTCACGCCCAGGTGGATGCGCTCGTGTTTCTGCAAGTTTCCTTGCACTGAAAAGCACCGTCCACAGGTCTTGCACTGGTAGGGCTTCTCTCCAGTATGACATCTCATGTGCATCTTGAGTGTGGAAGGGCTCTGGAATTGCTTGGCGCAGAGCTCACAGGTATAAGGCCTGGAAGTGAGGTGTCGGTGAGGCCTCCCTGGGTTTCCAGCCTCCGATGCTTTTTCTCCATCACAGAGTTCACACTGCAGCTTGGGCATCTCCTTATTTTCTTCTTCCTCAAAAGCCTTCTCCTGCGGGGCCTTCCCCACAGCACAGTCCAGTTCTGCTGGGTATTTACACTTATTGCTTGGGCTCCTGTTTCCATGCTCTTTCCTCCAGTTGACTTTCCTCATTTTTCTCAACTGTCTGGATTTCTTTTTGGGTTTGTAGTTGTAGTAAGGGCGCCATGGCTTGTCGGTGGAATCCTGGTCGCTTGCATCATCAAACATTTCGCTCATCTCCACGCTCTCAGACTGGCAAAGCCCGAGTGGGCTGTCTGCATTGGTTCCCGGGTCACTCTCCTGGGGTAAACTTTCTTCCTGCATTTGATATTTGGGTCTTCTCCCTCTTTTATAAAACAATTTGGACCCTAGGATATGCCTTTTCACAATGGCCTCGTTCCCAATTTTCACTGTTATTTGGCAGAGGGGGGCAACATTGCTGTTTGTGGACGTTCCCGGTAGAGCAGGTTTTGCAATGTAGGTTTCAATTTTACTAGTTTCTTCAGAGACATTTGTGGTTTTGCTCAGTGACCCTCCGGGATCAGCAGCGTGCTTTGACTCCTCTGGTATTTCTCCCCTGTTACACGGTATAATTTTTTTTTTCTCCTTAATGCTTTTAGGTCTGCTTGCAACTCTACCCACTTTATCTGGCTCAGGCTTGCCATCATCTTTCAGGGACTGACTGACAGCTGGGTCTGAGGGGCACCTGTTGTTACTGCTGGACATGGCCGCAACGGCATTACTGTGCATTATCACTGATGAAAACTGGCTACTGTGGACAATGACTGAGGGGGCTGAGCCACTGTAGCTGATCACAGAGGCTGAGTTCTCACTGCCGTTACTCGAAGGCAACACAGGTACGTTCCCTGCCTGAAGGTTAGAATTGACAGTGTTTTCAGTGGAGGGAATGGATACCTCAGCTGAGTAGAAGTTACTGTCAAGATCAACTTTCAATGCCTCCTCTCCCCATCTGGTGCGCTCTGTATTTTGTACATTGGTGGAAGTGGGTACATCCTGACATGCAGAGGCTTCCAGGGGGATGGCTGGGCTGTCTGTCATGGTGTTTACACTGTCTTGGAAATTCACTGCTGGCAACTGAGAGCTGTGTGGATTCTGCACAGCATAAGTACTAGGTGTGGACTCACTCATTTGATTGTTTTCTCGAGCATTTTCATAGGAAGAATTTCGGTAGCTCTTATAAGGAGCCCTTTTGCATTTCATAGGCAGTAGCCTATAAAGTTTGTATGGATAGACACTAGGCTTTAAACCTCCATTGGCAGTTTTCTTACTGATGGAAAGTCTGTGATCTATGGCATGGAAAGACTTCTGATGGTTTTTGAGTATATAGTAAGTCATGAAAGTTTCAAGGCAGAAAATGCACTGATACCGCCTTTCTCCTGTATGCCAAATTTCATGCCTCGTCCTGTATTCGGCCAAGGCAAAGACTTTGTTGCAGTAATGGCAAGGATATGTCCTTCTCCATGAGTGAACATTTGCGTGTCTTCGGAGACTGGATAAAGTCACATAACTACGTTTGCACACTGCGCAACTATAAAGCATTTGCCCGTTAACAAATTTAACCAGGTGGTCTGTGTCCGGCAAAGTACTGCCAGTACTGGGAAATTCACCAATCCTGCTTTCAGGTAATAAAGGTTCTGGGCCTGCGAGTGAAGCTCCATTTTGTCCAATGGTAGGATAGTTTTCTAAAAAGCGTTGGTTTCCTCCAGGAACGGGCATGTGGTTTGACCTCATACAGATCTGTTCGTGCCGATCCAGCCTGTTCAGGGTGGTGAATTGTTTGTTGCAGTACTTGCACACCAGAGGCTCCTGGGTCGGCTTGTGAAGCTGCATGTGGGCACTAAGCAAAGTACTGCTGTCAAAGGATTTGGAACAACTGCTACAATTGTACACAAGAGGTGGAACCTCTGCTGCCGGTGGCCCAGGAACATCAGAGGATATATTTTCATCTTCCCTGGAAAAATGAGCATCTCCTTCATTGTTGGGAGATTTTGAAGGAGAAAGAATTGCAGCTTGCTGTGGACTTTTTTCTTGATTAACCTCTCCGTTGGTTATTGGAGGGGGTGGAATATTTTCTGTAGTTGCTTCAGAGTCCTGGGGTATGGAGAGTGTCTTTGGCTTTCGGCATGTTTTCGGCTTTGCTGCAGGAGCTTCACAATTTTCTTTACTGGTTTTACAAGGGGCGCTGCTATCAGGTTCACGTACAGGCTGACTTCTATATGTTTCAGCCACAGAAGAAACAGCATATGAGTGCTCCGCAAGGGTACGGACAGGCTCTGCCTCATGGCAGACGTCAGTCCTCTCTAGGCAAAGGCTATTTGTTCTCATGGGGTCTGAGGCCTTTTTGAAGTTTGCCCTCAAGTCCAGTGGAGAAAACATGCTATTACTGTTTTCTGTTTCGATGATGGAAAATGCATTGGTGATCCTTGGCCCATTGGCGATGGCTGGTTCTTCATGCCTTTTATCATTTTTTTCTTCTTTAACCACTCCCTTCTCAGTGATGCAGAATACATAGGGACCTGGGGAATTTGAGAAGTTGCGATCGGTAAGATCTTCCAAGAATGATATTCCCAGCTTTTTTCCTGCAGCTGCAAGATCAGTGACTGTTTCCTGTCTCTTGACGACAACTGTGGAGCTGTAGATATAATTAAGTATTTCTGTAAACACTTCAGCTTTGAGATCATCCAGCTCCAGGACGTGGCTGGAAATACAGATTGTATGGCTCCAAAATATATTTTTGAAATAAAGGCTTGACGCAGCCAGGACATTGCTGTGGGCTTTAAATTTGGTGTCTTCCACGATGATGGTGACATCACATAAAATGCCCCGAATCCGCTGCTCATTTAAGATGGAGAGCACTGTGTCACTGTGAAAGTCGTCCTTGAGGTCCCTGGAAAGGGACATGACTGTCATCTGAAACAAGAGGAGAGAAACAGTCAGAGGCCCTTCTACAAGTGGTTTCATTTTCACTAAAAACGCCTTTCAAAACCTTTTTCTTTGTATGAAAATCTAGGTTTTTAATCTCATTCTGTTGTTGCTCCTAGGACTTAAGAGTCAACATTAGAAGCTAAATCTTTTTCTCACCCTGGCTTGTTTCTCATCCCACTGCTAATAGCTGTTATAGTTGGAAATCCTCCCAGAACTCTTTCCTCTTCTTTCTCCAGAGTTGCAGCTATGTATACATGTCTAAATTTGGGGGAAGAATTTTTTTTTTCCAAACGTCAAAAGTCTCATCGCTCAAGGTGGCTGCATTGAATCCCTGGAGTTAAGGGAATGCCGAGGTCCTGCCACAAGCCTCCTACCTATTTTCAGAGATAACCCTTGATGATCTGATCCAAATATAATTCATGAAGCAAATAAATGAGTTTTTAAAAGGAGTTTTCCCTAAGTAAGCGGTACCTGTACGTAGAGCTATTGTCTGCTCAGAGAAGCAAAACTGGAGGAGCCATTCCCTATGTGTAGCTCTGCAGGGTCCCACTGTCTCCTGCTGGGCCCCCCAGTCCTTGTGTGACTGAGTCTAACCACCAGGGGCACCCTGACTCTCTGCACTGCTGGCCCACGCAGCAGCCAGTCCAGGCCTTTTCTGGTTTCCCTTTCATTATCGCCAAGTAGACTAGGCTTTTTAAAAAGAACTTGGTGAAGTACCGAAGGCAAACAAAAAGGAAACAAAACACAAAACCAGGAAAGTATGTTTCTGAGTCAGTGATAATAAGTCCAGTCACAGGACAATTTAAAGGCACAGTGGCTCCTTTTCTGGCCTGAGGATCCCAGCTCTGCTCCTCCCAGAGCCTAGTCAGTCACTGCCATTCTCTCTGAGTGAACAGAGTCCTTTATCATGCCTGGGCTGCTACTAGTTGGGCCATCCAACTGATAATCTAAGAAGGGATGAGAGTCAAAAGCAGCGGCTTTCATCCTTACCCACGCTAAGAAATACATGGTACACAGTGACCTAGACATAAATGAAATTAATACTTACCCTCGTTATGTGGATGCACCCCATCCTGTTGGGTTCTATTTCATTAAAAAAAAAAAAAATTCTCATAGCAATGCACTAAATGATTTCACTATCCACTGTGTGGATCACTCCTGCACGTAAAAACACTGGTCTAAGGGACATATTAACCCACTATTTATTCAACTTCTCTGTGCTGTCCCTTATCAAGAAAGGTCTGCATAAACCTTGTGATATCTCTTTAACCTTCAGCATCAATGTCTTCCTAGCACTAGAGTATAACATTTAGCTCCTGACATTTATTAAGGTTGGAGAGATCAGATGGCCACATAAAGAACCTCTCTTTTACCTTCTGTAGTAAAGCTGCTCTTATAAGTTAAGCCCATTGTGTTGTTTAGCAGCCTTTATACAAGGATCCATTTGATAAATTCTTTTATTGTGTCAGCCAAGGAAAAAAAGCACATTTCTACAAACAGATTCTTCAACTCAGATAATGAGAACAATACACTTGCCATGTTTCTCTTTTAATTTTGAGACCGGGGAGTCAGAGCTAACATTTACCACCAATAGCTGCAGCCATTCTTGGTCTGGGTTTCTGCTGTGACTACTGTCTCACTTTATTTAAGGTTAGTTCTCTGCTTTTGCTTCCTGTATCTGTCTTTAAGGGTAATCTTTCTAGAAGTATGGAGGATTAAATCTGTAATTAAGAATAGAGTTAAATGAAATACAATTCATATGGCTTCCTCTCTGCCCTGTAAGGGAGAAAGGGTCACCCCCGAACAGATCTCAGGAATCTGCTCTTCACTGGGTTATAAATCAGTAACATACTCTGCTGATATTTTCTTTCCCTTCCTTGAGATCTCTCTGTCCTGAACCCCTTAGGACCTACTTTCTCCCCTGTATATATCCTTAACCTGTCTGGCATTTCTAAGGCCATTTATTATTTCAGTTCTTCATCCAGCCTGAATGGATCGTTTCAGATCAGGCAAAACACATTACAAGGTTTTAAAAAGGGGCTTCCATCTCAGCTGATTCTACACTGACTTCTTTATTTATTTGTCCTTCCACCCCAAATCATCTAATGCTTCCAAAAAACTCTACATTGCAGCACCTTGAATCTCCCACTAGGCTCTACTTCCATTTGGGAATACAATATTTCATGGCTTTTAAAAAAAGCTCTTGTAATTAGTTTTTTTAAAAATATATTTATTATTGTTTATCATGGCATATTTTTGGAGCCAAGTTCAATACATCCAGGGTGTTGTGGCTCAGATTATAAACCCACCCAATTCCATGTGATTCTCTGATTCTTCCCTCCAATTGTTCAGTTGGGATGGTTCACAAAAGGCCAACATTAAAACCTAATATCTCAGTCATATTTACGTTAGAATAAGATATGCTGTAAGAAGTATCATTATATATGTCATTAAAACACTCTCATAACTTTGGAAACACCAAGACATCTTTCAGGGGAATACTGACTGCTGTGTGGCAGAAATCCTTTCTAAATCATGGTTGCTTTATTGCTAAGTGGCACCTTGACTTGCCTTCTTACCACACACACAAGTCATGCTTGTATCAATCATATCCAGCAAATATGTTTACTGCCTACCATGGAGATATGGAGGTGAGTAAGGGAGGTCTCTGCCCTCATCCTTAATGATAAGAGTCTAGGGAAGAAAGAGATGTGTCAACTACTAATTGGAATCCATGATGCCATGCAGGTCTTATATTAGAGGTATGTGCTGAAGGCTAGAAGATACAGTAACAACTTGTTATTTACAGAGGCCCTGCAATGCTTGGCATCAGTGAATAAATAAAGAAGGGGCTGGGGAGAGTATTCAAAGCAGAAGGACTACTATATGCAAAAAACCCGAAACAAAATGATAAAAGGGGGCACTGTCCTCAGGGACAGATGGTTCCGGTAATGGCAGGGAGGGTGTGTGCACTGGCATCTACAGCAGCACAAGGTACACCGCAGATACTCAGGACATACCATTGGCTGAGATGGGCCAGAAAGGAAGGGTAGGGCCAGATCTCAAAAGCACTCCCCATAGCAAAATTTTATACTGCAGGTAATAGGGAACCATTGAAAGTCACAATCAGATTTGAGTTATATTTTTTAAAAAATCACACAGGCTGCAGCGTTATGAGAGAGGCAAGCTGAGGGGCAGGAGACCAATGAGCAGGCCATCCTCGTGGTCCGGACAGAGAGAGAGCCTGGGGAAGCTAAGAAGGAAGGATGAGGGTGGGGATATCGGAGCCCAAGATTTATTTTAATTCAGCAAGTATTTATTGAACACCTGCCATACACAAAGCGTCAGGCTAAGTGCTAAAGGAAAACAAGCATCCACTCCTCCTTTGAATACATGCTTACGGAATACCTACTATGTGCTTTGGGACAGTGGCTCCCAAACCTGGCTATGCATCAGCATCACCTGGGAGCTTTAAAAAGTAGAGATTTACAGATTTTCCAGTATCCCCTTCTCCCCTTCCCCACGGATTCTGGTTTAGAATAGCTGGAGTAAGACCTTGGAATCCCTATGTATGTTAATACTTTATTTTATGACTAAGTAATATGTTCATATGATACCAAATTCAAAAGGGATAATTGAAAAGTCTCCATACCACCCTGACAAGAGGCTCTATAGGTGGTTTTTATCAACCAGCCAGAACCAGACCCGAGTGTAGTAAGAGACAGGAAAATTCTTCCCTAAGGGCTTGCAGTATAGTAGGGGAAATGAGATGTGTTTGTGAAACACTGCAAAAGATACACAATGTACATGCAGGATCAGGCATGCAGGAAGAAGGTTATGGGAATTCAGAGAAGAGAGATTGTTTTCAGATTGTGTGGGAGGCTCAGGAACCAGTAGGAGGGAAGGAAGAAGGGCTATATTAGCAGAGCCTCGGAGGGCAAAGTGACATTTACTGGATCTGATGGGTAGAGTTTAGCTCTGTAGATATGGTGAGGGGGCAAAGGGAGAAAAGGGAATTTCAGGCAGAAAGAGGCAAGAAGTTGATAATCTATGAGTCAATACAAAAGGTTAAAACAAAGAATCTAAATCTGCAAATGCAAGTTGGAAAAGCAGTGAAAGTTGTTGATGATAAAATTTAAAGTCTATAAGACTCTAGCACCCCTTCTCAGATCTTAATAGTGCCCTCTACATAAACCCCAAGTTTTGTTATAAATAGCCTTCAGGGGATAGTTATCCAGCTCCTTGGATGATCTAAAACCCCAAGGGAAACAAAGAAAGAAGTTTTAAATCTGCAGACCAGAGGGCACCCACTGTAAATCACTAGGCAAATCTGGTTCACCCACTTGTTTAGTAAGACCAATAAGGTATTTTCTGAAACATTGAGCTAACGTTGAAAAACTGTATGGTTTAGCATAGAAATCCATACATCTTTGCTTGAAAATTAGGAAGATAGGGCACCACTGGGGTGGCTGGTACTCCTGCCTGGCAAGAAGGGCTGGCGTCTAGTAGCCGTGTCCCCTCACCACAGTCCCTCCACACACACACAAGACGTCCTGGGCACTTATCCCCCAGTGGCATGACCTGCCTGGCCCAGTTAGCCAGTTCCGTTTGTGTGACTGATAAGAACATGAAGTAAAATGGCATAGGACCCACAGATCTTATCAGGCATACTTGCTTTAAGAAAATTCCCAAAAAGAAAATTAAGGCTTATAAATGCAATCATTTGGGCAGGCAATCATTCTCATCAAAAAAAGTATTCTTTGACTTAAAATAGATTTGGCTTTAAAAATAAATTTAAAGTCACTTCTCCACTACATTTCTTCATAGAAAGTAATACACCAGAAGATTTAGGAGCTCCTGTCAATGGAAACTTGACAATATGTTTTGAAAAAAGAAATATAAGTTGGAAAGATGGTGAGATTCAGTTTGCATGTAACTTTCTAAAATTTTTCTATAAAGCTAGTTTTGTGCAATAAATTCACTATTCTTAGTAGTAGTATGGAGGTGGAATAGATAAGCAAGAAAAAAGCTAATGAAAATGTTGTAGATGCAAAACTTTTCGTGAGCCAAAATTTGGAAACAAATAAGCTAATATGGGCATATGTTATGTGTAAGTATATTTTATAAGCATATTTATATATAAAACAGGATGCTTGAGAGGGAAAGGAGGTGTTACTAATAATTATGCCAGGGCAAGAGGTATATACATTGGAACTGTCACCAGGGGAAATCAGGATGAATGGTTATTCTGTACCCGTGTGTGTGTGTGTATATACATACACATACGCCTATTACATACACACATACAGATACATATATAAACAATGTATATATGAACCTCTATATAAAATAAATATAAAACTCTACAGTTTAAAGTATATATGTGTATATTTATATAAGATGTACTTTCCAAGTATGTACTTTTAAGAATTTTATATATATAAACATACTTCATGATTATATTTTATATAAATACCACCAGGATATTCTAGCTAATTAGCATATTTGGAATCTGCTGCTTTTCTCTCGCCATATTCCAGCCTTATATAATAAATATCTATATATATAATGTAAACATGGGCATTTAATAAGCCACTTTTGATGATTAAAACGACTCTTCTCCTGCTTTTTAGATTTAACTAACTTAAAAAAACAAAACAAAACAAAACCCATGCTTGTGGATTCAAACAGTACAGTAGTGTATTAAGGTCAAAAGTCATCCTAGCCTTTCTACTCCCCGTACCCACACACTCCTCAGCCATGGATCCTTTTTCCTATAACTTGGGAAGATGTCCACATTCATCTTTATAAAGCTTCAGGAGAAAAATTGTATTCCCTCTTGAAGTTATTCTTTTACCTTAACTCCCTGCTACTCTGCCTGGCAATTCTTATGACTTACTCATATATCAAGTGACATCTTCTCTGGGCAGCCTCCCTCCTCTGGAATTTTTAGTTTTGTGTTCATATTTTTATTATAGCATGTAGTATTGTACAGTATATGTTCACATCGGGATAATCTTATTGACCTTTGTACTCTATGCACCTGCATAGTACAACTATATGTTCTTGTTGCTGACAGTGAGCAGAGAGGAACTGGCTTCTCAGACGCTGAGCAGCCATACGGTAAGTTACATACTGTGCTAATTTAGAGAAAAGTAGACCTAGAAGAACCTAAATTCTACTGAGAGCAAAATTACTTGGAAAATAAAAATGAATTCATGTCAATTTTTTTTCTGGTTTTCTTCTAACACAAAGGTTCTCAAAGTGTGTTTCAAGGATTTTAAAGATACTTTGAGCAGGTTTGGGAAGGTGAAAACTATTTTCAAAATATTAATATGCTATTTGCCTTTTTTAACTGTGTTGACATTTGCATTAATGGTGCAAAAGCAATACCAGATAGTGGGCATCAAGCTGGTAATATCCAGATAAGGGAGTAAAAATTATCAATTTTATTAAATCTTGACCTTTGAGAATACTTTTTTTTTTTTTTTTTTTTAACATTCTGTGTGAAAAATGGGAGGTACATATCAAACACTTATAGTGCATACTGGGACATGACGGTTCCCTTGAGGAAAAACATTTGGGTGGTTCTTTGAGTTGTAAACCAAATTAGCCAATTTTTTTCATGGAACACTATTTTTATTTGAAAGAATGACTGATAAACAATGGTTATTCAGGCATGAGTATTTGGGCAAACATTTTTTTCGAAAATGAAATATGTGAGCTTGTTACTTCAGGGAAAACAACTGGCCATTTTGTTACTAATGATAGAGTTTGACTTTCAAATGAAAATTAGAATTCTGGAAAACTTTTATCTGCCACCACGAGCTTGACACTTTCCAATATACAATGACTTTTCTGATGAGAACGGTGATGATATTAAAGAATGTGATTTGTAAATATTGTGTAACCAATTTGGAAGATAGGCATAACTCAGTGAACCAATATTTTCCAAATGACCAAGGCATGTTAGAATAAAATTATGCATGGGTTGAAATGTATAAGAGACCAGTGGATTTTAATGTAACACAGCATGAAAAGTTCATTGATAAGGTTACAGATTCCAGTTAGAACTAATCTTTCAGAAAGAACCACTTGCTGATTTTTGGCATAGCATCAAAGAATATCCACAACTGAAAAATCTATTTAAAAACTCCTCTCTTTTCCAACTACCTATTTGTGTGAAGCTGGATTTTCTTTACATCCTTCAACCAAAACAACATATTGCAACTAAATGCAGAAGCAGATATGAAAATCCAGCTATTAAGCTAGACATTAAAGATATTTACAAAAATGTAGAATATCAGTCTTCTCATTATTTTTTTGTTTTAGAAAATATAGTTACTATTCATAAACAATGTTATTTTATCATGCAATGGGATTATCATAATTTCTCAAGAATTAAATAGTTTTAAAAATTCTCATTTTAATTTTAAATATGTTAAAAAGTTCTTTGGATCTTCAATGATTTTTAAGTGTGTAATGGGCTCCTGGGACAAAAACGTTTGAGAACTGTTGCTCTAACCTGTAAGAAAATGTCCAAAATAATTATTTTTAAATATTTTAAATTTATTTTACTTGATAAATCACATATAAGCCTAAAAGAACTAAAAAGAAAGTGAATGAATGTGTAGTAAAATACAAAGCAGATCTCCCCAAGAGATAGGGAGACCAAGGGACAAAGAAACCCAAACACCCAGAGTCACATAGATACATACTCTCTACAGCTGCCATTCACTTTCCAAGCTTGAGGTGATTACTCTTTCGCATAGGAGCATGGCTGAAAAACCAGGTGAAACAATAGTTCTTTCCACACTACACCCAGGTGAAAACTGTTCCTTGATTTGCACAGCTGCTGCCTAGATTTTGTTTGCAGACTCTATCACTGCTTGCATCCCTGCCTTCCAAGTCTCAAAGGTTAGCCTGGTCACAGTATTCTGTTTGCCCATATGATTCTCTCCATTCACCCTTAAAAATTAGCTCCCTCCCCATCTTTTCCTTAACACTGTTTTCAAGCATTTGTTCACTCACTGTGGGATTGAACTGGAAAACAAGGGAAGCAGTTCTTGGCAATGATCTCACTAACAAATCCCCCGTACTTCCAATTTAATTAAACTTCCCCTCCCTCAAATAGTTAAGGCAACTTTACTGAAATACACAAAAATTAAAAATCTTAAAATGGAAGTTTCCACATAAACTGTACCCCTCAGAGTGCAAAAAAAAAAAAAAAAAAAAAAAAAAAAAAGTTCGAAAACCTTTAAAAATTGTTAACGTATCTATTATGTAGACCTTTATAGACTTGTTAATAAAATTTGGTGTGCTTTTATTAGAAATCTTTATGACAGAGGAGTGAAATGATCCCTCCCAGACTATATTCTTATTGAAAACTAGAAGTAACTTACTCACTGGCTCTCTCCAGAGCCAGACTCAATCTTCTGATCAGAGGAAAAGGCCAAGAGCCCTCTTGCCAGCACTTTAGCCATTCAATTCCTGACGTACATAATAAAACTGAATCAGCAAAGCGACTTTCTCCTTTCTCTACCGCAAGTCTTCTTCTATAAAAAGAAACTTAGATATAAAACCCAACTAAAAAAAGAACGTACCGTATTAGGATACTGACCTGGAATCTTGCAAAAGTCAAACTCAAAATCCATTTTGGGCCAGTGCAGCACCCATATCAAGGCGGACCCTACTGCATGGCTTTGCTATTCCCTGCGGAAAATTTTCTGACAAAGAACACTTTGCTTCAGTGATCTTGCTCCACCATCCCACACACATCTTTGCAGTACATTTTCTCATAGTCATGTTGGGTGACTACGTCAGACCTCCTCACGTGACAGGGTATTAGAAACACACGCATCAGATCTCGAAAACAGATTACAAAACAGGAGCCCTTTATAGACTTGAGCTGCGTCTAGAAAAAGGAAAATCCTCTTGATTTTGCCTTTTAAACACAGCTCAAAGGGGACAGAGAAGAGCTGCATTTATCAGATTTTAATACACTTAAGCTATCAGATTCAAAAAGGCATAGTATGACAAGGGAAGTTGTATTTTTTAAAAAACTGAAATTCAGGCCATTCTAAAGACAAGCTGCTAAAATAAATTTAACAGAGAGGAAGGCTAATTGGGCAACCTTACCTGAATATACTATCTTGAAGAAGTAAACGTTTGGTCTCCAGACTTGTACTTGCGTGCACAAAGACCGTGAGAACGAGTATTGTCAGATTCATGAATGATTCAGTGTGCCCAGTTAAATATTTTAGGTCGCTTGTTTGGAAAGATAAAGGGGGAAAAGGTCCTTTGTATCTCTTCTCGCTTTTGAAATGCACCTGTGTTTCGGAGTAGCCCATGTACCTGGGGGTTCATCTTGGAATCAAGCTTGCCCACACACCTGCTTGCCTAAGAAACCTGGCAAACAGACTTAGAGAGTCTATCTTTGAGGCCCATGAGTTTTGTGTCTGTTTCTTGTTTCAAGCAAAATTCCATGGGCACTCAGTTGCTACTGAGGAAGGCATTTTTAATATAAAAACTATTGAGGCTGAGTTACCAAAATGATCAGGACAGAGTTCCTATCCCTGGAACGTCTCATTTTAGGGCTGAGCTTATCACAAGTTGGTTTTGAAAACCAAATACCATATTTACTTGTGACCCTAAAGGGCCAGCCGATTTAATGATGGTAGACATGTTCCTCTCAGGTGACTACCACCTCTCGGGAACTGGAGACAGGAGAACTGGTATACATTCAGGCTTCTGAACAAGAATGAACATGTGGCTAAATAGATGGAGCACCAGCTGCTGCTTTGGTGTTAATCTAAATCCACTCTTCCCACCCCATCACCATTCTCCACTCCCATGCCCCTCGGCACCTCACTTTCTGGGGATTCTCCTGCAAGTCAGTGAATCGCAGTTGGTTCTTTCTGGGTGAACCAGAAACTGGACAGAAAGGAGTGACATAATACACACAAAAAGCACCTTGTGCAGTGCTTGGCAGATAGGAAGGGTTCAATGAATGTCAGCTGGAAATAGGTTGAAAATTTACTGTGTCCTGCTTTTCTGGTCACTACAGACAGACTATGTATGCAGCCCACTCTTCATACAGCATACAGGGTGATCTTTTAGAAGCAGAAATGAGATCATGTCAAGCCTTGCTTGAAACCTTGAAAGTTTTTTTTTTTAGGTATGGCAGCAGGGATTGAACCCAGGAACTCATATGCAGGTAGCCAGTGCTCAACCACTGGGCCTCATAGGCTCCCCTGAGTTGGTTTTTTCGTTTGTTTGTTTTTAGGAGGACCGGCAACTGAATTCTGGGACCTCCCATGTAGGAAGCAGGCGCTCAACTATTTACACCACATCCGCTCTCCTGCTTGAAACTCTTAAATGGTCGTCACCTGGTCTTCAAATAAAATCCAGACCATTCACCATGGCCTGCAAGGCCCTGCACTATCAGAGCTCCCATTCACGCTCCCAGACTCACTGGCTTTGCTCTCGCCTGCCCTGGGATCTCTGTGCTCCGCAGTGCCACGCAGGTCTTTCTTTGCTCCCTTCCCCTGCCATGCCTCTTCCGGCCTCCAGGCCTTTGGAATACACTTGTTTCAGCACTGCCCAGGGCAGGCTGGTGCACTCTCGTCTTTCAGGCCCAGCTCAAATGTCACCTGGGAGGGACCATCCCACCTCACTGCCTGCTCCCCCTCCTTTATTTGGTCTCACGTTGCTTTATTTCCTTCATACCACTTACTTCGCCTTGCAATTATCCCATGTATTTGTCTGCTTTATTGTCCATTTTGCCCATCAGAATATGAGCTCCAGAAGGGACGAGGCTTTGTCCATCCCTGTTCACTGCTACATTTCCAGGCCCCAGCACATGGCAGGTGCTCAGTAAATATCTGGGGAATGGGTAAGAACGAGGCTCACTGACTTAAAAAGCAAGCTGTCTGCCTCTCCCACACTCCAAATCCCTCTTATCCTGCTCTGCTGCTGCTTTTTTCCACACCACTCATAACCTTCCTATATCCTACATAATTTACTAGTTTTTTTTTTTTAATTGTCTCTCTGCCCTGCTAGAATTTAAGCCCCACAAGGGCAACACTCTGCTTTTTCTTCACTGATGCATTTTAAGCATCTGAACAGTACCTGGTATATAGTAGGCCCTCAATAAATATTCATTTAACAAGGCTCTGTGCTATAAACAGATACATGTTTGTAAATCAGCATTATATAAGGATAGTCAGCATAAATATCGCCAATCACAATTTTCAACTGTCTTCCCCAGTTTTGAATATAGTTACTTTTATTTGATATATTTCAGCAAATGACGCACTTCATATATTAACTCATTTAATATTCTCCACAATCTTGTGAGGCAGGCACATAAAATGAAGATGCTACTATATACCATATAGGATTAAATGAATTAACAGTCAGTGCCCAATATATGGAAGCTGATATTAGTATCATGTCCATAGTATAAATGTGGAAACTGAGACCCAGAGAAGCGGCAGAGCCTATAATTTCTAATAGGGGAGAAAAGCCTACCCTTTCTAATTTCCACTGCACTCTGCTTCATGCACAGTAGTAATGAAGTCACAGCAGGGTGCCTTGCTCTATCCAGCACAAAATGGCCCTACACTGAGTCCAAACCATAGGCATACAAGATCACTGGTGGAGAAACCTGTAGCACAAAGAGACTCAGGGTAGGAATCAAGAGGCAGGGCCAGTGGGAGACAGCCGGTCCAAGTCACATGCCAAAAGGTCACTGAAAGATGCTGCCAGTCACGAAGGGAAGTGTGCCACGGAGGTCCCCGAAAACCAGGGCAAGCTGCTAGACGATGGGCCTCAGGCCTGGGACCATTTGTGGCTGGCTGGTATACAATAGCTGTGTGGTGATTTGAAGATACCACCTGACACTACTCAGTCATAGCATCTACCCCACATCCCAGAAAACATTCTCATGGTCAGGATTTGCTCATCTGAAGTGAATGCAGGAGGATGTGTTTTCAACTACCCCTTCCCCCAATAAGTATTTAGATTTACCCTCTCATTACAGGCCTGGTGATGATGCAGTCTCAGGATCATGAGGCTTATGCTAGAAACCAGTGGGTATGAAGCCCTAGGGGAGCACTGAGAAAGAGAAGCTCCAGAATGGGGCTGGCTTCTAGTGTGAGCCTTCTCCCTGACAGTGGGAAGAGTCTCCTGGCCAACACAGAACTGAGGCATGGTGAGCAAGGCTCGTCCAAATCCTAAATCCAAATTCCTGTATCCTTACCAAGGCTTATAAGACCCTCTTTGATTTGGCCTCACTTCCCACCACCGAATCCACACCAGTCTTCTTCCTGTTCCTTGAATATGTCCAGGTCCTTCCTACCTCAGGGCCTTTGCACACACTGCTTCTCTAGCCATC
Source organism: Tolypeutes matacus (assembly GCA_026826555.1). Classification (NCBI taxonomy): domain Eukaryota; kingdom Metazoa; phylum Chordata; class Mammalia; order Cingulata; family Chlamyphoridae; genus Tolypeutes; species Tolypeutes matacus. Next base: position 92,678,298 of record JAKSZT010053887.1, read on the forward strand.
AACCCTCTTTCTCCCATCACGTTCATTTTTTGTACTCTGTGTACTTTTCTTTCATAGTACTCATTACTATTGTAATAAAAATTTACTTGACAAATGTTGGGGACAACGAAGGTGGCATGTCTATTTACCTTCAGCGATGCCGGTAACATGCAACATGGCCGCCAGGGTTGAAACAACGCCTTAAGCTATAATTAGCCTTCTCCTAGAACGTCATCGGTAGTTCGTGCCAAAAGAATAGTTCACGCCAAAAGTTCGCGCCAAAAGCACTAACCTCCGCAGCCGCCACCTACCCTAGCAACAGCATCCACCAATCCTAAACTGCCACCCATCCTTATTAGCCACCCCCTCTTCCTTTAGAGTATATATACCCTGCCTTTTCAATAAACTTTTGCAGTTTGATCAGAATCCTGTCTTGCTGTCATTCTTCGTGTCTCTTGTCCCATACCATTCTTCCCGCATAGGACCTGGAGCCCCAGTTGACTGTCCCACGGGCCGGGACAGACAAATGTGTGTTTTTCCACCAGAGAATAAAGTCTGTGAGGGCTGAGACCGTTCACCACAATTTCTCTAACACCCAGCACTGCACATGGCACATGATAGGTTTTAATAAATCTTTATCAAATTAGTGGGAAAAAAAAAAAAAAAAAAAAAAGCTGCCCAACACTAAGCTTTATCGAGTCCACAGTACCTGGCACTGTGACCAAGCTTTCTGGATCCCGTGCTACGTCAACACAATTTGCCCTACTATTTCTCACCTATGCTAGTGGGGGTGAGTACATTTGCTGAACATAAAAAAGTCAAGAAGGCTGTTCTGATATGGGGAAAAAACCAACAATACAAAAACCAAATAAACACTGCTGGCCTAATGCTGAACTGCTTGAGACAAGCTAGGGCCATCCACTGCCCACAAAGGTGTTACTGCTCAAACAAGATAAAACATTGAAACACAACTTTGGGACACTGGGAAAAAAACAATTATTACTGCTTTGGCTCAAAGGGAGGAGAAAAACCATCCTCCAGGCTTCACCAAAAGGCTTTTGATCAAACTCTAAGGATTTGGCCTCTGTCTCCCAAGTACTTATAATGAATTGGCAAAACTATTTAATTAATGTAAAACAAACCAAAAAAACCCTAAATCACTTAAAAAAAAAAAAAGTTGGCAACCTATGGGTATGGCGTAAGCCTTGGTGTAGGGTATTGGTAAAGGTCTTCATTTCCTCATGATGCCCTCCCTTCACCCACACCCATGGGACACCTTGCAAAGTGCTTTTAGGTTCCTACCAACGTCCCTCACGTGGCCTCCTCTCATGAGAAGCTCACCTGGAGACTGATGCTGGGCCGAGCAGAGCACAGCTGAGCCCATGGCTTCTTTCTGGGTCGTGAACTGTGGATGCTGGCATGCTTCCATGTGCACCAATCTATGACCCCTCCAAAGCCATGCATAAGCCTCCTCTTCCCATCAAGCAGCCATGGGTAAGATTGGAAAAGTCATTGTAACGTGTGCTTATAATGGTGTTCTCAACACAACATGCACCTCAGACTTCCTGTGGAACCTCAAAAAGAATTCAAAACAGAGGCCGCCACCAACACTGAGTCAAAGTCTTGGGAGACAGGGTCTGGGTGTGCATGCTTTCAGACAGGTAATCCTAATATGCATCCTGCTGACGATTACTGAGCCTACCATGTATGGTACACCTAAACTGGCCCCTGACTTCTGACTACATCAAGGAACAAACAGTTCACAGTGGCTCCTGTTTGTGGAACCCCTTTGGACAGCCTTCCGCAAGGGTACTTCAGAGTGACGTCGATACCCACCACCAATGTATCAATGTCCCCACTGCGACTTGCTCATTTGGCAAGAAAAAGTTCACCTAAACATGCCAGCCAAGTGCTTTGTCCCAGACACTGAACCAGTGAAGACACATGCCTGGCACTGTTCTATGCACTGCAACGTATGCCATCCCATTTTAAGCCTCACAGCAACCTGATTTTGCAAATGAGAAAACTGAGGCTCCGAGAGGCTGTGTGATTTGACCAAGGTCAAATCATTGAGCCTTGAGCCAGGGAACTGCACGGCTGGAATACAAACCTGGCAGCATGACTCCAAAACCTACACCCTGTGCTTGCCATTTCAGGGTCAGGAGCACCAAGAAATAAAAAACTTAGCTTTCCTGTATCCCGTTTTCCTTCACTATATTTCATGAAGTGCACAAGTACTAGAAACCAAACTATCAAAGGCTCACGCCAGCCTCCTCACCAGTGCATGAGTCTTTGGTGAACTTTAGCTTGGCTGTGAGCAGGGCAGCCTGTGAGGGGTACAGTTATATCTGTGGAAGGCTGCGGGGGCGAGGAGAGGCCGAGAGCTCATGCTCTGCTTGTTCAGGCACGTAACTCAGTGCAGGGCTCCCCCCCCACACCTGAAGGCACCATTTCTCTAATTTGCACAACGATGTCATAAGAACCACCAGGTGGCCCTAGCCCTGTGGGATTCTGCTTCTTGCAATGGTGAATGTTTAAGGGAAATTCAGAATTTTCTGTAAAAATTCTATTTAAAATTTATTTTCTTAAAAAAAAAAAAAAAAAAACAACCCTGTAAATTTCAAAGTAGCCTATGACATAAAATTAAACAATTGGGTTTTGTTGTTGTTCACTTCCACTTCAAGGGAGTATTTACTGAATGCCAACCAGGCACCGGGCATCAAGCACAGGATAAGGGCACCACAAGGAGAGGGCACAGAGAGGGAATGGTGGAGAAGACTGAGGCTCTGGAGCCAGGAGTTCACTCACGAACTCAGGTTCCACCTAACAATATACAGGCCAAGGCAGACCGCAGTCAGTCTGGCACAGTAAGTGAGAACCTGAGTTTTGATGCCAGTGGACCTGGCTCTAACGCTTCCTGACTGTGACCTTAGGCAAGTTTCTTATACATTTTGTACCTCAGTTTCTTCATCTGTAAAACGGAGGTGATGATAGAATCTACTCTAGGAGGTCAACATGAGGATTAAAAGATAGTGCCTGGCCAGTGCCTGCCACAAAAACCAGGCTTAGTAAACAGAAGCTATCATTAATATTACTGCTACCACTTAATTAACAGTCACAAATGTCAGCTGGAGCAAGTACTAGCTAAGCCTTGATCCCAGGTCCAAAATCTAGGGAATGTGAAATTCCTCAAGGGCAGGAACCATATCCTATTTCATGGTGTGTGTCCCCCTACCCAGCCTCTCTCACAGTGCCTGGTGCCTCACAAGGGCTCATGCACTAATCATTCTTCCTTGATGCAGAAAATCAAGCCCTAACCACAATACCTATGTGGACCATTTAGTTATAAATATCATCTAAATGATTTTTTCTCTTTGGTTGCACCGTTCATTAACATTTCTTTTAACTACGTGGAGAAAGGCAATAACAATTTAAATAAAAATCTTTCAAGTTGACTGCTTATTAGTAAGTTTGGTTTAAAAAAAAGCTTGGCAGGAAGGAGGCCAAAATAATCTGTTTAACATTTAGATCACCTATAAATTTCCATTATATGTACTCAGCCTCTTAAGTCAAAAGGACACTCAAATTTGGCTATAAATTACTGAATAAAAATAAAGCTAGGGTATTATCTGTTCATTGGGTTATATGTTTCATTTTAGATAGTGACATTCTTTTACCCTCATAAAGAAACCTCCCCTGCTCTGCCACCTCTCTTCTGTTTACAAACTCGTGGTAGGCCCACATTTGCTCCTTTACTTTCAGGCAGTCTTGGGATCTCATCTATTACTTTAAACTAGGAACCTAATTATATATCAGCCTGGTTATGTTTTATTTTAGAGAATATTCTGATGTTTTAGATTTAGGTTTTAGAAACTTTTTGGTTTAGGTCCCAGTTTAATGGATTCATTAATTTGTGGTTTGTTCAGTTTAAAAAAAAAAAAATATATATATATATATATATATATAAATTTTGTTTACAGTTTGGCATTTGGCACATTTATGTGCTTTTTTCTGGCTTTTGGTTCAAGCTTACAACTGAAGTCCATGATTAAAATTATTTACAACAATCAGATATCCACTGGCTTTCCTTTTCCTGTACCTCTGGGACATTATTTCTCCTCCTGATGGTTATCTTTATCCTCAGAGGGTAGGGTTAGGCCTCTGCTCACACATGTTTGGGATGCAGATTCCAATTCTGTCACTTAACTAGCTGTATGAACTTGGACAAGTTATTTACCATCTCCAGACTTGTTTTCTTATCTATAAAATGGAGAGAATAGTGCAGCCTTGTTCTTATGAGGATTAAGTAATATACATAAAATACAGCATCCCATTATAGCTGTTATTATTGTTCTTTTTCACTCTGATATATTTCCATGACTTACAAAATTTCAGAAAAAAAAAAAAAAAAACCAAACCTACAACTCTCTTCTCTGGCCCATCTCTAAAGAAGACTATTATGATAACAGCAACCAATGTCATGCCTAATGGTTGAAAAGGTGTTAGATACAGGGGTCAGTTTGTAATTGGGGATTTCCTAAAACTGAAGTAGGAATGTGAGTGACCTGGGAAGTCTCAGGCTCCAAGGGCTTCCAGTGAGTCCAGGTAAGATTAGATCTGCAGGCTGTGCCCTCAGGAGCTACAGGACTCAGGCCAGGCTGACCCTGTAAGAGAAATTAGCTAAAAAGAAAAAAAAAAAAGTTCCTGGAAGGTAAGTGCAAAAACAAACACTTAGAAAAATAAGGGACTGTGGGTAATGCAGTAGGAGCTCCTAAATTAAGGGCTTGGGAGAATATGTTAATATTTTAGGCATGGTGATATATAATTGGGAGGACAGATATTTACTCTCAAAGAATAGATGCATCCATCACAATGTAACATTATGATAAACAGTGCCAGTAACTGTGCATTAACACATGCAATATGAGTGACTATTGTTTTGGGGAGTCCTGCATACCCATTAAAGATACTACCACCCCCCCACCCCCACAGCCCTACTGCACAGTATTACCAGAGAAGAGGTTGGGATTCTGAATAACCAGAGGGGAGCTTCTACCCCTTGAGCAGCTTCTATAGGACCACACATGGCTCCTTCCAAGCTGGGCAAAGAGCTCTCATGTGGGTTTCTCCTGGACCATCACCTTAGCCCTAGATTTTTTTTTTTTTTTTTTTTTTTTTTTTTTTTGGTACCAGGGCCAGG